>CM065682.1:34418637-34439841 GCA_017654935.2 Phymorhynchus buccinoides | reverse complement strand
TGTATGACAATAGTATAGTGTATGACAATAGTAGAGTGTATGACTATAGTAGAGTGTATGACAATAGTAGATTGTATGACAATAGTAGAGTGTATGACTATAGTAGAGTGTATGACAATAGTAGAGTGTATGACAATAGTAGAGTGTATGACAATAGTAGAGTGTATGACAATAGTAGAGTGTATGACAATAGTAGAGTGTATGACAATAGTAGAGTGTATGACAATAGTAGAGTGTATGACAATAGTAGAGTGTATGACAATAGTAGAGTGTATGACAATAGTAGAGTGTATGACAATAGTAGAGTGTATGACAATAGTAGAGTGTATGACAATAGTAGAGTGTATGACAATAGTAGAGTGTATGACAATAGTAGAGTGTATGACAATAGTAGAGTGTATGACAATAGTAGAGTGTATGACAATAGTAGAGTGTATGACAATAGTAGAGTGTATGACAATAGTAGAGTGTATGACAATAGTAGAGTGTATGACAATAGTAGAGTGTATGACAATAGTAGAGTGTATGACAATAGTAGAGTGTATGACAATAGTATGAGTGTATGACAATAGTAGAGTGTATGACAATAGTAGAGTGTATGACAATAGTAGAGTGTATGACAATAGTAGAGTGTATGACAATAGTAGAGTGTATGACAATAGTAGAGTGTATGACAATAGTAGAGTGTATGACAATAGTAGAGTGTATGACAATAGTAGAGTGTATGACAATAGTAGAGTGTATGACAATAGTAGAGTGTATGACAATAGTAGAGTGTATGACAATAGTAGAGTGTATGACAATAGTAGAGTGTATGACAATAGTAGAGTGTATGACAATAGTAGTATGACAATGTATGACAATAGTAGTGTATGACAATAGTAGAGTGTATGACAATAGTAGAGTGTATGACAATAGTAGAGTGTATGACAATAGTAGAGTGTATGACAATAGTAGAGTGTATGACAATAGTAGAGTGTATGACAATAGTAGAGTGTATGACAATAGTAGAGTGTATGACAATAGTAGAGTGTATGACAATAGTAGAGTGTATGACAATAGTAGAGTGTATGACAATAGTAGAGTGTATGACAATAGTAGAGTGTATGACAATAGTAGAGTGTATGACAATAGTAGAGTGTATGACAATAGTAGAGTGTATGACAATAGTAGAGTGTATGACAATAGTAGAGTGTATGACAATAGTAGTAGTAGAGTGTATGACAATAGTAGAGTGTATGACAATAGTAGAGTGTATGACAATAGTAGAGTGTATGACAATAGTAGAGTGTATGACAATAGTAGAGTGTATGACAATAGTAGAGTGTATGACAATAGTAGAGTGTATGACAATAGTAGAGTGTATGACAATAGTAGAGTGTATGACAATAGTAGAGTGTATGACAATAGTAGAGTGTATGACAATAGTAGAGTGTATGACAATAGTAGAGTGTATGACAATAGTAGAGTGTATGACAATAGTAGTGTATGACATATGACAATAAGTGTATGACAATAGTAGAGTGTATGACAATAGTAGAGTGTATGACAATAGTAGAGTGTATGACAATAGTAGAGTGTATGACAATAGTAGAATGTATGACAATAGTAGAGTGTATGACAATAGTATAGTAGTAGACAATAGTATGACAAATAGAGTGTATGACAATAGTAAGTGTAGTAGAGTGTATGACAATAGTAGAGTGTATGACAATAGTAGAGTGTATGACAATAGTAGAGTGTATGACAATAGTAGAGTGTATGACAATAGTAGAGTGTATGACAATAGTAGAGTGTATGACAATAGTAGAGTGTATGACAATAGTAGAGTGTATGACAATAGTAGAGTGTATGACAATAGTAGAGTGTATGACAATAGTAGAGTGTATGACAATAGTAGAGTGTATGACAATAGTAGAGTGTATGACAATAGTAGAGTGTATGACAATAGTAGTGTATGACAATAGTAGTGTATGACAATAGTAGAGTGTATGACAATAGTAGAGTGTATGACAATAGTAGAGTGTATGACAATAGTAGAGTGTATGACAATAGTAGAGTGTATGACAATAGTAGAGTGTATGACAATAGTAGAGTGTATGACAATAGTAGAGTGTATGACAATAGTAGAGTGTATGACAATAGTAGAGTGTATGACAATAGTAGAGTGTATGACAATAGTAGAGTGTATGACAATAGTAGAGTGTATGACAATAGTAGAGTGTATGACAATAGTAGAGTGTATGACAATAGTAGAGTGTATGACAATAGTAGAGTGTATGACAATAGTAGAGTGTATGACAATAGTAGAGTGTATGACAATAGTAGAGTGTATGACAATAGTAGAGTGTATGACAATAGTAGAGTGTATGACAATAGTAGAGTGTATGACAATAGTAGAGTGTATGACAATAGTAGAGTGTATGACAATAGTAGAGTGTATGACAATAGTAGAGTGTATGACAATAGTAGAGTGTATGACAATAGTAGAGTGTATGACAATAGTAGAGTGTATGACAATAGTAGAGTGTATGACAATAGTAGAGTGTATGACAATAGTAGAGTGTATGACAATAGTAGAGTGTATGACAATAGTAGAGTGTATGACAATAGTAGAGTGTATGACAATAGTAGAGTGTATGACAATAGTAGAGTGTATGACAATAGTAGAGTGTATGACAATAGTAGAGTGTATGACAATAGTAGAGTGTATGACAATAGTAGAGTGTATGACAATAGTAGAGTGTATGACAATAGTAGAGTGTATGACAATAGTAGAGTGTATGACAATAGTAGAGTGTATGACAAATAGTAGTGTAGACAATAGTAGTGTATGACAATAGTAGAGTGTATGACAATAGTAGAGTGTATGACAATAGTAGAGTGTATGACAATAGTAGAGTGTATGACAATAGTAGAGTGTATGACAATAGTAGAGTGTATGACAATAGTAGAGTGTATGACAATAGTAGAGTGTATGACAATAGTAGAGTGTATGACAATAGTAGAGTGTATGACAATAGTAGAGTGTATGACAATAGTAGAGTGTATGACAATAGTAGAGTGTATGACAATAGTAGAGTGTATGACAATAGTAGAGTGTATGACAATAGTAGAGTGTATGACAATAGTAGAGTGTATGACAATAGTAGAGTGTATGACAATAGTAGAGTGTATGACAATAGTAGAGTGTATGACAATAGTAGAGTGTATGACAATAGTAGAGTGTATGACAATAGTAGAGTGTATGACAATAGTAGAGTGTATGACAATAGTAGAGTGTATGACAATAGTAGAGTGTATGACAATAGTAGAGTGTATGACAATAGTAGAGTGTATGACAATAGTAGAGTGTATGACAATAGTAGAGTGTATGACAATAGTAGAGTGTATGACAATAGTAGAGTGTATGACAATAGTAGAGTGTATGACAATAGTAGAGTGTATGACAATAGTAGAGTGTATGACAATAGTAGTGTAGTGTAGAGTGTATGACAATAGTAGAGTGTATGACAATAGTAGAGTGTATGACAATAGTAGAGTGTATGACAATAGTAGAGTGTATGACAATAGTAGAGTGTATGACAATAGTAGAGTGTATGACAATAGTAGAGTGTATGACAATAGTAGAGTGTATGACAATAGTAGAGTGTATGACAATAGTAGAGTGTATGACAATAGTAGAGTGTATGACAATAGTAGAGTGTATGACAATAGTAGAGTGTATGACAATAGTAGAGTGTATGACAATAGTAGAGTGTATGACAATAGTAGAGTGTATGACAATAGTAGAGTGTATGACAATAGTAGAGTGTATGACAATAGTAGAGTGTATGACAATAGTAGAGTGTATGACAATAGTAGAGTGTATGACAATAGTAGAGTGTATGACAATAGTAGAGTGTATGACAATAGTAGAGTGTATGACAATAGTAGAGTGTATGACAATAGTAGAGTGTATGACAATAGTAGAGTGTATGACAATAGTAGAGTGTATGACAATAGTAGAGTGTATGACAATAGTAGAGTGTATGACAATAGTAGAGTGTATGACAATAGTAGAGTGTATGACAATAGTAGAGTGTATGACAATAGTAGAGTGTATGACAATAGTAGAGTGTATGACAATAGTAGAGTGTATGACAATAGTAGAGTGTATGACAATAGTAGAGTGTATGACAATAGTAGAGTGTATGACAATAGTAGAGTGTATGACAATAGTAGAGTGTATGACAATAGTAGAGTGTATGACAATAGTAGAGTGTATGACAATAGTAGAGTGTATGACAATAGTAGAGTGTATGACAATAGTAGAGTGTATGACAATAGTAGAGTGTATGACAATAGTAGAGTGTATGACAATAGTAGAGTGTATGACAATAGTAGAGTGTATGACAATAGTAGAGTGTATGACAATAGTAGAGTGTATGACAATAGTAGAGTGTATGACAATAGTAGAGTGTATGACAATAGTAGAGTGTATGACAATAGTAGAGTGTATGACAATAGTAGAGTGTATGACAATAGTAGAGTGTATGACAATAGTAGAGTGTATGACAATAGTAGAGTGTATGACAATAGTAGAGTGTATGACAATAGTAGAGTGTATGACAATAGTAGAGTGTATGACAATAGTAGAGTGTATGACAATAGTAGAGTGTATGACAATAGTAGAGTGTATGACAATAGTAGAGTGTATGACAATAGTAGAGTGTATGACAATAGTAGAGTGTATGACAATAGTAGAGTGTATGACAATAGTAGAGTGTATGACAATAGTAGAGTGTATGACAATAGTAGAGTGTATGACAATAGTAGAGTGTATGACAATAGTAGAGTGTATGACAATAGTAGAGTGTATGACAATAGTAGAGTGTATGACAATAGTAGAGTGTATGACAATAGTAGAGTGTATGACAATAGTAGAGTGTATGACAATAGTAGAGTGTATGACAATAGTAGAGTGTATGACAATAGTAGAGTGTATGACAATAGTAGAGTGTATGACAATAGTAGAGTGTATGACAATAGTAGAGTGTATGACAATAGTAGAGTGTATGACAATAGTAGAGTGTATGACAATAGTAGAGTGTATGACAATAGTAGAGTGTATGACAATAGTAGAGTGTATGACAATAGTAGAGTGTATGACAATAGTAGAGTGTATGACAATAGTAGAGTGTATGACAATAGTAGAGTGTATGACAATAGTAGAGTGTATGACAATAGTAGAGTGTATGACAATAGTAGAGTGTATGACAATAGTAGAGTGTATGACAATAGTAGAGTGTATGACAATAGTAGAGTGTATGACAATAGTAGAGTGTATGACAATAGTAGAGTGTATGACAATAGTAGAGTGTATGACAATAGTAGAGTGTATGACAATAGTAGAGTGTATGACAATATAGTGTATGACAATAGTAGAGTGTATGACAATAGTAGAGTGTATGACAATAGTAGAGTGTATGACAATAGTAGAGTGTATGACAATAGTAGAGTGTATGACAATAGTAGAGTGTATGACAATAGTAGAGTGTATGACAATAGTAGAGTGTATGACAATAGTAGAGTGTATGACAATAGTAGAGTGTATGACAATAGTAGAGTGTATGACAATAGTAGAGTGTATGACAATAGTAGAGTGTATGACAATAGTAGAGTGTATGACAATAGTAGAGTGTATGACAATAGTAGAGTGTATGACAATAGTAGAGTGTATGACAATAGTAGAGTGTATGACAATAGTAGAGTGTATGACAATAGTAGAGTGTATGACAATAGTAGAGTGTATGACAATAGTAGAGTGTATGACAATAGTAGAGTGTATGACAATAGTAGAGTGTATGACAATAGTAGAGTGTATGACAATAGTAGAGTGTATGACAATAGTAGAGTGTATGACAATAGTAGAGTGTATGACAATAGTAGAGTGTATGACAATAGTAGAGTGTATGACAATAGTAGAGTGTATGACAATAGTAGAGTGTATGACAATAGTAGAGTGTATGACAATAGTAGAGTGTATGACAATAGTAGAGTGTATGACAATAGTAGAGTGTATGACAATAGTAGAGTGTATGACAATAGTAGAGTGTATGACAATAGTAGAGTGTATGACAATAGTAGAGTGTATGACAATAGTAGAGTGTATGACAATAGTAGAGTGTATGACAATAGTAGAGTGTATGACAATAGTAGAGTGTATGACAATAGTAGAGTGTATGACAATAGTAGAGTGTATGACAATAGTAGAGTGTATGACAATAGTAGAGTGTATGACAATAGTAGAGTGTATGACAATAGTAGAGTGTATGACAATAGTAGAGTGTATGACAATAGTAGAGTGTATGACAATAGTAGAGTGTATGACAATAGTAGAGTGTATGACAATAGTAGAGTGTATGACAATAGTAGAGTGTATGACAATAGTAGAGTGTATGACAATAGTAGAGTGTATGACAATAGTAGAGTGTATGACAATAGTAGAGTGTATGACAATAGTAGAGTGTATGACAATAGTAGAGTGTATGACAATAGTAGAGTGTATGACAATAGTAGAGTGTATGACAATAGTAGAGTGTATGACAATAGTAGAGTGTATGACAATAGTAGAGTGTATGACAATAGTAGAGTGTATGACAATAGTAGAGTGTATGACAATAGTAGAGTGTATGACAATAGTAGAGTGTATGACAATAGTAGAGTGTATGACAATAGTAGAGTGTATGACAATAGTAGAGTGTATGACAATAGTAGAGTGTATGACAATAGTAGAGTGTATGACAATAGTAGAGTGTATGACAATAGTAGAGTGTATGACAATAGTAGAGTGTATGACAATAGTAGAGTGTATGACAATAGTAGAGTGTATGACAATAGTAGAGTGTATGACAATAGTAGAGTGTATGACAATAGTAGAGTGTATGACAATAGTAGAGTGTATGACAATAGTAGAGTGTATGACAATAGTAGAGTGTATGACAATAGTAGAGTGTATGACAATAGTAGAGTGTATGACAATAGTAGAGTGTATGACAATAGTAGAGTGTATGACAATAGTAGAGTGTATGACAATAGTAGAGTGTATGACAATAGTAGAGTGTATGACAATAGTAGAGTGTATGACAATAGTAGAGTGTATGACAATAGTAGAGTGTATGACAATAGTAGAGTGTATGACAATAGTAGAGTGTATGACAATAGTAGAGTGTATGACAATAGTAGAGTGTATGACAATAGTAGAGTGTATGACAATAGTAGAGTGTATGACAATAGTAGAGTGTATGACAATAGTAGAGTGTATGACAATAGTAGAGTGTATGACAATAGTAGAGTGTATGACAATAGTAGAGTGTATGACAATAGTAGAGTGTATGACAATAGTAGAGTGTATGACAATAGTAGAGTGTATGACAATAGTAGAGTGTATGACAATAGTAGAGTGTATGACAATAGTAGAGTGTATGACAATAGTAGAGTGTATGACAATAGTAGAGTGTATGACAATAGTAGAGTGTATGACAATAGTAGAGTGTATGACAATAGTAGAGTGTATGACAATAGTAGAGTGTATGACAATAGTAGAGTGTATGACAATAGTAGAGTGTATGACAATAGTAGAGTGTATGACAATAGTAGAGTGTATGACAATAGTAGAGTGTATGACAATAGTAGAGTGTATGACAATAGTAGAGTGTATGACAATAGTAGAGTGTATGACAATAGTAGAGTGTATGACAATAGTAGAGTGTATGACAATAGTAGAGTGTATGACAATAGTAGAGTGTATGACAATAGTAGAGTGTATGACAATAGTAGAGTGTATGACAATAGTAGAGTGTATGACAATAGTAGAGTGTATGACAATAGTAGAGTGTATGACAATAGTAGAGTGTATGACAATAGTAGAGTGTATGACAATAGTAGAGTGTATGACAATAGTAGAGTGTATGACAATAGTAGAGTGTATGACAATAGTAGAGTGTATGACAATAGTAGAGTGTATGACAATAGTAGAGTGTATGACAATAGTAGAGTGTATGACAATAGTAGAGTGTATGACAATAGTAGAGTGTATGACAATAGTAGAGTGTATGACAATAGTAGAGTGTATGACAATAGTAGAGTGTATGACAATAGTAGAGTGTATGACAATAGTAGAGTGTATGACAATAGTAGAGTGTATGACAATAGTAGAGTGTATGACAATAGTAGAGTGTATGACAATAGTAGAGTGTATGACAATAGTAGAGTGTATGACAATAGTAGAGTGTATGACAATAGTAGAGTGTATGACAATAGTAGAGTGTATGACAATAGTAGAGTGTATGACAATAGTAGAGTGTATGACAATAGTAGAGTGTATGACAATAGTAGAGTGTATGACAATAGTAGAGTGTATGACAATAGTAGAGTGTATGACAATAGTAGAGTGTATGACAATAGTAGAGTGTATGACAATAGTAGAGTGTATGACAATAGTAGAGTGTATGACAATAGTAGAGTGTATGACAATAGTAGAGTGTATGACAATAGTAGAGTGTATGACAATAGTAGAGTGTATGACAATAGTAGAGTGTATGACAATAGTAGAGTGTATGACAATAGTAGAGTGTATGACAATAGTAGAGTGTATGACAATAGTAGAGTGTATGACAATAGTAGAGTGTATGACAATAGTAGAGTGTATGACAATAGTAGAGTGTATGACAATAGTAGAGTGTATGACAATAGTAGAGTGTATGACAATAGTAGAGTGTATGACAATAGTAGAGTGTATGACAATAGTAGAGTGTATGACAATAGTAGAGTGTATGACAATAGTAGAGTGTATGACAATAGTAGAGTGTATGACAATAGTAGAGTGTATGACAATAGTAGAGTGTATGACAATAGTAGAGTGTATGACAATAGTAGAGTGTATGACAATAGTAGAGTGTATGACAATAGTAGAGTGTATGACAATAGTAGAGTGTATGACAATAGTAGAGTGTATGACAATAGTAGAGTGTATGACAATAGTAGAGTGTATGACAATAGTAGAGTGTATGACAATAGTAGAGTGTATGACAATAGTAGAGTGTATGACAATAGTAGAGTGTATGACAATAGTAGAGTGTATGACAATAGTAGAGTGTATGACAATAGTAGAGTGTATGACAATAGTAGAGTGTATGACAATAGTAGAGTGTATGACAATAGTAGAGTGTATGACAATAGTAGAGTGTATGACAATAGTAGAGTGTATGACAATAGTAGAGTGTATGACAATAGTAGAGTGTATGACAATAGTAGAGTGTATGACAATAGTAGAGTGTATGACAATAGTAGAGTGTATGACAATAGTAGAGTGTATGACAATAGTAGAGTGTATGACAATAGTAGAGTGTATGACAATAGTAGAGTGTATGACAATAGTAGAGTGTATGACAATAGTAGAGTGTATGACAATAGTAGAGTGTATGACAATAGTAGAGTGTATGACAATAGTAGAGTGTATGACAATACAGTAGAGTGTATGACAATAGTAGAGTGTATGACAATAGTAGAGTGTATGACAATAGTAGAGTGTATGACAATAGTAGAGTGTATGACAATAGTAGAGTGTATGACAATAGTAGAGTGTATGACAATAGTAGAGTGTATGACAATAGTAGAGTGTATGACAATAGTAGAGTGTATGACAATAGTAGAGTGTATGACAATAGTAGAGTGTATGACAATAGTAGAGTGTATGACAATAGTAGAGTGTATGACAATAGTAGAGTGTATGACAATAGTAGAGTGTATGACAATAGTAGAGTGTATGACAATAGTAGAGTGTATGACAATAGTAGAGTGTATGACAATAGTAGAGTGTATGACAATAGTAGAGTGTATGACAATAGTAGAGTGTATGACAATAGTAGAGTGTATGACAATAGTAGAGTGTATGACAATAGTAGAGTGTATGACAATAGTAGAGTGTATGACAATAGTAGAGTGTATGACAATAGTAGAGTGTATGACAATAGTAGAGTGTATGACAATAGTAGAGTGTATGACAATAGTAGAGTGTATGACAATAGTAGAGTGTATGACAATAGTAGAGTGTATGACAATAGTAGAGTGTATGACAATAGTAGAGTGTATGACAATAGTAGAGTGTATGACAATAGTAGAGTGTATGACAATAGTAGAGTGTATGACAATAGTAGAGTGTATGACAATAGTAGAGTGTATGACAATAGTAGAGTGTATGACAATAGTAGAGTGTATGACAATAGTAGAGTGTATGACAATAGTAGAGTGTATGACAATAGTAGAGTGTATGACAATAGTAGAGTGTATGACAATAGTAGAGTGTATGACAATAGTAGAGTGTATGACAATAGTAGAGTGTATGACAATAGTAGAGTGTATGACAATAGTAGAGTGTATGACAATAGTAGAGTGTATGACAATAGTAGAGTGTATGACAATAGTAGAGTGTATGACAATAGTAGAGTGTATGACAATAGTAGAGTGTATGACAATAGTAGAGTGTATGACAATAGTAGAGTGTATGACAATAGTAGAGTGTATGACAATAGTAGAGTGTATGACAATAGTAGAGTGTATGACAATAGTAGAGTGTATGACAATAGTAGAGTGTATGACAATAGTAGAGTGTATGACAATAGTAGAGTGTATGACAATAGTAGAGTGTATGACAATAGTAGAGTGTATGACAATAGTAGAGTGTATGACAATAGTAGAGTGTATGACAATAGTAGAGTGTATGACAATAGTAGAGTGTATGACAATAGTAGAGTGTATGACAATAGTAGAGTGTATGACAATAGTAGAGTGTATGACAATAGTAGAGTGTATGACAATAGTAGAGTGTATGACAATAGTAGAGTGTATGACAATAGTAGAGTGTATAGTAGAGTGTATGACAATAGTAGAGTGTATGACAATAGTAGAGTGTATGACAATAGTAGAGTGTATGACAATAGTAGAGTGTATGACAATAGTAGAGTGTATGACAATAGTAGAGTGTATGACAATAGTAGAGTGTATGACAATAGTAGAGTGTATGACAATAGTAGAGTGTATGACAATAGTAGAGTGTATGACAATAGTAGAGTGTATGACAATAGTAGAGTGTATGACAATAGTAGAGTGTATGACAATAGTAGAGTGTATGACAATAGTAGAGTGTATGACAATAGTAGAGTGTATGACAATAGTAGAGTGTATGACAATAGTAGAGTGTATGACAATAGTAGAGTGTATGACAATAGTAGAGTGTATGACAATAGTAGAGTGTATGACAATAGTAGAGTGTATGACAATAGTAGAGTGTATGACAATAGTAGAGTGTATGACAATAGTAGAGTGTATGACAATAGTAGAGTGTATGACAATAGTAGTGTAGTGTATGACAATAGTAGAGTGTATGACAATAGTAGAGTGTATGACAATAGTAGAGTGTATGACAATAGTAGAGTGTATGACAATAGTAGAGTGTATGACAATAGTAGAGTGTATGACAATAGTAGAGTGTATGACAATAGTAGAGTGTATGACAATAGTAGAGTGTATGACAATAGTAGAGTGTATGACAATAGTAGAGTGTATGACAATAGTAGAGTGTATGACAATAGTAGAGTGTATGACAATAGTAGAGTGTATGACAATAGTAGAGTGTATGACAATAGTAGAGTGTATGACAATAGTAGAGTGTATGACAATAGTAGAGTGTATGACAATAGTAGAGTGTATGACAATAGTAGAGTGTATGACAATAGTAGAGTGTATGACAATAGTAGAGTGTATGACAATAGTAGAGTGTATGACAATAGTAGAGTGTATGACAATAGTAGAGTGTATGACAATAGTAGAGTGTATGACAATAGTAGAGTGTATGACAATAGTAGAGTGTATGACAATAGTAGAGTGTATGACAATAGTAGAGTGTATGACAATAGTAGAGTGTATGACAATAGTAGAGTGTATGACAATAGTAGAGTGTATGACAATAGTAGAGTGTATGACAATAGTAGAGTGTATGACAATAGTAGAGTGTATGACAATAGTAGAGTGTATGACAATAGTAGAGTGTATGACAATAGTAGAGTGTATGACAATAGTAGAGTGTATGACAATAGTAGAGTGTATGACAATAGTAGAGTGTATGACAATAGTAGAGTGTATGACAATAGTAGAGTGTATGACAATAGTAGAGTGTATGACAATAGTAGAGTGTATGACAATAGTAGAGTGTATGACAATAGTAGAGTGTATGACAATAGTAGAGTGTATGACAATAGTAGAGTGTATGACAATAGTAGAGTGTATGACAATAGTAGAGTGTATGACAATAGTAGAGTGTATGACAATAGTAGAGTGTATGACAATAGTAGAGTGTATGACAATAGTAGAGTGTATGACAATAGTAGAGTGTATGACAATAGTAGAGTGTATGACAATAGTAGAGTGTATGACAATAGTAGAGTGTATGACAATAGTAGAGTGTATGACAATAGTAGAGTGTATGACAATAGTAGAGTGTATGACAATAGTAGAGTGTATGACAATAGTAGAGTGTATGACAATAGTAGAGTGTATGACAATAGTAGAGTGTATGACAATAGTAGAGTGTATGACAATAGTAGAGTGTATGACAATAGTAGAGTGTATGACAATAGTAGAGTGTATGACAATAGTAGAGTGTATGACAATAGTAGAGTGTATGACAATAGTAGAGTGTATGACAATAGTAGAGTGTATGACAATAGTAGAGTGTATGACAATAGTAGAGTGTATGACAATAGTAGAGTGTATGACAATAGTAGAGTGTATGACAATAGTAGAGTGTATGACAATAGTAGAGTGTATGACAATAGTAGAGTGTATGACAATAGTAGAGTGTATGACAATAGTAGAGTGTATGACAATAGTAGAGTGTATGACAATAGTAGAGTGTATGACAATAGTAGAGTGTATGACAATAGTAGAGTGTATGACAATAGTAGAGTGTATGACAATAGTAGAGTGTATGACAATAGTAGAGTGTATGACAATAGTAGAGTGTATGACAATAGTAGAGTGTATGACAATAGTAGAGTGTATGACAATAGTAGAGTGTATGACAATAGTAGAGTGTATGACAATAGTAGAGTGTATGACAATAGTAGAGTGTATGACAATAGTAGAGTGTATGACAATAGTAGAGTGTATGACAATAGTAGAGTGTATGACAATAGTAGAGTGTATGACAATAGTAGAGTGTATGACAATAGTAGAGTGTATGACAATAGTAGAGTGTATGACAATAGTAGAGTGTATGACAATAGTAGAGTGTATGACAATAGTAGAGTGTATGACAATAGTAGAGTGTATGACAATAGTAGAGTGTATGACAATAGTAGAGTATGTATGACAATAGTAGAGTGTATGACAATAGTAGAGTGTATGACAATAGTAGAGTGTATGACAATAGTAGAGTGTATGACAATAGTAGAGTGTATGACAATAGTAGAGTGTATGACAATAGTAGAGTGTATGACAATAGTAGAGTGTATGACAATAGTAGAGTGTATGACAATAGTAGAGTGTATGACAATAGTAGAGTGTATGACAATAGTAGAGTGTATGACAATAGTAGAGTGTATGACAATAGTAGAGTGTATGACAATAGTAGAGTGTATGACAATAGTAGAGTGTATGACAATAGTAGAGTGTATGACAATAGTAGAGTGTATGACAATAGTAGAGTGTATGACAATAGTAGAGTGTATGACAATAGTAGAGTGTATGACAATAGTAGAGTGTATGACAATAGTAGAGTGTATGACAATAGTAGAGTGTATGACAATAGTAGAGTGTATGACAATAGTAGAGTGTATGACAATAGTAGAGTGTATGACAATAGTAGAGTGTATGACAATAGTAGAGTGTATGACAATAGTAGAGTGTATGACAATAGTAGAGTGTATGACAATAGTAGAGTGTATGACAATAGTAGAGTGTATGACAATAGTAGAGTGTATGACAATAGTAGAGTGTATGACAATAGTAGAGTGTATGACAATAGTAGAGTGTATGACAATAGTAGAGTGTATGACAATAGTAGAGTGTATGACAATAGTAGAGTGTATGACAATAGTAGAGTGTATGACAATAGTAGAGTGTATGACAATAGTAGAGTGTATGACAATAGTAGAGTGTATGACAATAGTAGAGTGTATGACAATAGTAGAGTGTATGACAATAGTAGAGTGTATGACAATAGTAGAGTGTATGACAATAGTAGAGTGTATGACAATAGTAGAGTGTATGACAATAGTAGAGTGTATGACAATAGTAGAGTGTATGACAATAGTAGAGTGTATGACAATAGTAGAGTGTATGACAATAGTAGAGTGTATGACAATAGTAGAGTGTATGACAATAGTAGAGTGTATGACAATAGTAGAGTGTATGACAATAGTAGAGTGTATGACAATAGTAGAGTGTATGACAATAGTAGAGTGTATGACAATAGTAGAGTGTATGACAATAGTAGAGTGTATGACAATAGTAGAGTGTATGACAATAGTAGAGTGTATGACAATAGTAGAGTGTATGACAATAGTAGAGTGTATGACAATAGTAGAGTGTATGACAATAGTAGAGTGTATGACAATAGTAGAGTGTATGACAATAGTAGAGTGTATGACAATAGTAGAGTGTATGACAATAGTAGAGTGTATGACAATAGTAGAGTGTATGACAATAGTAGAGTGTATGACAATAGTAGAGTGTATGACAATAGTAGAGTGTATGACAATAGTAGAGTGTATGACAATAGTAGAGTGTATGACAATAGTAGAGTGTATGACAATAGTAGAGTGTATGACAATAGTAGAGTGTATGACAATAGTAGAGTGTATGACAATAGTAGAGTGTATGACAATAGTAGAGTGTATGACAATAGTAGAGTGTATGACAATAGTAGAGTGTATGACAATAGTAGAGTGTATGACAATAGTAGAGTGTATGACAATAGTAGAGTGTATGACAATAGTAGAGTGTATGACAATAGTAGAGTGTATGACAATAGTAGAGTGTATGACAATAGTAGAGTGTATGACAATAGTAGAGTGTATGACAATAGTAGAGTGTATGACAATAGTAGAGTGTATGACAATAGTAGAGTGTATGACAATAGTAGAGTGTATGACAATAGTAGAGTGTATGACAATAGTAGAGTGTATGACAATAGTAGAGTGTATGACAATAGTAGAGTGTATGACAATAGTAGAGTGTATGACAATAGTAGAGTGTATGACAATAGTAGAGTGTATGACAATAGTAGAGTGTATGACAATAGTAGAGTGTATGACAATAGTAGAGTGTATGACAATAGTAGAGTGTATGACAATAGTAGAGTGTATGACAATAGTAGAGTGTATGACAATAGTAGAGTGTATGACAATAGTAGAGTGTATGACAATAGTAGAGTGTATGACAATAGTAGAGTGTATGACAATAGTAGAGTGTATGACAATAGTAGAGTGTATGACAATAGTAGAATGACAATAGTAGAGTGTATGACAATAGTAGAGTGTATGACAATAGTAGAGTGTATGACAATAGTAGAGTGTATGACAATAGTAGAGTGTATGACAATAGTAGAGTGTATGACAATAGTAGAGTGTATGACAATAGTAGAGTGTATGACAATAGTAGAGTGTATGACAATAGTAGAGTGTATGACAATAGTAGAGTGTATGACAATAGTAGAGTGTATGACAATAGTAGAGTGTATGACAATAGTAGAGTGTATGACAATAGTAGAGTGTATGACAATAGTAGAGTGTATGACAATAGTAGAGTGTATGACAATAGTAGAGTGTATGACAATAGTAGAGTGTATGACAATAGTAGAGTGTATGACAATAGTAGAGTGTATGACAATAGTAGAGTGTATGACAATAGTAGAGTGTATGACAATAGTAGAGTGTATGACAATAGTAGAGTGTATGACAATAGTAGAGTGTATGACAATAGTAGAGTGTATGACAATAGTAGAGTGTATGACAATAGTAGAGTGTATGACAATAGTAGAGTGTATGACAATAGTAGAGTGTATGACAATAGTAGAGTGTATGACAATAGTAGAGTGTATGACAATATAGAGTGACAATAGTAGAGTGTATGACAATAGTAGAGTGTATGACAATAGTAGAGTGTATGACAATAGTAGAGTGTATGACAATAGTAGAGTGTATGACAATAGTAGAGTGTATGACAATAGTAGAGTGTATGACAATAGTAGAGTGTATGACAATAGTAGAGTGTATGACAATAGTAGAGTGTATGACAATAGTAGAGTGTATGACAATAGTAGAGTGTATGACAATAGTAGAGTGTATGACAATAGTAGAGTGTATGACAATAGTAGAGTGTATGACAATAGTATGACAATAGTAGAGTGTATGACAATAGTAGAGTGTATGACAATAGTAATAGTAGAGTGTATGACAATAGTAGAGTGTATGACAATAGTAGAGTGTATGACAATAGTAGAGTGTATGACAATAGTAGAGTGTATGACAATAGTAGAGTGTATGACAATAGTAGAGTGTATGACAATAGTAGAGTGTATGACAATAGTAGAGTGTATGACAATAGTAGAGTGTATGACAATAGTAGAGTGTATGACAATAGTAGAGTGTATGACAATAGTAGAGTGTATGACAATAGTAGAGTGTATGACAATAGTAGAGTGTATGACAATAGTAGAGTGTATGACAATAGTAGAGTGTATGACAATAGTAGAGTGTATGACAATAGTAGAGTGTATGACAATAGTAGAGTGTATGACAATAGTAGAGTGTATGACAATAGTAGAGTGTATGACAATAGTAGAGTGTATGACAATAGTAGAGTGTATGACAATAGTAGAGTGTATGACAATAGTAGAGTGTATGACAATAGTAGAGTGTATGACAATAGTAGAGTGTATGACAATAGTAGAGTGTATGACAATAGTAGAGTGTATGACAATAGTAGAGTGTATGACAATAGTAGAGTCAGACAATAGTAGAGTGTATGACAATAGTAGAGTGTATGACAATAGTAGAGTGTATGACAATAGTAGAGTGTATGACAATAGTAGAGTGTATGACAATAGTAGAGTGTATGACAATAGTAGAGTGTATGACAATAGTAGAGTGTATGACAATAGTAGAGTGTATGACAATAGTAGAGTGTATGACAATAGTAGAGTGTATGACAATAGTAGAGTGTATGACAATAGTAGAGTGTATGACAATAGTAGAGTGTATGACAATAGTAGAGTGTATGACAATAGTAGAGTGTATGACAATAGTAGAGTGTATGACAATAGTAGAGTGTATGACAATAGTAGAGTGTATGACAATAGTAGAGTGTATGACAATAGTAGAGTGTATGACAATAGTAGAGTGTATGACAATAGTAGAGTGTATGACAATAGTAGAGTGTATGACAATAGTAGAGTGTATGACAATAGTAGAGTGTATGACAATAGTAGAGTGTATGACAATAGTAGAGTGTATGACAATAGTAGAGTGTATGACAATAGTAGAGTGTATGACAATAGTAGAGTGTATGACAATAGTAGAGTGTATGACAATAGTAGAGTGTATGACAATAGTAGAGTGTATGACAATAGTAGAGTGTATGACAATAGTAGAGTGTATGACAATAGTAGAGTGTATGACAATAGTAGAGTGTATGACAATAGTAGAGTGTATGACAATAGTAGAGTGTATGACAATAGTAGAGTGTATGACAATAGTAGAGTGTATGACAATAGTAGAGTGTATGACAATAGTAGAGTGTATGACAATAGTAGAGTGTATGACAATAGTAGAGTGTATGACAATAGTAGAGTGTATGACAATAGTAGAGTGTATGACAATAGTAGAGTGTATGACAATAGTAGAGTGTATGACAATAGTATGAGTGTATGACAATAGTAGAGTGTATGACAATAGTAGAGTGTATGACAATAGTAGAGTGTATGACAATAGTAGAGTGTATGACAATAGTAGAGTGTATGACAATAGTAGAGTGTATGACAATAGTAGAGTGTATGACAATAGTAGAGTGTATGACAATAGTAGTGTAGTGTATGACAATAGTAGAGTGTATGACAATAGTAGAGTGTATGACAATAGTAGAGTGTATGACAATAGTAGAGTGTATGACAATAGTAGAGTGTATGACAATAGTAGAGTGTATGACAATAGTAGAGTGTATGACAATAGTAGAGTGTATGACAATAGTAGAGTGTATGACAATAGTAGAGTGTATGACAATAGTAGAGTGTATGACAATAGTAGAGTGTATGACAATAGTAGAGTGTATGACAATAGTAGAGTGTATGACAATAGTAGAGTGTATGACAATAGTAGAGTGTATGACAATAGTAGAGTTATTGTTAGACGGAAGTATTTCGCGTGAATAGATATCGTCGCAATCGTATCGTATTGGAGTCAAATCGTATGCAGTATGGCGCTGGCTTTACAGACTATCAGATATTGCTGTCTTGGAAGAGAATTAAATGGGACCTTTGCCAGCACGGCTAATTTGAGCGTATCTTTGTTTGTTTGTTTGTTTGTTTGTTTGTTTGTTTGTTTGTTTTTCAGTAGGCTTCTCCCTCTAATTCACTCATGCTCCTGATTTATATGTCTGTCTCTCTCTGCCTGTGTGTGAATAACTTTCTGTCTGTCTGTCTGTCTGTCTGTCTGTCTGTCTGTCTGTCTGTCTCTCTCTCTTCTCTCTCTCTCTCTCTCTCTCTCTCTCTCTCTCTCTCTCTCTCTCTCTCTCTCTCTCTCTGTGTGTCTGTCTCTAAGTTTCTTGTTCTGTAAGTATATACCTATGCATTAGTCTTTGATGTTCAAACCTTTGTTAATACACACACACTCTCGCGAACACATACACACACACACACATGCACACACATACACACACACACACACACACACACACACACACACACACACACACACACCACACACACACACACACATACAAACACACACACAACACACACACACACACACACACACACACACACACACACACACACACACACACACACACACACACACACACACATAGAGGCAAAAACACGCACTCGTTCCAATTCCAGTTCTTTTAGAATTAGGAGTATATGTGAAGACGGGGAAAAAAGCCCATGGGCGGCCTCATACAAACACAAGAACAACTCGTATCGGCACAAGTGGGCTAGAACAAAATCTCCAGCATGCTGAGAATAGCGTTTCCGACCAAGTAATAATAAACATGCCAGCATTGAAGGCAGTCAGCATCTGGCACCAACATGAACATGCAGGCCCTATCAAGGAGTGCAGGGAGGCAGTTTTATTGAAGTGCCTCTATACTAGGCCTATAGTACTCGAACCGTTCTGTTCACCAGTCGTAGAATCAGAGGCGGTGGTGGTGATGGTGGTGAGGGGGAGGGGCGGGGGTTACAGGGGTATCAGAACCCCTCCTCCCCACCGAAAAGGATAAAGGGGGGGGAGGGGAAGGATAACAGATTCACACTAAGTTGAAACCGCACCAGGGGGTATAAAAGGAGGGAAACACGAGGCTCGGGCGACCTGACGCAGCACAAATATGTATTACTGACACCCCCCCCCCCCCCCCCTCGTGTTTACGACTCTCAATCTTCTGGTTCTTTCAGCAACCCTTTCGGCAATAACCCAAGGCTGATCCTAACCCTATCCCTATCCTGAGAACGGCAGAATGTTATTTCTCAGTGAAAATCTGATTGGCGGGGTGTGGGGTGTGGGGGGTTGTGTGTGTGTGTGTGTGTGTGTGTGTGTGTGTGTGTGTGTGTGTGTGTGTGTGTGTGTGTGTGTGTGTGTGTGTGTGTGTGTGTTAAAATACAACTTAACCGCTACTTGCATGAATCAATAACAACCATTTCTTCTTTATTTTCATTTGTCGTACTACGCTGATAAGCTAAGCCCTCTTCTTACAATGTAATTGGACCGAATGACTGTGCGTGAGCGTGTATATGTGTGTGTGTATGTGCGTGCGCGCGCGCGCGTATGTGTGTGCGTGCGTGCGTGTGTGTATGTGTGTATGCATGTGTGAGTGTGTGTGTGTGTGTGTATGCGCGCGCGCGCGCGTATGTGTGTGCGTGCGTGTGCGAGCGTGTGTGTCTGTGTGCGTGTGTACGTGCGTGCGTGCCTCTGTGTGTGTGTGTGTGTGTGTGTGTGTGTGTGTGTGTGTGTGTGTGTGTGTGTGTGTGTGTGTGTGTGTGTGTGTGTGTGTGTGTGTGTGTGCGTGTGCGTGCGTGTACGCGTGCGTGTGACAAAAGGCATAATAAATTTGAGAGAATACTGTATCTTGTTTCTTTTTTTAAATATGAAAGATAAGCTAGCCTGCTTGTTATAATCAATCTGACAAAATAGTCTTGGAAGAAACAAACAAACCCTGTTCCCAGCGTTATTGACATTGAAGTTTTGACATAATTTTGCTCACGGGCATGGCAAGTTTGAGGTTACTAAACTTTAGTAGAGAAGCTGAACATTAATGGTTACAAATCCAACAGAAGTGGACACTTGTCAAACTAGGCAACCTTATGAAACTTGGTGTGAGGCGTCTTTTTCTTCTGATTTCGAGAATATTTCTCAAGAAAATTGCAAGACAATTGCAAAATTGGCAATGTTAAATGATTTGACCTAATGGAGTTTTGTCAATAATTATGTTCCCTTACTAATAATCGGTAGGGGGCGTTGTACCCCAGGGTGGGCCCTTTAAGCCATGTTCCCCTACCCTTTAAGACAAAGATAAGTTTAGCATTGTTACAAATTCGATTACATGTGTCACTCTTGAATGACGGCTATGGCCACTGCAACTAGGGTTATTAACGCCCTTGACAGCGAGAGTTAAGCCCTTGTTGGTCAGTACCCAAAAGGGAATTCACTCTTGCAAAAGGCAGCCATTTAGTGGCCTCAAATAGGGTTATTGGCGAGAGTTATGCCCTTGTTTGGTCAGTACTCAAGCATCTACCAAGGGCATTCACTCTAGCAAAAGGTGGTTGCTGCAGTGGCCAATAGGCGTGCAAACACACAGAGATGTGGCACCACACAGAGACGCACAATACACACAGGACAGCGCACAGACTTTAGGTTAGGTTAGGTTAGGTAAATTATAGTCACAGAGGCATCT
>CM065682.1:34403637-34406137 GCA_017654935.2 Phymorhynchus buccinoides | reverse complement strand
TAAAAGAATGAAAGAATGATACAATCATGTCTGTGTATACATTGCTTTGGGAAAATAATGAGACGAAATGAAGTAGACAAATAAGAAACAAGCACAAAGGGAAATAAAAGAGATAGTAAATGAAACATTGTATAAACATTGTATCAATCAAACATGAATTAATTAAAGCAAATGACAGATGGAAACGTAAAGTCATGATGCAATTAAAATTAAAAGCTCTGAAAATGAGAGTAACAGATTCAAAGTCAAAATGGCAGATTTAAGTGGGTGTTTTTTTTAAATAAGAAAAAAATAAAATAAAATATATTTATAACACAAATTAATAAAAACGAACGAAGCAACAACAAAAATTCATGGACAAATAAAGAGACAAATAATTGTGACAATGTATCACGCACGACCCCTCTTTCTTTATCTACACCCCCCTCCCCTCCCCTTTCTTTTCTCCGGCGCCACTTTAATTACCATTCAACATCAAACCGACGCCGATTAAGGCATTTATCTCTTTGAAGCCCGATCTCCCTTCCCATCACGAGAAAGTGACACCCACAGTCGGCGCCCTTTGAAGACTCTTCCTTACCCGATCACGAGAAGGATTGGAATGCCTGGAATGTTACAGTGCCAGTGATGTAACCGGCCCGTGATTGTTCTGTACTACTATGCATAATACTAGGACATCATCTTGTGACTTGTCGACTGCTATGAACCAATGACAGGCTCTCATTGTTTGAAAATGGGAGGGGAAAATTTGAGTAGTGAGGAAAGTTAGCCTACACATACTTTCACACAAGATGCTGAAACCTGGCTGGAGCAACATTGCAGACTCAACCTCTCTCCCAGCCAGTCCTAATAGCCCAACTAGTGAGTATTATTGACGGCTGGTGATTGAGATTTGTTTTTTGTTTGATCCTATTTTTGATCTAGATCCTATGTTCAATGATGAATAAGGAGTAGATATGTTATTGAAAAGAAGTGGTAAACATTCTGTTCTATTTATGTGCACTGATTATTTGTGTGTGTGTGTTTTTGACTTTGACTCTTTTGGTTCCAGAACCGGATTTTATGCCTACTAACCCTTTTGTATATTTTTAGTAGGAAGCCTGTGGGTTGCAATCTTGCACTTTATGATAACATTCCTTTCCAGGTGTTGGATGGAGAGTGATGTTGGCTTGATCATAGACTTTGATCTAGCCGGGTACTGACTAATACCAGTTGATTCCTGTACACCTTTTATGTTTTACTGATCTCAGTTTGTTAACTGAAATTCAGTTTATTTATTAACTAGTGCTATTGTACAAGGGCAGCCTTCTAGCCGGTTGGGATCCACTAATTCCCTGCCGACTGAAGCCCCTTGTCTCTAAGCCATAGAGACCTACATCCACCTTCTCCTGTGATTATCAGCAGGGCATCGTGGTCAGGAAGCTCCATCCCTGACTCACAAAGAAACCAGACAGGAACGCCGCCAAGACACAGAATCCGTGAGGAGACCACGCCTGAACCGTGCCATCCCGCGACGCCGTAACCGGAACGACTGGGAGCTACTCTCACCTGACGAGCAAGCCCAGCCAACCCAGCACTCGCCGATCCCTACGGAGGAACTTGACAATAGCTAAGTTCACAGAACCGCGCCAATCATTTGAACTTTCCTCCGGACAATGAAGATGATTAGTGACCCTTCTCGCTTGGGGCTAACCTTCTAGAAAGACAAAAGTCTTGTAAATCCTTTCGGATTTCATTGTTTTTCATTCATATTTTGTTTTGGGCGCCATTGAGCTGCTTTATTATTATTGTTGCATAATCTTATGCAGATTTTGTGAATAAATAAAATACAAGTGTCAAATATTTCTGAACCCTTTGGTCAGACTGATGAGAGTGGAAGTCTTGTAATTTCATGTAAAACCCTACTTCTCTCTGTCTGCCATTTAGAGCAAATCAACCACTTGTATTTCTTACATTCATACGAGCCAGAACCCGGGCACAAATATAAATTTATTAGATGAAAAGGGGCCGGGAAAGTTGCTCATCTCCCATACCCTAGAGAAGTGGGCTAAAGGCAAATTTTCTGCTTGAAAATTTAACACACTAAAAGTCTTCCCTAGAGACTTAGCCTTTTAACCCATTACCTCGTCATAATAATCAGAAACAAAAGCAGAAAGGAAAACAAACCGAACATAACTTGACAAACATAACATTCAGAAAATGACTTGGGCGATAAAATATAATAAAAAATAAAACAAGTGCAACGCCGAGCGGCTGCAAAGTCCCCTCGCAGCATCGCCGAGCTACTCCGAAATCGGAATGTGTCGGCTGTACACATGCATAAAAACGCATCAAAACAGCACGTAACTACATAAAAACGCATCAAAACAGCACGTAACTACATAAAAACGCATCAAAACAGCACGTAACTGAATAGGTTTTTTTATATATAGCCTTGGGGTTCGGACCCGTGATTTGAGCGTGCGCGATTATGCGCGCACACGAGCGCACAGAAAAATTC
>CM065682.1:34396137-34398637 GCA_017654935.2 Phymorhynchus buccinoides | reverse complement strand
CCCGTCTCCCCGTCTCTATGTTTCCCCGTCTCTATGTTTCCCCGTCTCTATGTGTCTATGTTTCCCCGTCTCTATGTTTCCCCGTCTCTATGTTTCCCCGTCTCTATGTTTCCCCGTCCCCTATCTATGTTCCCCGTCTCTATGTTTCCCCGTCTCTATGTTTCCCCGTCTCTATGTTTCCCCGTATCTATGTTTCCCCGTCTCTATGTTTCCCCGTCTCTATCCCCGTATCTATGTTCCCGTATCTATGTTTCCCCGTCTCTATGTGTCCCCGTGTCCCCGTCTATGTGTTCCCCGTCTCTATGTTTCCCCGTATCTATGTTTCCCCGTCTCTATGTTTCCCCGTTTCCCCGTCTCTATGTTTCCCCGTCTCTATGTTTCCCCGTCTCTATGTTTCCCCGTCTCTATGTTTCCCCGTCTCTATGTGTCCCCGTCTCTATGTTTCCCCGTCTCTATGTTTCCCCGTCTCTATGTTTCCCCGTCTCTATGTTTCCCCGTCTCTATGTTTCCCCGTCTCTATGTTTCCCCGTCTCTATGTGTTCTCCCCGTCTCTATGTGTCCCCGTCTCTATGTGTCCCCGTCTCTATGTTTCCCCGTCTCTATGTTTCCCCGTCTCTATGTTTCCCCGTCTCTATGTTTCCCCGTCTCTATGTTTCCCCGTCTCTATGTGTCCCCGTCTCTATGTTTCCCCGTCTCTATGTTTCCCCGTCTCTATGTTTCCCCGTATCTATGTTTCCCCGTATCTATGTTTCCCCGTATCTATGTTTCCCCGTATCTATGTTTCCCCGTATCTATGTTTCCCCGTCTCTATGTTTCCCAGTCTCTATGTTTCCCCGTCTCTATGTTTCCCAGTCTCTATGTGTCCCCGTATCTATGTTTCCCCGTCTCTGTGTGCCCTCGTCTTATATCTCCCCGTCTCTTTGCTTACCCTAACCCTTACTCATCCCTATCTCAAACACTAAGCTTAACCCCCTAGCCTCTCCACTGAATTCCACCGAAGTGGCTCAGCAGCAGTGCAGTGTCTCATCGGTTGGTTGTCTCCTGGCGGCCTAACATAGCATTCGCTCCCCGTGGATTGCTGGTTTCGGATTCTGCGGCTTGAACAAGCCTGGACGTGGCTGCGAGTTGGCACTCGGAATGAGCGGCGTGGGAGCAAAGCCACTGTACGACCCAGAAGATGGGACAGCAAAATAACAAATAAAATAAAAAAAACAAAAAAAGCTTAACCCCTTACCCTAATTGAAGGGGATGCATAGCCTACAAATCGGGGTGCATAGAGACGGGGACACATGAAGATGGGGACACAATGGAGAGGGGGACATAATGATAAGGACACATAGAGACGGAGATTATAGAGACGGGGGTACATTGCATTAATCCCCTTCTGACAAGAACAAAACAAAAACAAAAACACACACAAACACAAACTGGGTTCTATTGTGGAAAACCATTCTCAGTTAACAAAACCTTCCACTGAACCGGAAATCACGTTGAATGGTAAATGATAAGATTAGTTTTTCTTCCTTTGTTTCTTGGTTTGTTTGTGTGTGGGCTGTTAAACTCGTTTCCGCCCTTCACACTACCTCCTTTCTGTTTTAGTTTGTTTCCCCTTGAGTTTTGTGTGTGGGTGTGTTTTCTCCTTTTTCACAGAGAGCGAGAATGAATCACAGAGAGAGAGAGAGAGAGAGAGAGAGAGAGAGAGAGGAGAGAGAGAGAGAGAGAGAGAGAGAGAGAGTGAGAGAGAGAGAGAGAGAGGGGGGGAGAGAGAGAGAGAGACAGAGAGACACAGAGAGAGAGAGAGGGAGAGAGAGAGAGAGAGAAGAGAGAGAGAGAGAGAGAGAGAGAGAGAGAGAGAGAGAGAGAGAGAGAGAGAGAGAGAGAGAGAGAGAGAGAGAGAGAGAGAGAGAGAGACAGAGAGAGAGAGAGAGAGAGAGAGAGAGAGAGAGAGAGAGAGAGAGAGAGAGAGAGAGAGAGAGAGAGAGAGAGAGAGAGAGAGAGAGAGAGAGAGAGAGAGAGAGAGAGAGAGAGAGAGAGAGAGAGAGAGAGAGAGAGAGAGACTCGTCACACTTTTATTGTCATTACTCAAAAGGGTCTGATGATGAAGTGTGTGTGTGTGTGTGTGTGTGTGAGAGAGAGAGAGAGAGAGAGAGAGAGAGAGAGAGAGAGAGAGAGAGAGAGAGAGAGAGAGAGAGAGAGAGAGAGAGAGAGAGAGAGAGAGAGAGAGAGAGAGAGAGAGAGAGAGAGAGAGAGAGAGAGAGAGAGAGAGGGGAGAGAGAGAGAGAGAGAGAGAGAGAGAGAGAGAGAGAGAGAGAGAGGAGAGAGAGAGAGAGAGAGAGAGAGAGAGAGAGAGAGAGAGAGAGAGAGAGAGGGAGAGAGAGAGAGAGAGAGAGAGAGAGAGAGAGAGAGAGAGAGAGAGAGAGAGAGAGAGAGAGAGAGAGAGAGAGAGAGAGAGAGAGAGGAAGAGAGAGAGAGAGAGAGAGAGAGAGAGAGAGAGAGAGAG
>CM065682.1:34388637-34391137 GCA_017654935.2 Phymorhynchus buccinoides | reverse complement strand
GTTTCCTCCCCATCGTCAACATCATCAACACCACCACCATCAAACAATGGCAATTCCTCCGACTACACGCTAGCAGAACGGCAAAAACATAAACATCATCATCAGGGCCATCATCATCATCAACAACAACGACGACGACGACGACGACGACGCAGAGCAGCAGGCCGGACAAGATACCTGGAAGTCCAGTTAGTGGCTGACCATACCGTGGTGGGCATGCATGGGTCAAGACGAGCCAAACACTACGTGATGACCCTCATGAATATTGTAAGGGACTGAAGGACACGACGTTCTATACTGCACCGAGAGTCCTCCTAATATGGAAAGGTCGTCCAAATATGGGTAATGACGTCAGTGAGGTGACAATTTAGGTTTTCAAGGAATGTTCAGAATTTGCCTCGTTTAACCTTTCAAACCTTTTCCTCCCTCTCCCCCCTTCCCCCTGAACTCACCTGTCTCAACGGAGTCAACTCCATACCCCCTGTCCGGGCCTCCCCCCCAAAACAAATCATGCCCACCGCCCTCTCGCTCCCTCCCATTCAATCCTGCATTGAGCTGATCATCCGGGCAGTAAGTCCTTCACAAAAGTCTCCTGATTAGTTGGAAAGCCCCCACGGCGTAAGCGTCATAATCATCAAATTGTTGATGGAGGATGCTATATGCAAGAAGAAGAACTGGCACTACACTGACCCTAACCCTACCCCTAACCCAAACCTTAAACCGTAAAATACAGAAACAAAATAACACTTTACTAAATAAGTGAGTCTTCCATATTTGGAGGACTTTCGGTGCAGTATTGGACGCCTTGTAAGTAAAGGTGTGATGACCCTTACTAATTTTGTGAATAAAGGTGTGATTACCCTTATGAATAATGTAAGTAAAGGTGTGATGACCCTTATTACTATTGTAAGTAAAGGTGTGATGACCCGTATTAATATTGTACGTAAAGGTGTGATGACCCTTATTAATATTGTAAATAAAGGTGTGATGACCCTTATTAATATTGTAAGTAAAGGTGTGATGACCCTTATTAATATTGTAAGCAAAGGTGTGATAACCCTTATTAATTTTGTAAATAAAGGTGTGATGACCCTTATGAATAATGTAAGTAAAGGTGTGGTGACCCTTTTGAATAATGTAAGTAAAGGTGTGGTGATCATCTCTAATATTATAAATAAAGGTGTGATGACCCTTATGAATATTGCAAGTAAAGGTGTGATTACCCGTATGAATAATGTAAGTAAAGGTTTGATGACCCTTATGAATAATGTGTGTAAAGGTGTGATGACCCTTATGAATATTGTAATTAAAGGTGTGGTGACCTTTATGAATAATTGTAAGTAAATGTGTGATGATCAATATGAATGTTGTAATTAAAGGTGTGATGACCCTTATGAATATTGTAAGTAAAGGTGTGATGACCCTTGTGTGATGACCCATTTGAATATTGTAAGTCACGTCAAGCCAGATCAAGTCAAAATGATATGTATTTAGCATAATTAAATAGCTTTGACAGGTGGGTTTTTTTACATTCTGTGCTCATGAAATAAATCTGAAACATAGAAACATAAAACAAGAAACAAGAAAATCATGCAAACAGAAAGAACCAAACAAGAACAAAGTGAACCAATACATCAAGATTAGTACTCATATGTAGCAATAGAACCTGTGATGATGTGGATTACTGTGATGTGGCCCTTATAGATATATGTAAGCAAATGTGTGTTTCAGGGAGGGGAGAAGGGTATAATGTTGAGTGGAGGTAAAAATAAAAATATATGTGTAAATATGTGTGGGTGTCGGCGTGTTTGTGTAACTTGCTGAGTGCAGAATGTTTATTATTATTATTATTATTATTATTATTATTATTAATCATTATCATTTTATTATTATTTTTTATGATTATTATTAATTATTATTATATTATATTAATTATTTTGGCCTATTATTATTATTATTCATTATTATTAATTATTTATTATTAATGAACATGTGTAAGCGCTTTAGGTGGCGCACAATAAGGCAACGGCAAGCTCCGTTGTATCTTTTTGTCTATGTCTTTCTCTCCCTCCATCGCAACGTCGCGGCGAAAAATACATTATACCATCCTTTTGATCAAAGGAAAGTTGAATATGCCAGGAGAGGTATCTTCCGTAGGAGCCACCAGAAGAGCCCTCGTTGTTGGTGATCTTATCTGCAGTGGGCATGCAGGGGTCAGGACGATCAAATGCTGTGTGATAAATCTTACGTACAATAATGAATGGAAGGAGGTGGTGGGTGTGGGATGGAGGATGGGAAAGGGGGCATGAAGGCAAGGGTTGTAAGTGTTGAGGTCGGGTTGTAGGCTGGAATAAATGTGTGGTAGGGGATGTGGGTTGAATGTGTGTGGGATTGGCTTGAAGGTGTGTGGGATGGATTGATAGGGTGTCGGATGCTAAGCCTGTGTGCTGTGCGTGTATGTGGGTAGTGGTATGTGTGTATATGCGTGTGTGGTTGTGTG
>CM065682.1:34350180-34388137 GCA_017654935.2 Phymorhynchus buccinoides | reverse complement strand
TTCCATCTTGTTTTAATGGACAATAAAGTTTTAAAATTTGAATTTTTTAGACAAGACCCGTGATACTATTTTATTCATGACTGAGGTCCCTGCGACTTATAAAATAACTAATGAAATATATGAGTAACTATTGTTACACAATGCATACATATTTTTGTAAGTGTTGGGAGGTACGCCTAAAATATACGAAACATCTTAACCCCTTCTCTACCCGGTCCCATGTCTACAATGGGATTCGTGATATTATTGATGATGTCATAACTTTTGATGTCATAGCCCTTGAATTATGGTTTTTGGTTTAGACAAGATATATGTCTAGAGCATTTTCTCAGATTGAGTCTAACAGGTCTCTTTTACATTTTATAATAACAAAATCGACAATTTCTCCATTTTCCTCTGGTAGTGAAGGGGTTAATCAGTGAAATATGGTATTCATTTCAACCACAAGAACATTTCTTTGTTATTGATATTGTGGTGAATATTTCTCGTCTTTCATTGGTGTCGACAGCTGCCAGGATGAATCACTCTGATGCGGACTGCTTTGCTTGCGTGATTCTCTCCCATGGTGAGGAAGGCTATGTGTACGGCACGGACCGACCAATTGAAATCACCAAACTGGTTGACCCTTTCAAGGGTAACCGATGTAAAACGCTGGCTGGAAAACCCAAGCTCTTTTTCATCCAGGTGAGTCAAATTTTATTTTATATGGAAAGATCTGCTAACACTGTCTTGTTTTTGTTTTGTCTTTGTGTGTTTCCATGTCTAATGACAAAGTTGCTCAAAACATTCAAATTAATCTGCACAGACAGGGAAGAATCACTGATATCGTACTTGCAGACCTGCCAATCTTTCTGCTTTGAGCAGAATTTCTTCCGCTCAGACTACATTTCTTCCGCCCTTCCGCTCAAGTCCATAAAATTCCGCTTTCAAAATTAAAAAAGAGAGGTTTTTTTAATACACAAATTCATCGTCTTATATACAGAGCAGTACAGCTGCTGTGCGTATAACCGACTTTCTAGTTTCTGTTTGCGCACTTCTGTCAAGATGGTGATTGACATATCGATGTGTGTGAGACTGGGGAGAAAAGAAAGAATAGACCAATATTTCTGCCAAGATTACATGGAAAAGTATCTGTGCATTGAGATCAAGAAAGTGTGCATCATGCTAGATGTATGATGTGCTCACTACACTTAAAAGTCTCCTATGGAGGGTGTCAAGACATCAAATGCCACTTTACTTCTCATCATCTTATCGAAACTGCAAACTCCCAGACTTCGTTTTCCACCGTTACCGACTTTTTCAAGCCAACGGAAGGAAAGGAGAACAAAGATGAACATAAACTTCCAAGTCTTATTATTTAAGTCATCTATGGCACCAACCATCTTGGTCTGCCCAAATAAAAAGGACAGAGGAACAAACCAAAAGCTTCTATTGTATTAGGAATAGTTGTGACACTTCCAGACAAGACTAGTTTTAAACAAGACAAGTTCACAAGGATGAAAATTGCTTGCTTCAAATTATGTTTATGCGCGAAAGGTAAGATGCCGCGTCAAAATTTCTCTTAGCTCTAAAAAATTCCTCTTGCCTGCTACAAATATTCCTCTTTGGTGTGTTAGGGGGTTGGCAGGTCTGTACTTGTCACACAGTTCGTACTACCTTTTTTTTATATACCAAATTGTAGAACTAGAAGATTGGGGGTTAATATTTCAATGTGAAGTTTGGATAGGGGAAGGTAAGAATTTTATTACAATCAAAATGCGACAAAGTGGAAAATCCTTTGCAAGGCACACATTTTATTTGGGCAACATCTGATGTTATTTTGGATAACGCTTTTTTGTTTATTATTCATTGTACCAATACAAAGATTAAGACTGGAAATATGACTTAATTAAAAAATCTTTAATGTCTTAGGGTCAGTGTTGTCCATTTTGTAAATGAAAATTTTCCAAGTTAAAATAATTTGGGCTGCATTTTTGTAATGACACTGCCTGCATTCATGTAATTTGTACCTCATATGTCTTTTTAACGGCGCAGCCACACTAAGGCATTCAGAAGCCTATTTTATGTGTAATCAAACTTTTGGTGAGAATATCACATAAGAATTATTTTGACGTCGCAGAGAATAACTGGCACATTGATTTAGAAGAAAAAATGACCTATAAAGCCAAGTCACACACATCTTACTGTTGAACTAGTGCTATAAACCCCCTTGTATTTTATCAGTAACTGGGTGGTACGAAAAATATTTTAACTATTAAGCCAAAAGTATAAACATTATCAGTATATCTTTATAATTATAGTATACAGTTATACCAGCAGTATCCATGTTGAAAGTTTTGTAGCTTTCAGATTATCTGCCCTTGGGATAGAGATCTCTATCCTTAGGGGGCACCAATTCAATAAGTCTCCCCTAAATAATATTTTGCAAAGGGTTAGGGCTTAGGGCGTGTGTGTGTTTGTGCGTATGAGAGAAAGAATGATAATGAGAATGATAATGCAGACGATGATGATGATGATAGATGATAATGACGACAGTGATGATAACGACAACGACAACGACAGTGAATGCGGATGACACTATCCACAGTGACTATGGTGATGATGATGATGTTGAATGCGGATGATGACAGTGACTATTATGATGATGATAATGACAATGTCGTGTGTAGGCATGTCGGGGCTCTCAGCTGGATGAAGGTGTGGACGTCACAGACTCGAAGGGAGCGCGGGGTGAGGAGGACATAGACACAGACATCGTAGTGCGCAGGATCCCCACTGAGGCCGATTTCCTCTTGGCCTACTCTGTTGTGCCAGGTAGCCTGAAATTCCCAGTTAACACTGATTTGCCAAGCTCCATTTCTTCAAGTTGAACCGAGTTCACATTGAGATAAAAAAAAAATGTAAATTATAGTTTTGCTAGTTAATTTTATTTTCGTTGTGAGGCTCATTTTCTGATATGAAAACCTTGGGGGTAAATTTTGATTTTTTTTTTAACTCTGTTTTGACAATATTGGTGTTTATGTATTAGATTGGTTTTCTGATTTTTATCTCTTTCAGTTGAATTCTGATTCAATATTCTGACATTGACGTTCTATTAAATATTAAGTAAATCATCTTCTAATTTGTCTCAAGTACTTTAACAATCCATCATTAACTTAAGATACTATATGATATGATTGATTTTCAGCAGCTATTGAAAAGTATTTAACAGCTTTTTTTTTTTTTTTTTAATGGTAGTCACTCTTAATTTGGAGCCATTTTTACAACTTTTTTTGTGCTGCAGTATTGGGAATATTTGGCATTTGAGACCAATCCCCAATCACAAGTCTTAAATGCCATGTGGTTGAGAGTGGATATGCATTCCGGTGCAAGGCATGTTGGGGATCCACAGGGAGAACCAACTGGCTGGATCATGTAGATGAGGTTTTTCTCTCTCTCTCTCTCTCTCTTTTTTCCCCTGCTCTCCGACTTTGAACCAAAATAGTACCATAAAAATTAAGCGGAAGAAAAAGAAGAAGGCAACTCCAGTGATGTCCCAAGGCTACGGTCATAGGCCATTGACCTATTAACATTTTACATGTCCTATTGTGTTCTCCCCTGTCAGGGCAAATGTCTGATTAGATTAGCATGCTTTGTCTTTTTGATTTCTGCAAGAGCCAGGACATTGTCCAATTGATTTCTCTTAGGACAGTTTGTCCTGTCATTTTTTGATCCTCAGTGCATCATTGCAACTCCACTATAATTATTCCAGCCAAGTTTTCGAGAATGTTAGTTGCCTCCCATGCTATCTGGAAGTCACTGTGGGACACAACTGTATAGCACATGTATTACAGCTATATTGACCACAAGAATGCGTGGAGTGGATGCTGAGTCTTTAACCTTTTCGCCGCCAGCCATTTTTCAGCCAAAATGTGACCCGATTTCACGAACCAGGTCTTAACTCGCAAGCAGCAATTGTGGTAGAGGCCCAAAAAAGGTTAGGTGGGTCAAAAGTATGGATTTTGAGTTTTCACTTGAAATGGATTCTGCCACCATTAAACTTCAACTTCATGCATTGGACTAAGTGAAATTCAAATTGTAAATGCATTAAAACACATTTTAAATGACATACCCCATGGCAATTATCCTATTTTAATCGCCTGTAAAGACTAAGTTTTTGATTGAAAACTGTAAACTGAAACCCTGATCGGGCCCCATCATGTTACATATCTCTGGAAAGCTTGTGACCTTAACCTGCTTCTGCTCGCGTGCTCGTTTTGAAATCTAACCAATCAGAAGCATGGTATTGCAAAACGTAGGCGTAAACACAGAGTTAGAGAGTTGAAAACTTCGACCAATGAGAGGTTAGGATAGACTATCGCTAGTTACTGAAAGGCAACGCGCAACGGGATTGGTCGAGAGGGCAACAACTTGCTGCTTGCAGTTTCGAAGCAACATGGATATGATGCAGACAATCTCTTTCGAAAGATTTACTTTTTTGCTCAATTCTCGGCCATTTACAACCCTACCAGCCGCAGATCAAGAACTTGGAGCATTGTTAGCAAAATATTTCAACTCGACGGATTCCGACGATGAAAACGAAACTGACCGCCTCAAAACTGTAAAACCTGCTTCGACTCCGACTCGGCGACTGCTTCACTAGTCAGTGACTAGTGCTAGGTCTAGGATGGGTCAAAAATCTTTGAACCCCGTTTTCTCAAAATGGCCATCTGCTGGGTTACCCTCTTTAACACCCCATAACTTCCTCATTTTTTTGAGTAGAGCAATAAATCATATATCAAAAGAAAGGTAAGTGTCTGCAGATTATGTAAATGCTAATATATCAAAATTTGCCATTTCACCATAAGACCCACTTTGTGGTGATGGGTCACAAATATACCATGAAACTTAACTGGGTAGAGACAATAAAATATCTGCAGTATTGGGAATTCCTCTGTAACATATTTAACGTTAGGCCTATCCTTACCTCCCAAAATTAAGAAAATAGGGAATTATAACAAAAGTATTGCAATGTTACTCTTTAGTAAATTAAATACTGAAAATATGAAAGTATTCTGTGCAGCCGTTTTCGAGTTATTCAAGATTAAAGTTTTGCCATTTTGGGCTATTCCGTGAACACAAATTTACCTGCAGGTTCCTAGCCAGGGCACTTCCAGTTCGTGTTTATACCGGAAGTGTTGGAAATCTATTTTTGAGTACATTTTTTGCTGTTTTTGAGATTATTCAAGATTGAAATTTTGCCGTTTTCTGGCCATATTTTGCCGGAAGATTGGCGAAATCGTTTAATATTGCAAATTTGGCAATCCTTTTTATTAACTTTTATACCCCACAACTTTCCTGAAAATTTCTGCCAAATCGGACGAAAGAAGGGGAAGGAAAAAAAAGAAAAAGAAAACCTCTTACAAATGCAATAGTATTCTACCAAAATGGTAGAATCCTAATGTTGTGATGATGACGACAATGAAAATTTCTCAACAGGGTACTACTCATGGCGCAACTCCACAGACGGGTCGTGGTTCGTCCAGGCGTTGTTCCGTGTATTTCGTGACAACTGGCAGCGCATGGACTTGCTGACCATGTTGACCCGGGTCAACAAGCAGGTGGCCTTCGACTTTGAGTCCAACGCCAGCCGCCAGTTCATGAGGCGCAAGAAGCAGATCCCCTGCATCACCTCCATGCTCACCAAAGACCTCTTCTTTGCTCCCCAACAGCAGCAGTAAGCATCAACATTGCATGTTTGCACATTCATTGCAGCTGCCGAAACCGGGAGAAGATTGTCACTTGACACTTTAAAACTTTATTACGCAAAGATTGAGATTTTAGGATGGTAAATCATTAAGGCAACTAGATTACAGGACTTTTGTTTTTACATTGCAGTGGAAGTTATTAATGTCACATGATTGTGAATCATTAAGGCAATTAGATTGCAGATGGACTTTTGTTTTTTCATTGCGGTGGAAGTTATTAATGTCACATGATTGTGAATCATTAAGGCAACTAGATTGCAGATGGACTTTTGTTTTTTCATTGCGGTGGAAGTTATTAATGTCACATGATTGTGAATCATTAAGGCAACTAGATTGCAGATGGACTTTTGTTTTTTCATTGCGGCGGAAGTTATTAATGTCACATGATTGTGAATCATTAAGGCAACTAGATTGCAGAGGGATTTTTTTTTACATTGCGGCGGAAGTTATTAATGTCACATGGTGTGATTCTGGGTTTTTGTGTTTTGTTTCTTGTTCATGGAGGTATGGGTGGTATGGGGATAGAGACAGGGGAAGGTAAAATGAACACAAACTGTAGCACAGAAATAAATACCAGTCATAAAAGTAAAGAAATGTGGGAAGAGGCATTGTGTGTACATATGTTTTGCGTACTAAACCCAAGAATATGGCAGCAAATATACAAATTACAATGTTACACTTGAGATGTAGATTTCATTTCGTCTCTTGTTTTTTTCGTGTCTGGTATTGTTTTGATATGCTTGTTTGTTTTTAGCAATGTTGGCCAGCCATTGTGCTTGCCTTTAAAAAATCTTTTGCAAATTGAGTCCATTATAGCTTTTATCAATGATTTTTGGCAATGGTGCGGTTTAGCATAGGTGGAGTTTAGCTATCTTAGGTTCTTGGCTTCTAATCTCAAACTATCAGTCTTTCCATGGCATGCCCTAATTCTAACCCAACTCCTTACCTGAGCAAGGCAAAATGGCAATACATTTAAATGAGTTAATTTGGTGGGTGTAGCTAAATTTGTGCCTTTGTTGGATTTTCATCACACCATTATCCAATTCTTGTAACATAAAAACAACAGACCAAGAAAGCTGGAGTTAGGTTTCTACTATGTAAAACTACATTTTGTAGATTCTGTATTAAATTGTTTATTCCTAAAGTTTGGTTGCTTTACAGATATCTTTTTGGATATACTGTATATGTATTCCCGTTTGTTGTATTATGCATATTTTTTTAAAACATGTATTTCCATGGTGTGTGTGTGTAAATTAATATTGTGTATTGGTATGTCTGAGAATGAGTTGATCTCAGACTTGGGAATTCTGTAATTTAGGTGAAACGGTCCTATTCTGTATTTGGTTGTATTGTCTTGATTGAATTTATCGTTGTTGACAAAGTTTATAAAAGATATGTATAAATTTTTTCAAATGAGACAATATTTAAAAAAAAGATTTTATTAACATGTCATGCTGGCTTTTTTTAATATGTTGTTAGGGCATGAAGCGATATTGAAGATTGAATTTGCAGATAGAGTTATCTTTAAAGAAACATCTTTTACAGAAGCACTAGGCTCATGAGACATTGTGTTTGTATGATTTTTATGCTTGCCTTTTTTATATGTGAAAAACAAAACAAAAGCTAAATGGAAACCATAATATGGGTATTATTGATGTGACAGTTTGTCTCTCGGTTTCTTTTCTTCTTTTTTTTGCTAATAAAGTACTTAGGAATATAAAAATCTTTTATTCACCGTTTCAAGCTAAAGAAGTGAGTTGTAACAGAATAAATAATGATATCAAAGACTGTACAGGGGAAGATAAACATCCGGTCTCTTTTCCTTATATGAGGACAGAAACACTGGTTATGTCCCTTTGAAACGTAACACATTTTACACATCAATAGGCCTGTTGAATTCTCCGTTCAAGTTCCAGTCCGAGTTTTTGGATAGCCTCCACTGTGAAGTGTACACGTCCCCACTAACGATAACTCTATCAGCCCGGTTCGCCGAGCTTTTAAGTAATCCATCTTACCCTTTTAGAATATCTTTGATGATATCCTCTGATTCTTCATACCCTCTTTCCAAGTTTCTCTTTCCTCCTCCCTGGTCTTTGCTCCCTTCTTCATCCCTCTTCCACCTAAATCCTTCCCTCGCCATGTCATGGGGGAGCAAATTTAATATTGAGATCTGTTTTAAAGAGCCACCCGATCATGTGTCAAAATCACGGGATTCACGTGTTTTCCCTCTTATAACTGGAAAAAAAATCTTGTTTTGACCATGTCAGACTCCCATATAAAGTACCCCAAATTGAAAGCCACAAGTCAGTTTAAAGAGCAGCCTCAATTTGAATATGGGGAAATTCGAATGCGGGTTACAGCAACCCAGAAAAAACCAAGGGACGTAACCGTGGCGCGTCACGGGGTCTTTAAGCCTTACGTGCGTGTTTGAAGGTGATTCTATTCAGTATTTCGATGGCTTGGAGTCAAAGTGGACTATCTCTAGATAGGCCATTGACTCATTATTGATGTTATTGCAAAAACTAAAAAGTTGTATTGAAAAAAACTGCAAATAATATAAAATGCGGATTGTGCTTTTCATATTTCTGCAGTCTTTTTTTTATACAAGTTATTAGTTTTCGCAATAAGTTCAATAATATGTCAATGGACTATCTTGAGATAGTCCGTTTTGACTCCAAGCCATCAAATGTTTTCTCTCAAATCAGTATTTCGGAAGATTTTCTTTAGACACTGCTGCCTTGACTTTTTGACCACACACAGAAAAAGTCAAATCAAAAGGTATATTTCTGTTGTATCTGGAATGCCTTCTTTTCCTTCATAAAAATTGTATTAGAAACCAGGTGGGACTTTTATATTGTTATTTATTTATTTATTAATTTTTTTTTACTCGGATAAGCAGCATTTGTAAAACAAATTAAATGTGAACATTTAATGCAAACATATCATAACATTTCGTTGCAGTGTCACTGAAATATTCACATTAGTGGATTTGACAGCTGTGAATCACGAGAATGACAAATGTTGTATTACCCTCACACTTATTTTTTTAGTTATCTTTGACATATATTTCTTTATTTATGTTTTCTTTGTAAATAAATAATCATAAGTGCCTAGGCAACCAAACTTTTTTTTACCTCGATTAATTACAGTATGCAACTATCACTGTAATGTTAACAAATAAGCTATTCACTGTATTTGTGCAAACCATTCCATTACCCATCGATGATGCTTTCAATTTTGAACATTTTTTTAACCTCGTATTTCTCAGTGTGTAATTTTTAATTGCACGCTTATTAAACGTAAACATTTTTCACTGCATTTGTTGAAACCTTTCCACTAACCAGCCCGTTGTAATCAAAGTGTCCATGATTTCAGTTCTGGATAGCATTGCTGTGATGGGTTCACACTTCATTGCTAAATTTGATCCAGACCGAAGTCTTTGGCATTCAGAAGAATAGACACTGTGCCATGTATAGGTGGAGGGTTTGTACCTTGAAATTTGTGGCTGTGTAATATTTCCCGGTGCTGTGCACCTGGCTTCAATAATTCTACTGCAGCTCAAAAAATCCCTTTGGTTGATGCTTCTCATTCGTTATCTCCCCTTTCACTCTTCTGAAATATTAATATGAAGTTAACTAGTTATGTATCAAGTTATGAAGTCTCTCATCATGTGCCATATATGTATAGTGTTTTTTAGATTTTATTTTGACCATACGTTTTTCTTATTTTTGACAACTGAAACTTTCAACTCAGTATAAATGAAGTGAGCAAAAAGTTGAGGGTCACTTTGTTTTGTTGTTTAGAATTGATACCCTCAATTGCAGCTCAAAAACAGTTGGATTAATTTATACAGTGCAGACTGTATTATAAAGTGCACATTTTGATATACCAATAACCATGAATTTGTTTATATCATGTTTCAGACTGTAAATTAGAGGTGAGTTCATAGCCAATTTATATTTCTCAACGTAGAGCTTAAAGTTTCTGTGTTGACTTGGATTATCAGAACTGTGAAAATGATTATGCTTGCTGTTATGCAGATGATATTTTTACCAATAAACATTTGATATTATAAACTGTGATGTTGGTTCTGGGTCAATTAATTAACTGCTGCATGCGCACAAGAATGGAGGATAACATTTTGACCTTTCTGGCCATGTACATTTATCAATACAATAATAGACTTGGTTTTCTCATACACCTGTGCGTACACACACAAACACACACACACAATGGACTAGGTCACACACACATCCATTTAATGATATGCATAATCAGAAAGGAAATAAAAAGTCACTGATTTACATAAAGAACAAAACAGCACAGAATTTGTCACTTTAATAAATTGACCAAATCAAAACTAGGTTTACATTTTAAAAAAAGTAAACGCTTTTTAATACTCACAATTGTATATCAATTTAAAAAACACACCACTTCTCTATATCTATATGCACTCTAACTATAAATTATGACAAATGAATACGGGATCAAAAGATCTTGCTCAAATGTAATACCTCATTTCTTCATTTTGGGCAACTTATTATACCTTATAATGCAGTATTATACCATATATTATTATTATGAACATGTATACGCCTAGACAATTGAATGCCCTAGGTGTTTACAATAAATATATAATTATAAAACAAACCAAAAAACACACTAATAAACAAACATACACGAGTACACAACGCACCCCGCTCCCTCCACACACACACACACCAACACGCCTGGCCGCGCGCAGGCACCAACACACACGCACAGACCAAATGATGAAAGAAGAGATCAGTTACTACTTGGGGAAAGAGATGAGTTTTCAGATGGTGTTTGAATGTGGGCAGAGAAAGTGAGTGTCTGAGAGAGTGGGGCAACTGATTCCAAGTGATAGGAGCTTGATAGGCGAAAGAACGTTGGCCAAAGATTTTAGTGCGGACAGTAGGGATGCGATAGAGATGGGTGTCAGATGATGAGCGCAGAGCTCGAGATGGAGTATAGAGGTGTAACAAATCAGCGAGATATTCAGGGCAGGACTCGACAGATTTGAAGCAGAGAGAAGCAATCTTGTATGATATTCTTTGCTGAACAGGGAGCCAGTGGAGAGAGCGCAACAATGGAGTTACATGGTCATATTTAGAAGAACGGAAGATGAGGCGGGCAGCATGATTTTGAACTTTTTTGAAATTTGTTGATTAGGTGAGAGGGGGAACCAGACAAAAGTGCATTACAGTAATCAAGGCGAGATAGTACAAAGGTACAGAGTTTTTGTAGTGTCTTCTAAAAGGAGATGGCGGATAGAAGCAATTTGACAGGGTTCAAGAAAGCAGGTACGACATACATTACTGACATGCTGTTGAAAGGACAGGGTTTGATCGAGGTTTACACCAAGGTTGCAGGCAGAAGGAGAGAGCGTGATAGACTAGTCGATAAGTTTGATAGAGGATGGGAGAATATATATCGGTATACACAGGGTCACAAATTATGTCATAAAACGGGAACACCATTAAAATAAAAAATTAAAATAAACATGTTTGATTTGTATTTGTTCCAAAAACACAAAAATGTGCGTATTATAGACAGTCCATTCTTTACACAGATGAAAAATTTGACAATGACACAAATGAATCAATGACTCATTGAGATCCCTGCGCCTTATAACATAATAACATAATATAGTAATAGAATGTATTAAGAAAATCTGAGTTTTGTGTAAAAATTTAAAATTACAAATGACTTTTTTTTTGCACTAGAAACTTGATTATTGATTGTTAAAGCCAGTAAATTAACTGCTTCATTTTTTTAATAAACATAATTTAAATTGTGTCTGCCATCAGTTATGGGGAAAAACAATTATCCTATTCCTTTTACATACAAATAATTATGCATATCAATACTGTGGAACATACATGTTGCTACAATGCAAATAATATTGAAATATATAATATATTGCACATAATATTTAAACTCCATATAACACCACATTCCTTTTTCAAATGCGTACAATATTGCAATGCCCTTATATATATTATTTAAAATACATTTATACAACATGGAGCATATTATTTACCCTATATTTAATGGAATTGCAGACATAATATATAAATACCAATAGCATCATTCTCTGAGCAGTGCATACATGATATTGCAATGTTATAAACCACAAATCCTCTTGGAATTACACCCACAAAGAGGGCTCAACATTCACATCATAATTATCATCAATCATATAATAGAGTCATTGTGACTCAATCATACAATCACTCAATGCCAGAACTCACTTCAACCAAAGAAACTTAGCTTAGGCAAAGACAGGGCACTTGGCTCCAAGCTGGAAACCGCATCTGGCATCCATTCCTACCACCCATTAATTAACATGCCAAGGTCCAGTGGGGAGTGGCAAGTTCAGCAGGGTAATCAAACAACTACCCATTAATTAACATGCCAAGGTCCAGTGGGGAGTGGCAAGTTCAGCAGGGTAATCAAACAACTACCCATTCACCCTTTAACATGCCAAGGTCCAGTGGGGAGTGGCAAGTTCAGCAGGGTAATCAAACAACTACCCATTCACCCTTTAAATAGCATGCCTAGGTCCAGGGGGAGTGGCAAGTTCAGCAGGGTAATCAAACAACTACCCATTCACCCATTAATTAACATGCCAAGGTCCAGTGGGGAGTGGCAGGTTCAGCAGGGTAATCAAACAACTACCCATTCACCCTTTAACATGCCAGGTCCAGTGGGGAGTGGCAAGTTCAGCAGGGTAATCAAACAACTACCATTCACCCTTTAGCATGCCTAGGTCCAGTGGGGAGTGGCAAGTTCAGCAGGGTAATCAAACAACTACCCATTCACCCATTAATTAACATGCCAAGGTCCAGTGGGGAGTGGCAAGTTCAGCAGGGTAATCAAACAACTACCCATTCACCCTTTTAGCATGCCTAGGTCCAGTGGGGAGTGGCAGGTTCAGCAGGGCAATCAAACAACTACCATTCACCCTTTAGCATGCCTAGGTCCAGGGGGAGTGGCAGGTTCAGCAGGGCAATCAAACAACTACCCATTCACCCTTTAAATAGCATGCCTAGGTCCAGTGGGGAGTGGCAAGTTCAGCAGGGCAATCAAACAACTACCCATTCACCCTTTAGCATGCTAAGTTCCAGTGGGGAGTGGCAGGTTCAGCAGGGCAATCAAACAACTACCCATTCACCCTTTAGCATGCCAAGGTCCAGTGGGGAGTGGCAAGTTCAGCAGGGTAATCAAACAACTACCCATTCACCCTTTAGCATGCCTAGGTCCAGTGGGGAGTGGCAAGTTCAGCAGGGTAATCAAACAACTACCCATTCACCCTTTAGCATGCCTAGGTCCAGTGGGGAGTGGCAGGTTCAGCAGGGCAATCAAACAACTACCATTCACCCTTTAGCATGCCTAGGTCCAGTGGGGAGTGGCAAGGTTCAGCAGGGCAATCAAACAACTACCATTCACCCTTTAGCATGCCTAGGTCCAGTGGGGAGTGGCAGGTTCAGCAGGGTAATCAAACAACTACCCATTCACCCTTTAGCATGCCAAGGTCCAGTGGGGAGTGGCAGGTTCAGCAGGGCAATCAAACAACTACCCATTCACCCTTTAGCATGCCTAGGTCCAGTGGGGAGTGGCAGGTTCAGCAGGGCAATCAAACAACTACCATTCACCCTTTAGCATGCCTAGGTCCAGTGGGGAGTGGCAGGTTCAGCAGGGCAATCAAACAACTACCCATTCACCCTTTAGCATGCCTAGGTCCAGTGGGGAGTGGCAGGTTCAGCAGGGCAATCAAACAACTACCCATTCACCCTTTAGCATACCTAGGTCCAGGGGGGTGGCAACATGTGGCTTCACTCACACTACTAGTACTACTGTAACTAGTAAGTAGTGTAAGCGGTCAGGTAGTGGCCGATCTTTGCATAAGATAAATGTCTTTGCTTCAACTATTGTACACGTGAAGAAAGCCTCAACAATCAACCATTTCATCAATCAAACAAAAATGCTGTAATTACACCTGGATCATACAAAAATGCCCTAATCACATTTCAACCATAAACATTGTACCACGATTCCCCCTAACCATGGAAAACTACCATCATTATGCATTGATCATAGAAATATAGCATAATTTTACCCCAATCATAACAAAAAAATGACATTACACATTAATAAACAAAACTGCCATGGTCACACCTCAACCATACAAAAATGGCATAATCCCACTCAATCGTACATAAAATATATAAAAAGACCGTTATCCAACTTAATCATAAGTAAATTATGCCATACTCACACAGAACACAAAAGTTTCTTAACACTTCACTAATACATCAATACAATAATCGTATGTTGATGACTATCTTAACTCTCTTATATACACCGACTATTGCACACATGAGGAAGCCTCAAAGTCATGGCAAAGCACCATGCTATTGTCCCAATTATAGTAGTTGAGGTTTTGTGTCCTTTTCTGTTTTTTGACCAGCAATATAAATTATATTAACTGATTCACTTGAGATTCAACGGGTCACCATCAAGTCTCTTTCTTCTGGTTTATCATTAATTTTTGTTAACAGTACATATTTTAGAACAGGATGGACAAATCTTTATCAGTCCTCTTTCAAAAGAACTGACCGATCGGTCATCAGCAGGCATCTTTCATTTACTTGATCAATAGTCATGAATTTCTTTCCTGAAACTGACCAATCGTCATCTTACTTCTGAGTTCTCTCATTTAACTGACCTATCGTCATCTAGCTTCTTTCCTGTAACTGACCAATTGTCATCAATGATCAAGCTTCTTTCACTTAACTAGGTGTGATCAAGCCTTTTATGTGGAACTTACCAATCATCATCGGTTCTCTTTCAATTTAACTGACCAAACATTATCAATCCTCTTTCGTCTAACTGACCAATCACCACAAAGTCTCTGTCACAGACTTGACCAATCGCCATCAGGCCTCTTTTTTGCTGTCAGCTTTGCAGGGGTCGACTGGCCCAATCTCTTCTGCACACACTCTAGGAAACCAGCCCCGCATACGTGCCTTCTCTGAACAAAATAACAATGGATAATGAATTTAAATGATACACAGCAAACCACTTGATACACAGCAAACCACTTGATACACAGCAAATGCCCAGTTTCAGTAGGTTTAAAGCCTACCAACCACAAGGTTGGTACATCAGTACATCTACATCACTACATGCACACATGTGCATGCATGCACAGATGCACAGACATACACACACTCACACAAACACATGCATGCAAACACACACATGTACGTGTGTGTGCATGTGTGCAGTTGTATGTTTATTTGTCTGGTTGTATTTGGGTGTTTGGGCAATTTGCTTTTTTCCCCACTCTTTATGGTATATGTTAAATATTATTATATATTGTGTTATATGTGTTTATTATATTGCTATCTTGTAAATCACTAAATGCCTAGGGCATTGAATTGATTAGGCATGCTAAATGATCAAATAATAATAATATTAATATTATGCGCAAACACACACACACACAAATGAAAAAATGTGATAAAAACTAATATTTATCATGCCTTATGATTTTGCATCTGCTCTTTTAATCCCTGGAAAAGACTTTTCCAAATTTCATGGATTTATTTTAGGTTTTCAGTAAAATAGAGCATCATTAATTTTCCAGTCAAGAAAATAATGTCAGCACTTCGTAAAGCAAGATGAAAACAACAAAAGTTCTGTGTATAGTGAACAAGGTATCATGCACTAGTACCCACCTTGGTTGCTCTCAGATGATGTCAGTTTTGTCCCATACAACCAGCGCCTGAAATCAAAGCACACAGTAAATTTTCAATTTTGTAAAAAGATAGGCATTTAACAAAAAAATGTCTTGGTGTCTCCTTTACCAAAAAATTAGACATCCTTACAATCTGAATCACCTGGGTTGGTCTGTCTATACATTCCCATAAAATGATTGACAAATCAGAATATTAAGACACTAAAATATCCCCATCAAAGGAAAGACAAAAAAAAACAACTTTCCAGTGACATGTAAACAATCATTTCTGTATTAAAAAAGCGCACATTAACAGAAGCATGCATTCCTTCCTTCTGCATAGCGACCACAGTCACTGTTGACTATTCTGTCACTGTATGCAGGAGCACATGCATGCTCGCACATGTGTGTTTTAATGCATTGACTTACTCATTTTAAAACACTTATAAGACCATTTAGAGACCATATTGAAGATTATCCTTTATAAATATGAAATATAAGATGTTAGAGAACACAAAAATACCCATAGCTAAAAATTGATAAAAAATGAGATTAGTGACTATGCAAGCCTGTTGTGAAAAACTAGCCCAGCGACTTAATGTCCCTTTCATTGTGCTGGGTCAGTAAGGAAAATGTAAAAAATGTAGTAGGAAAATGTAAAAACAAAATCTGAATTTTGCGTAAAATTTTGGGAATAGATTTCGGTTGAGATTAGCCTGATTGTTAAAAAGATATTGAATTATATATTGAAAAAACAAACAAAAAAACTTGTGACACCGACATTTTAAGTGTGGCCTTAGCTACAGAATGGATGATTTTAGTTAATATAACTATCTATTCTATCTATATACTTACCGTTTCACTACGAATGAGTTATCTCTTCCAATTTGGAGCTAATGCCAATTACCAAAGACCAAAAAAGTCTTAGTCTTCACAAGACTAACTTACTTCCCTTGGTCTGGTTTAGCAATACCACTGAGCTGCTGTGGATCCCCTTCCTGACGTCACTTCCGGGGAGCCAACTTTGAATCATGATAAATTTTTTGACTAATCGACTCGCAACGATGTTTTCGTCGGAGGGAGGTGGGTGGGAACCTTTGATCGTAGTGAAACGGTAAGTATATAGATAGAATAGATAGTTATATTAACTAAAATCATCCAATCTATTCTATCATGTTACCGTTTCACTACGAATGAGTTGTTTCCCAACGAGGAGGTGGGTAAGAAAAAACATTGTTGAATTTTTAACTTTCCAACAAAGAGCAAACATTTCATACCCATTATATCCAAAAAGCGGGATTACCCAGGGTATCCCCGTGATAGCACCGGAAGCATCCGTATGAACATATAATTTCATTCCCCCAACAGGCATATACATATATATGCATCCCAATAAACAATAACAACATAAATTACCGTTAGACCAAGGAGACAGGGGTCTGTGCCAGCACCAGCTTCCTGATGCCGTAGGTATCATTTTGTCTCCTGGCGGAGAAATGTCGTAGATAGAAGTTCAAGAACGTGGTCTCTGACTTCCAGTAGGCGGCCTCCAAGACGCTGGATAAGGCCACACCCTTGATCATGGCCAAGGAGGAGCTGATAGCCCGAATTTCATGGGCTCTCAGGGGGTTTTGGGGCAAGGATTTGTCAGCGTTTGAGTATGCTAATTTTATAGCATCTATCAGCCACCTAGAAATGGTGGATTTCGAAATGTCTTTCATGTATTTGTCATTCAGTGAAACGAACAGGCGTCGTTTGTGCCCTCGGAACTGAGAAGTTCTCTTCAAGTATAACCGAAGGGCTCTAACTGGACATAGGAATCTGTCGGTGTCATCAGGAGCCAGAATGGTGCAAAGACTCTGAACTGTCACTGAAGGAGAGGACGCCTGAGCGGACTGGTTCTTAGCACGAAACTCCGGAAGAAAAGACAGTGTCATGGATTGATCCGAAGAATTGAACTCAATATCCGAACCTAGACCGCTAAGAGCATGGACGCCACTAACCCGCCTAGCCGTAGCTAAAGACAATAGAAAAACTGTCTTGTATGTCAACAACTTGAAAGACAACGATGCTAAAGGTTCACATTGATCCCGAAGAAAGGACAGAACAACGAACAAATCCCACTGAGGAAGGCGAACGCCCGAGGACACAGACTTGTTGCGGACTGCATCAATCAGATGTGAAAGTTCAATAGCTAAGGAAAAAGAAGGATTTCTCTTGCCCGTAGCTACCGTTATAGTATGCACAACAGAAGCCTTGTATCCATTTAACGTCTGAGCGGATAAGCCGCGGTTCTGGTGGAGGTGAGCCAAAAACTGAGTAAACTCCGGACCGGAAGGATCTAACGGAGAAATGCCATGGGACAAACAGAAACCATACCATGAGGCCCACCGTATGTCATATAGTTTGTTAGTACTCTGTCGTCTCGCCTTGAGTACTAAGTCCACAGTTTGTTCTGAGAGTCCGCATGCTCGCAGGCCTGACCGCATAGTAGCCATGCGGTCAGCTGAAACAGTTGGGGGTTGGCGTGGCCGACTCCCGTGCGTGGCTGAAGCAGAGTGTCTTTTGTGAGACGAAGAGGGACGCTTGGAACGTGTGAGAGGCTGGTGAGCTCCGGGAACCAAGGGCTGGTCTCCCAGAATGGGGCGATGATGATCAGCCGGGGTAGATCGCGGCTGTATTTCTCGAGTACCTTGGGTAGGAGAGACGTTGGAGGGTATGCATACGCCGACATTCCTGTCCAGGGCATCGAGAAGGCGTTGCGCGCTAGTGCCTGAGGGTCCCTCATAGGTGATACGTAGACCGGCAGCCTGCAGTTGAACCTCGTGGCGAACAGGTCCACGTGCGGTTTCCCCCAGAGGGACCACAGTGGGAGGAGAGACTGATGTGCAATAGTCCATTCCGTGGGTAGGATCTGGCCCTTTCTGCTGAGCTGGTCCGCTAAAACGTTCAGTTTTCCCGGGACATACTCCACCGACAGGGAGATTTGTTTGGCTTGAGCCCACAGAAGGATCTCCTCCGCTTTTCTCGAGAGAGCAGGCGATCGTGTTCCACCTTGACGGCGCAGGTAAGACAGGGCTGTCGTATTGTCGCCGCAAACGGTGACCCACTTGCCGGTGAGACAAACTGCAAACGACTTGAGGGCCCTCGCCACCGCTTCCAATTCCAGCAGATTGATGTGAAAGAGTGTCTCTGCGAGAGTCCACTTGCCTGAAGCCTCCCTGTCGTCGAGGTGTGCACCCCAACCAGTTTTGGAAGCGTCCGTGTGAAGGAACAGTTGTTGCTGAAGAGGTCTGATAGGAACCGTTTGGTTGACCCAGGCACGGTCTGTCCACTGTTCGGTTGCCTCTAGAAACCAGTCCCCTAGCATCACTTGGTGTTCCAGCTGAAGGCGAGAGATCTTTCTCTGAGCCAGCAAGCGTTGCAGTGGCCGTTTGTGGACCCGAGCCAGAGGAAGAAGGTCCGCTACTGATTCCATCAGTCCGAGTAGACGGAGTAACTGGCGGGCAGAAGCTGAGGTTTTCTGTCTGAGGGCAGTGACCGACTCCACGAGGGCTAGAATCCTGCTGTCTGACGGCCGAACGGTGAATTGGACGGTGTCGAAAGACATGCCCAGGTAGTTGAAAGAGGTTGATGGAGTCAGATCCGATTTGATGTCGTGGATACGAAACCCCAGAGAAGCGGACAGTTGAACCAGGGTTTCCGTTTGACTCAAGCAGAGTGCGCGAGAGGACGCCAGTAGAAGCCAGTCGTCCAGGTAGACGCGAAGGCGGATGGATTGTGCCCTGGCAATCCGCACAAGTTCCTTGGTGACTCTCGTAAAAATCCAAGGGGCTGGCGACAGGCCGAAGGGCAGGGCCACAAACTGGAACGTCTGTTGCCTCCAGACAAAGCGAAGGAACTTCTGCCGCGACGGGTGAATGCCCACATGGAAATATGCGTCGCGCAGGTCGATGGATGTAGCCCAATCGTTCTGAAGAATGGACAGACGGATGGAAGCGGCTGTCTCCATCTTGAACTTGTCCGTACGGATGTACTTGTTCAGAGGGGAAAGGTCCAAGACAGGGCGAAACTCTCCGTTCTTTTTGGGGACTACAAACAGGCGAGAGTAGAACCCCGAGTCCACCGGGGCCACTGGAATGATGGCTCCCTTCTGCTGTAGAGAGGCGACTTCTTTGTCGAGAGCTTCGAATTTTGCCCGGTCTTGGGGTGCTGGGAAGGAGATTGGGTGAGAGGACAGGGGAGGTTCCTGAGTAAACTGGAACCTGTAGCCTGCCCGCACGACCTGAAGGATCCAAGTATTTTCGACCAAACGTTCCCATGAAGGAAGGCATTCCCACAGAGAACCAACGCTTGTATCGGCCGAAAAACCTGGACCCTCCACAGATCGAGCGGGCTTTAATGAAAAGGCTGTTTCCGCCCCGAGAACGCGGTACGGCTGAATCGGGGCGGACCCGAAGCAGCCGATCCACGTCCTGAGAACGAGGAACCACGGGCTGAAGAGGGGGGAGTGGACTGGAAAGCGGGACGGTGGCGCTGACCTGAAGACTGGTTGTAGGGGAAGCGAGAAACACGACCCCTAGAAGACATCATCCTGGAGGGAGTGTGACTGGCTGGCTTGAACTCTGTGCGTGCGCGCTTAGGTTGAGGAGCGGCAAAACTCTGACTCGCAGCCTTACGAGCCCACATCATGAGCTGTTCCTGAGAGAGATCGTTCCTCCGTTTCTTGGAGCCTTCCAGAACGTCCTTGACCGTGTTCGGGTGGAAGGTGGCGGAAGGATGGGACGGGCAGGAACGTAGCGTGGAGCGTTCTTCGAGGTCCAGTCGGAGTTTACAAGCCCGGACCACAGAGTCTCTGTAAGTCGCAGCCAGTTGAACCCTGGTGCTAGAAGCCACTGACGAAATCGAGTTCACTGCTTTGTTGAGCGAAGCCAAACAAACACCCAATGCCCGTTCATCTATGGACTCAAGCAGGCTGAAATCTTCTGGTTTAGCCGTTGTGGTGGAGCCCACTATCTGGGACAGAGTCTGCAGCATGGAGGTAGCGAGAGAAGCGGCTCGGAGAACAGCGTAAGACGACCTTTCCAAGTTGTTAAACGAGGACTGTGAGAAAGAGACCGTCGTCGATTGTCCTCTCTGTGGCCTAAAATCCAGAGATTGTTTCTCTTGAGGAGACACACTCGAGTGCGAAGGCACAGGCACAAAGGTACTGGATAGCTGAAACGGGGGGAAGAAGTCTTTCTTCAGGAATGTCCCCGCACGAGAAGGAATTGGGTCCGGTTGACGTGGAGGGGGACCGTCGTCCTCCTCGGTCAGAATCTGAGGCTGAGTCCAGAGAATAGAGTCGGCACGTCGAAGCTCTTGGCGAATAAACGGCGAAGTGTGAAGAGCCAGTCTTGCTTCTTTCGGAGCCTGTAATTCTCCGAAAAACTGTGGCTGTTCCTTGCTGGAATTCGACTCAGAAAGAGGCATCGGTTTGATGTCCTGACAGTATGGACGGAGAATATCCAAGTATCCTTGGTAGTTCCCGGTAGAAGGAACTGGTTCCACTTGTACAGGGGGCTCAGAACAGAAGCTGCCCTGCTCCACCCGTGAGAAACGATCAACGTCCTGATCTGTTTCGTCACCAGGGTGTTGATGATCGGAAAATCTCTCGCGCATGACCCGACGAACTTCGTCTCTCACTGCTGAGTCAAATTCGCTGTCATCCTCGGAGTAAGGCGGAAGAAAATCATCTTCGACAGGAGAAACATGTAGACCCAGGCCAGAGTTCCTAGAGGGAAGCCCATGCGGAGTTTCATCCGTTGAAAATCTCTCCGTAGCAGAGACTGTTCTGCGCCGTGACAGCATAGTTCGTTCTGACGGGTCAACGGACGTTGTCCGTATGCGGTCCGTGCCGACAGTGCCCACGGGCACGGTGCTACCGGTACGGGTAGCAGTTTCTAGTGTCACGTGACCGTGTTTCATTGGTTCACGGATGACGGAGCCGTTATCTGCCTCGCCCCACGGGCGGCCGGAGTCCCCATGACGGGTACCGGTTTGGGACCGCACATGACCGGACTTCTTCCAGCCCCGCGCCATGCTGCCGCTCCCGGACAAACCGGGCGGACTTACAGGTCTAGAGTTACGAATTTGCCAGTTTCTGGGAGAATCCATCCGTGGAATCACACACTCACGTGAACGGGAGTCGTAGACCGGTACCGTGTCCGTCCGTGTCCGTTCCCGACGGTCAGAGAAGTGTCCGTCGAGATTTTCATCCATTGGGAAGATCGGTATGCCGGTCTTCCTCTCCAAACTGGCCAGTTGGTCCGTCGAGTAAGAGGTTGAAACAGCCGTTTCAAATCCGTCGAAACTTCGAGAATGGTAAGGCACTCTGTCTCTGAGGTTCTCATCCGCCAAACTTGGCGGTTCATCCAATGGTACTGAGTCACAGTCAAGTTTTGTACTTGTCCTAGTCGTGGTGGGCCTCATTGAACCACCTGACATCGAAACCAAAGAAGAGGACGGGACCAAAACTAAACCCTTGTTCTGTAATTCTGCCAGCATATCGGAGACTAAAGTAGAGGAATCTACTAAAGAAATGACATGTTCCGTCTGCTCCACAGACGGCACCGACACAGCAGAAGTACTAGAAGAAGAATGAGTGGGAAGGAGGGGGGGAGGGGGGGGCACTTTCTTCTTCGAAGACGAAGAAGAAGAAGACGACCTAGACTTAGAACTAGACTCTTTCTTCGAACTAGAACTAGAACTAGGGGTAGGGGTAGAAAGGAACTTCCCTTTCTCATCCCTAGACTGCTTAGACGACGAAGTAGAAGCAGAAGGCACAGAAGTGACACCGATGTCCGACATGTTAACAACGAGGGCACAAAACCGGTGTCAAACAACAATCAAATAATTTTCCTTTAACCAAAATTCGATCCCAAAAATCAAATTAAAATTATACACTGACAATACCTGTTACCCAAGGGGCAAAAGGGAACACAAAGAAGGTAGAATGGCAAGGAAAATAGCTTGAAAATGAATTAAATTTGCAGAGCAAAAAAGAACATGGCAGCTCCAATTGGAAAAAATTTATTATGATTCAAAGTTGGCTCCCCGGAAGTGACGTCAGGAAGGGGATCCACAGCAGCTCAGTGGTATTGCTAAACCAGACCAAGGGAAGTAAGTTAGTCTTGTGAAGACTAAGACTTTTTTGGTCTTTGGTAATTGGCATTAGCTCCAAATTGGAAGAGATAACTCATTCGTAGTGAAACGGTAACATGATAGAATAGATTGAGCTATTATACCTGAGTACGGCCGCATTCATGCTGCTAGTAAGCTGTTTGGTGATGAACATTTATCTCCCTTATAACATATTCACTCAGCTGCCTACTAAAAACTTTGCAATAATTTGACTGGTAACACTGACTTTTTCCATCGCGTGACTTTGATGGTGTCGTTGGGCTGCAGCTTGATGCGCGGTTCGTCGGAGCAGGGCACACACAGCGCCACCATCAGGCCCTTGGAGTAAGGGAACAGGTGGCCTGAGTAGCTGGACCTGACGCGATACAACACTGCGCGTTCACGCTTCTCCCTCTTCTGCTTCAACTGTTCTTCCTGAAAAATAAAATAAAAATCCTTTCGCCATATCCACATTATGATGGGGAGACAATTTAGTGACATGACATACTGCTTTTTCCCTCAATAGATTATTTTCTCTTACGGGCAAAAATGTGGATTTTGCCAATCCTTCAGAGATGATTATTGTTTTCGTATCTGTTGGTTGTCTTTCTGTCTGTCTTCAGTGATGCGATACAAAAAAACACCACACAATCACGCTTCTCTCTCTTCTGTATTAGCTGTTCTTCCCGAGAGAAAAAGCACAGCCCCCCAAAAAACTTCACACCACTTCGACTGATGTTCTGAACAGAGTAAAAAAGACAAAAACGTAACCTTGGCAGAGGTATAAATGGTTGAATACTACAGAGATTTGTGTTCATTTGTCCCACACACACACTCACTGTCATTGTGAACTGGGTACATCCTGGCACTATCTTTCTGCTGAGCTCCTGTGGATCAATGTACATAGTTTTAATCACAAGTTTTAGAGCTGAATTTTAATCCAGATTTTAATAGGCATCGAGAGCACATGCCGCCTGCCTAATGTGATCGGGTGTTGGACTTTGTACGCCATATATGGCCCTGTCCATTTCTGGAAGAAGAAGAAGAAGAATGTGAACTGGGCACATCCTGGCACTATCTCCCAGGTAGAGCCATCAGACAGACAGACAGACAGAGATACACACACACTCACTGTCAATGTGAATTGGATACACCCCGGCACTATCTCCCAGGTAAAGCTGTCACACAGACAGACAGACAGACAGAGATACACACACACACACTCACTGTCAATGTGAATTGGGTACACCCCGGCACTATCTCCCAGGTAAAGCCATCAGACAGACAGATACACACACACACTCACTGTCAATGTGAATTGGGTACACCCCGGCACTATCTCCCAGGTAAAGCCATAAGACAGACAGAGATATACACACACACACTCACTGTCAATGTGAATTGGGTACACCCCGGCACTATCTCCCAGGTAAAGCTGTCACACAGACAGACAGACAGAGATACACACACACACACTCACTGTCAATGTGAATTGGGTACACCCCGGCACTATCTCCCAGGTAAAGCTGTCACACAGACAGACAGACAGAGACACACACACACACACTCACTGTCAATGTGAATTGGGTACACCCCGGCACTATCTCCCAGGTAAAGCCGTCAGACAGACAGACAGACAGAGATACACACACACACACTCGCTGTCAATGTGAATTGGATACACCCCGGCACTATCTCCCAGGTAAAGCTGTCACACAGACAGACAGAGATACACACACACACACTCACTGTCAATGTGAATTGGGTACACCCCGGCACTATCTCCCAGGTAAAGCCGTCAGACAGACAGACAGACAGACAGAGATACACACACACACTCACTGTCAATGTGAATTGGATACACCCCGGCACTATCTCCCAGGTAAAGCTGTCACACAGACAGACAGACAGAGATACACACACACACACTCGCTGTCAATGTGAATTGGGTACACCCCGGCACTATCTCCCAGGTAAAGCTGTCACACAGACAGACAGACAGAGATACACACACACACACTCACTGTCAATGTGAATTGGGTACACCCCGGCACTATCTCCCAGGTAAAGCTGTCACACAGACAGACAGACAGAGATACACACACACACACTCACTGTCAATGTGAATTGAGTACACCCCGGGACTATCTCCCAGGTAAAGCCGTCAGATACGGGTCTACCTGACCAGGTAAAAATCTGACACCAATTTCGGCGCCAGCCCAGATCATAAGGGTAAATAAACACCCCCTCCTCCTCACTCCTCTCTCTGTCCCGGGCCTGGAAGACACATACACTGCTTGAAATATAACAAAACAAACAAACAAAAAGAAATGCCTTATAAGAGTCTTAACAGCAACAATAAACAATAAAAAAAATAACCTTACATTATTTTTCATAGCAATCAAAGAAAAGTTAAACATACCTCGAATGAATGAATGAATGAATGAATGAAAAATTGTGTTTTACGTCCTCTCGGTCATAGACACATATGGGACATTTGTAAATACAAAGATGGTGGGAACATTACTGGGGACAATGCCCAGAGGCAGTGCCACACCAGTAAAGTCCCGAGTTTTTGACAATATAGATAGGTGTAGCGGTAACCACGCCTCAATTAAACCTCATCGGCTATGGTACCGCCACATAAGTTATACGAATAATCGAATGAATTTCAAAGAGACAAAAAGTTTTAAAAAGTACTTCAACGAACATAACTTTTAACAAAAAGTAAAAGCAAACAAAGAAACAAATAAAAACAAAAAACATACACAGACAATAATTACCTTGTCTATGATCCAAGTTTCAATGCCTGTTTCATTTTTCAAAATAATCTTCATCTGAAACAAAATACAGTACAGAATAAACAACATCATTTAATCCAATCATCAAAATTAAATTGTACCACAACATTTAAGTGTTTATAATAAACTGAATATTCTGTACACATGTGACCCACATTAAGTGTCTAACTGACCATTCTGAGAAAATTATACATATGAAAACGTCTGACAATTCTCTTTCTAATGATACAAGAACCATTCTTGTATCTTTTTCCATTCAAGAGTTATGAGTATTTAAATTTAGTAGGGTGAGCGTCGGCCATTTTGAGAAAACAGAGTCGAAAGTCTAGCCTAGCTGAAGAAAATGCATTTGACCTACTCGATTTAAAACAGTTATAAGACCATTTAGAGATCATATTAAAGATTATCCGTTATACATAATAAGATGCTAGAGAACACAAAAATGCCCATAACTCAAAATTAACAAAAATGAGATTTTTGACTTTGCAAGCCTGTTATGAGAAACTAGCCCAGCGACTTAATGTCCCTTTCGTGGTGCTGGTTCACAAATGTGCATGACTATTTTACGATATCATAGCATTTAATACTGTACTGAAGTTACTGAATGAGAGAGAAAAAAAAAAGAAGAAAACTCAAGCTTAAAATCAAACAAAATGACACAAATCCTTTGGTGTTGATTTGCTTCTTTTACACTCAAAATGATTAAATAAAAATTAAATGTAATGTGTTTGTGGACTGCATTATCTTTGCAGAACAGAAGTGTGGCCTTAGGCACAGACCAAGCTGTTAAAGTGTTATACCTGTGTACAGCCGCAATCATGCTGCTAGTATGTTATTTGGTGCTGATTATTTATCTCCCTGCAGTGCACTCACTCAGCTGCCTACTAAAAACTTTGCAGTGTATGTGTGTGTGTGCGCTTGTGTGTTTGCAGCTGCAAGTGAGTGTGCATGTCTGCATATAGAGTCATGCTACTTGCATAATTATACAGCACCACACTAAAATTGTAAAATACTGTAGAGATTTAAACTATCAAGAGAGGTTAAAATTGTTAAATTTACATTCATTAAAAGGAAGATATGTAAGAGATGTTATTCAGGTATATAAAATCTATAATAATTTAGATGATATAAGTGTGGGTGTGATGCAAGGTCGGGGTCGGCCCGCTGTGTTGCCGGGGAATTGCTAGGCTGACCGGACAGGTCAAGAGTCATTGCTGCAGTCGCCCCCTGTCTGCAATAGTTGGTCCAGACGTAAAAAGGGGGTGGTGTTGTCAACGCTGCTGCCCGCAGGAGGCGCCACACTGGCCGTAGTGTCACTGCCACCCTGCAGCTGTCTGACTGCACCCCATACTGCCACCCGGTGTCCTGGTTTGATTGGCAGCTGCTTTACATCTTCTTCTGTGGCATACTTCAGAGCTAGATAGGAATCAAACCCTTCTTCCACCAATGATTTGGCAACATCCTTTGGCAATCTTTTGGAAAATTCTTTGAAAGAAAAATCTTCTTCCTCCATAGCTCCCTTCCGCTGCTTGGCTATTAACACGAAAAATCTTATTTTACAAACTGCTCGCTTAAAACTCTTATCCTAAAAACTGCTCGCTTTCTGCCTTCCGCTGCTCGGCCTGCTACTAACACGAATGAAGCACTCGTCTCTCTCACACCCGACAAGTTAAAAAAGGAATTTGAACTTCACTCACGCACGCATCCTATCCATCGAAATGCACGTGCTAATACACAACAATCCACCCACTCTTGCATGCTTATACACACACACACACGCACCCGCACATACATATATATATATTCGCGCGCAACAAAATACACATTTTTTAAACTATATTTATACTAAATAACACGTTAAAATTGTTAAATTTACATTCATTAAAAGGAAGATATGTAAGAGATGTTATTCAGGTATATAAAATCTATAATAATTTAGATGATATAAGTTTTGAATCTCTATTTTCAGTGTCTACATACAGTAAAACTAGAAATCAAGAAGGTAAGGTACAGATTCAAAGTTATAATACTAACAAACGAAAACATTGTTTTAGTAACTGTGGAACTCACTGCCACCTAACTTTAAAAGAGCACAATCTACTAACCAATTCAAAAATCTCCTGGACAGTAATGAAATTATTAGTCAAATATTTTTTTATTTTGACGATTGATTTGAAATCGTATTTCTTACCGCATGCAATAAGCAAACCTATCAAAATGAATTTCAATTGGATGGGACGTATCGTATCATAAGCCACGAGGCTTGAAGGCTGAAGCCTGTCCCTACCTACCTACACTAACAGCCAAAGAGACCTTAATGGACAGTCTTATAATGACTCGCGTGTGCGTGTGCATGCATTTGCGCATGTAGTGTACCGGTAATAGTACCTGCATGTAAAGCAGCACACAAACAGCCAGACTGACCCCAATGGACAGTCCTATACTGAACATGGTCAGCAGAAACAGGGGCTTTTGCAGTTGAAACTGTTTCTCCTTCTCTCCACTGTCCATATAATGGTCCTGAAAAAAGCAAAAACAAAAAAACCCATTACATTCCATGCTGTTTGGGCCAAGAGCAAAGTGAAGTGAGAGCCGTGTGATACTTCATTTTATACAGCAGTGAAAAATCATTTTGCAACTTGGTCTTTGCAAATGACTGTGACCCTCACAGAAATGCACTGCACTGACTCTTAGTGTTGTAGCCTCAGCATTAGATTAACCCTTTCGCGGCCAGCCACTTTTCAGCCCCAAAATACAATTAAGCGACATTGGCGGTGAAAGGGTTAATAAGAAGCATCCCCATCGCCAACTCTCGTAAAGTCCTCAAAGTCGAAACACGGGTGGTACCCCATGGGTAAGGCAATTCCATTATTATGACTTTGCAATGGGATATTGCTTTTATCCTATCTCAAGAGACTTGGTGTTAATCCTACAATAAATCACATTAATCTCTTTGCTCACTCTTTACTAATAAACACGATAAATCATATTAATCTATTTGCTCACTCTTTAGTAATAAACAACATGATAAATCACATTAATCTCTGCTCACTCTAGTTGACAGTTCTGTAGATGTCTATTTTAATATTTAAAAAAACCCCAAGAAACCTTCACTTGCACATAGACATTTCTACAGATGCCTATTTCAACATTAAAACTACCTTTACTTACATGGAGGTGCGTCTAAACACAGAATAATGCCAAATGGTGCCAAAAGGTGAATACCGAACTTGGTCAAAACACCAAATAGTTTGGCCCGAATGGTTAAGAAATTGTACCGAATTCCACAATAAATTTACTTTTTAATAAAGACTAGACACTATATGCATTAAAATGGTGCCAAATTGTGAAAATACTGAATCATCAAAACATTGAATGGTTGGGCCGAATGGTGAACACACTTTCACTCACATAGTAGACAGTTCTGTAGATGGAGGGCACACAGCAGAAATCAAATTCTGAATTCAACACACTTTCACTCACATAGTAGACAGCTCTGTAGATGGAGGGCACACAGCAGAAATCAAATTCTGAATTCATTGAACACACTTTCACTCACATAGTATTAGGAATTATTAGGTATTAGGTACTTTATAGTCACAGAGGCATCTCTATGAAAACACAGAGGTGTCTCTATGAAATTTGGGTTGCTCCCACCTGGAGAGTGCGTCGCAACCAGAGACGAGCCATCCAATTTTTTTTGCATGCGATTTTTGTGTGACTGATGAGGAAGAAGGTGTGTGTGTGTAAATATTGACCAAATGACAACTTTTTCATTGCCACTGGGTTTAACGTGTGCTAAAGTGCATGGGCACACAGGACCTCGGTTTATCGTTTCATCCGAAAGACTCCACGTTCAGACTGTAAGGCCTAGTGCAAAGTGAGAGGAAAAATCCCCTGTACCAAGGTTCGAACTCGGGTTTACTTGACAGAGCTGTGTACGCTCCATCGACAGCTCTGTAGATGGAGGGTACACAGCAGAAATCAAATTCTGAATTCAACACACTTTCACTCACATAGTAGACAGTTCTGAAGATGGAGGGTACACAGCAGAAATCAAATTCTGAATTCAACACACTTTCACTCACACAGTAGACAGCTCTGTAGATGGCGGGTACCAGCACGCACAGGGCGTAAACACATCCAGTGCCAGAAAAAAAGAGGAAGTAGCAGAAGCTGGCATGATTCCTGTGTCCACAACACGTGTTGATCCATGGACAGTGGTGGTCCATCTTCAAGACACACCTTCAAATCACAATACCACTACTACACAACACACTGCAAATTGTATCACATACCACACAACATGTGTTGATCCAAGGACAGTGGTGGTCCATCTTCAAGACACACCTTCAAATCACAAAACCACTACTACACAACACACTGCAAATTGCATCACATACCACACAACACGTGTTGATCCAAGGACAGTGGTGGTCCATCTTCATGACACACCTTCAAATCACAAAACCACTACTACACAACACACTGCAAATTGTATCACATACCACACAACACGTGTTGATCCAAGGACAGTGGTGGTCCATCTTCAAGACACACTTTCAAATCACAAAACCCTAACCCTAACCCCCCTCACTGCAAATTGTATCATTATTATTATTATTATTATGTGTGTGTGTGTGGCTGTGTGTGTGTGTGTGTGTGTGGTGTATGTGTATGCCTATTTGCATGTGTGTAAGCGATTATTTGTTTTTGTTGTTGAATTTCTTGCTTTTAATTTTTGTTGTTGTTAAGCGCATAGAGCTCCACATTTGGTGGAGGAGTGCGCTATATAAATGATTCACTATTATTATTATATATCAAATTGCATCACACATATATCATTGATCCAAGGACAGTCGTGGTCCATCTTCATGACACACTTTCAAATCACAAAACCATAACCCAAACCCCCCTCACTGCAAATTGTATAATATAACAAATTGTATCACACATATAATCATTGATTCAAGGACAGTCGTGGTCCATCTTCATGACACACTTTCAAATCACAAAACCCTAACCCCCCTCACTGCAAATTGTATCATATATCAAATTGTATCACACATATATCATTGATCCAATCTCCTAAAAAACAAAAAACAAGGTTCAGCCTGGCTTTCCTGAAAAGCAGTTGTCTACTCTTTTTCCCCTGAGGCTTTTGTCAGGGATGACTGACTACCACACACACATCGTTGGTGAAATTAAAAAAACCTGTATCTCAATTTTTGGGGGGTTTGAGTTAGATACATAGTCAGCTCACTAATTTTTCTCGCCACCTTCCACCAAAAGCTCGTATCTCTAATGACTTTCTATCTGGGGTAAATGAGGTTGTGAAAACAGAAGAAAAACTCGTAAATCCCAAATTCAGTTCTAGTTAAGGACAAAAACCTCGTATCTTCGTTCTTTTTAAATCTAATTTAAAAAAAAAGAAGTAATTTTAACAAAATGCAGGACTACACTCGCGATGTCTTGAACAACATATTCATCATAGTTAATCAATTGTGGTCAACGCGGTTAATTTTTTTAAGTTTTACTCAAAACTACCAAAATTGAGATACGAGGTTTTTTAATTTTCACAGACGACATTCTTTTTACTTAAGACTCAGTAACTTAGAGTGTTTAAAAAAAAAGTTTAGTTTTTTTTTCTTGACCAGAACACAGTTTGATTATTAAGTAGAGTGTAATACGATCAGATAAAGCACACTATTTACAATTGTATTGCCTACAATACTGAAAGAAAAAGGAAAATCTGTAAAGATGGCAATAAAAGTAGGGAAGCAGGCAAACTAACCTATCGCACTTTCTGCAGTGGTGAGATCTTGGAGCCTTGTATCCTTGGCATGTCTCACAGAACTGCATGAAGGCAGTGTGCTCTGCCACCTCCTGGAAAGAGAGAAGCACACACAGTGACATACACACACATGCACATGGATACATATTTACATGCATGCACACACAGAGACATTATATACATGTGTGCAAACAAAGCAATCGATGAAAATAATTAATACACAAACACAAATCACACACACACACTCACTCACCTTCAACTTTTTCCTGACTGTCTCCAACTAAAGGGAATAAAGCAATGTTCTTTAAATTGATGAGCCTCGAAGAAGTTGACCAAAATCATCATCACTCTCTCTCTCTCTCAAGCAATGTTTATGTCTGCCCCTTTCTTAATATGTTTCTTACTGGTCTCCAGCCAAATAGAACGAAGCTCACCCTTTTATTGATATGTTAACATGGTCTTAAAGAAGTTAACCAGAAAAATCACCACTCACTCTGTTTTTCTTGTCTTTCTCACTCTCTGAAGTCTGCAGGGGAGGGAGAGAGAAGAGGAGAGTGGAAGGAGGAGGGAGGGACAGGAGAAGGGAGAGAGTCATAGAGAGAGAGGGAGAGAGAGAGATATATATTTTGGTTTGATTGTTAAAATAGGGTCTATAATGTTTTATTGCCAAAGTCCTGTGATGAGGTGAGAAGGGTGGAGGGTTGTATGAAAGTGAGCGCGCAAGCGGGCGTGCAGTTGTTAAAGTGAGCGGGGCGTGTGAAGTGTGAAAGAATACTTTTAAAGCATGTAATTACAACTTCTTTTGTTCTTTTATAAAATGTTTGTCCCTTTCTCAAAAATAACTTACCGGTCTCCAACCAAAAGGATGAAACCCAGTCCATTAACCATGAGCCTTGAAGAATTTGACCATGAGCGGCTAAGCTGGCTGATTTCACCATCAGAGGGAAAGCCCTCCCTCTCTCTGTTTATCCCCAACTAAGATTAGTAAGAACATAGAGAGGATTAACCTCACTCGAGCTTTATGCCACCTGGCGGTGACATCAGCAGCTAAGTTGACAATTATCATCACCTTTCTCAATGTTTCTTACGATCTTCAGCCGAAAGGATTGAAACCCAGTTCTTTTAGTTTAAACATGAGCCTTGAAGAAGTTGATTAAAAATGATCATTACTTTCTCTTTCTCTCTCTGTTTCAGTCTATCACGTCTCTCTGTGTCTGTTTCTTAATACATTCCTTACCGGTCTCCAGCCGAAAGGAACGAAGCCTGGTCCTTTGAACGTGGCCTTGAAGAAGTTGACCAGAATCATTATCACACAGCTCATGAACACCCCCAGGTTGACCACTCCTCCGGGACTGTCAAAGGGGGGCCACCACGCTACCAGACACTTCAAGGACATCATGGTGACGGTCAAGGTCGTCCCCAAGGCAACCATAGGTCCCCAGTGCAACAGCTGCTGCCATGTGCCCACCGTTTCATAGCCCATCAATGGATGTCAGCAGACAGACCTAGGGAGAAAGAAAAAGGAATGCAGACTACCAATATGTACTCACTGTTTTTGGTAATAATAGACAAGAAACACCAATACCAATACATATAGCCACAATGAAAGCATCTGGATAAACCTTACACAACCAAGAACGAGTTCATGATGTCAGTCCGACATGTTTGGTTCTCACACGTGGCAGTCACCAATGAAAATACTCTTCAAAATTGAACAAGGGGTGTAACTGCTTTGTCCTTTTTGTTGGGTGCTCATGCGCTGCTGTCACCTAAGATTAAGAAACATGACGTCATCGTTCATTACTGATAGCAAAAGCCATTTATGTACCATTAAATTTTTATAAACAGATAAATGCATTAAAAATCAGCACAACAGCCAACTGAAAAGTTGAATCCTCAATAATTATTGTTGCAGTCAAAAGTGTAGCTCGTGCAAATCTGCCGCTCGCTACTATGAGAGTGTCTATTTGCGACAACCACAAATTTCACTCTTTCTTTACTTGAACCATTTACCTAACCCTATCCCTACAAAAAAGTGAAATTTGTGGTTCATGCTCAATGTCGCAAATACACACTCTCATAGTAGCGAGCGGCAGATTTGCACGAGCTACACATTTGACTGCGACAATTACATGTATAAGGATATCATGGGTCAAGGTGCAGTTCAGCTACCCAACACCAAATCTTCTAACTTAAATTAAAATTTTCTATAAATTTTCTTCTCTTGAGGGTCCATTATCAATATGTTGACCATTCTGGCTCCTTCCAATAGGGTTCATATTAGACTACAGGCCTGGGTTGTTTTCATAACATGGATAGAATAATTTGAAACTGGACTGTGGACGCAATGAGATCATGAGGGGGGTGGGGGGTGGGGTGGGTAGAGCAGCTGGCAACTTTACTTGCAAACTTTAAGCCTTTGAGTTTGATGAAAACTATACATCAGAAAACAAAATAGAGTTATTATATATTATAATCTTCAGTATGCTGAAGATTATGAATGAAAATAAAAGATAAACCACACAGCGTGCAAAAGACTGTGAAGCCTGTAGTGCCATGTTTCAAGAAAGAAAGAAAGAACAAGAGGGCAACGCCCTATAAACGTAGTCCCAGTTACCAGCAACACCCACACACATATACTCCCCCTCAGACACACACACACACACACACACAAAGGGAAAATAAATTGCATACCACTTGTAAATTTAGAATGATCTCCCCTGAATTTCATCAATAGGGCATTTACCGCGTGGCGGCGACCTTGAATTTTAACTGAGTTGAATTAGAAAAGTCAGCGTAACTTGGCAGAACAAGCGCGGGCAAATTAGTAGTCAATATTAACCCCTTGACTGCCAAAGAAAATGAAAGGAAAAATAATTGGGAAAATCATGACATGAAAAAGACAACTGATAGAGCCAATCTGAGAAAATGGTCTGGGGATATTTACTCTCTTGATTGTGTTAGAGCAAAAGCCAGCATATCAGGGCTATTCCTCTTCCATCTGATGATGTCATCAGTGATGTCATCAGGTCAGTACGTAATACGTTGGTGGCAGTCAAGGGGTTAAGACCAACTGATGAAATTCAGGGGAGTTCATTTTGGACTCTATGGTCATTGTGTATTTTTGTGTTTAATAATTTCCTGTACTGGTATAACATTGTTTAGAAATAAGATATTTTGCAACAAAATAGTATTAAGCAACCCCTTTTCAGTATACCTCTTTTGGTTTAAATCCACCTGTTATCTTTTAAATTATCAGTGGTTTTTTTATAGTCAAAATGTTCTCACTGGAATTACGTTGATATGGCTTGTTGTTCTGTGAATCTGACATGGTAGGCAGCATCTGCATCCTCATACCCTACTAATACACATGTCCCATATGTGCCCACCCGGGTCGAGAGGATGTAAAACACCAAAATTCATTCATTCAGGCAGCATCTGCACGGTCTAAGGAATCATTCTGCCAAGTTTAGTTCAGATCGGTTCAGTGGTTTAGGCGCTATGAAGGGGAACATCTGTGGTCACATACAGACGCACACACACACATACATACACTAATACAGCAGAGAAACACACAGCCCTCGTTCCCCATCGTAATGTAGTCCCGTTCTTATAGAACTGGGACTACAAAATGAAGAATACCAACTTCAAATCACCATTCTTTGTTCTTCGTTCAAATCACTTTAATCAGAGATGTGTAGATTGTAGTGTAGAGTGTATTCATGTGCAGAGACGTTTTACGTCTCTGTTCAAATCAAATTCTTCAAAATATTATGTACGTTTTTTCATAATGAAAAGGGAATTAAATTCAAGATATATAAAAAGCCAAAAGCCATACGTACTTGAAAGTTAAATTAGTTGTTAAAGAGATGCCACAATCTTAATGAAAGGAACACTTTGCTTGGGTAGCGCTTTGCTTCAGCAACAACAGTTCGACTGCTCCAACCTTGTGCGACGGAGTCTTACGTCAAGGGTAGCGTCCCTTGATACACAACGGAAGTTGCCCCCTCCCCTTCACTCCGCCTCCATCCATCTGTCTTGTTTTAGGATACAAAACTCTCTCTCTCTCTCTCTCTCTCTCTCTCTCTCTCTCTCTCTCTCTCTCTCTCTCTCTCTCTCTCTCTCTCTCTCTTGCACTCGAACCATTTGCTATTAGAGTTGAGAACCGGTTCAAAATTCCGAACCGGTTTTAAACCGGTTTTTATCGAACCGGTTTTCTTAACAAGTAGGGGAAGACGGGGTAAAAAGCGCATGGGCGGGTAAGAAGCCCACCCCAATTATCTCATGAAATGAAGCAAATTTCAGTCTCATTTTGCCCATGAGACGAGCGTTAATGTCTCATGGGCAAATGGGCATTCTCATGGGCATTCGTCTCATGGGCAAATTTGACTGAAATTTTCTTTATTTCATGAGATAATTGGGGTGGGCTTCTTACCCGCCCATGCGCTTTTCCCCCCTACTTCCCCTACTCTTGGTTTACAAACACCCAATCTGCGCTGAGAATCAGTGTTTTTTTCTCGGAAAGAATGCGTTATTCTAAGAAAAACTTACTTTCAGTTTGCAGTTAAAAAACCGGTTCACAGCAACTCGAACCGGTTTTTCGAACCGCGAAAGATTAGCACCGGTTTTTCGGTTCAAACCGGTTTTTTCACCCACCTCTATAAATTGCTATGTCTCTGAATTTCTGCTTTCCATTTCCTCACAATTTTTTCTTTTTTGTTTGCTTCTTTGAGAGACATATCAATGTTTAGTTTTTATGCTTTAAATTACGGGAAGCTCAGTAAGTATACACTCCTCAAAATTTGCTAAGGATATTATTTTTTTAACGTTGATTACTAAGAGGTGGTGCAATTGTAATCAATAAATAGTCCTATTACATGACCGGAAAGAGCAATCATCCGTGAACACAAGTTCACTCCAACTTCATGTTCACGTGCATCACGTGGATTTTGAGCACCACCCCCGAAAATTGTCAGAATCAACTCCCCTACTAAATATAAAGTAATGTCCCATATGGCTTCGGCCGGGAGGACGTTAAGTTAAACATTCCAGAATCAACGACATTTCTTGCTCACATCGTATAGTAGGGGAAGACGGGGTAAAAAGCGCATGGGCGGGTAAGAAGCCCACCCCAATTATCTCATGAAAGGAAGCAAATTTCAGTCTCATTTTGCCCATGAGACGAGCGTTAATGTCTAGCATTCATCTCATGGGCAAATTTGACTGAAATTTTCTTTATTTCATGAGATAATTGGGGTGGGCTTCTTACCCGCCCATGCGCTTTTTACCCCGTCTTCCCCTACCAACATAAGAAAAACTTGTTTTGGTAACATAATTACTAACATGTGGAACGAATTGCCTACTAACATAAAATGTGCACCTCATACTAATATGTTTAAAAATCGTCTGGATACATTACCAACATTTTAGAAGATTTTAGAAGATATGACTAATAATGATTTATTAGGAAAATTTATGCCGCATCAACCTTGACCAAAAGGAAAAATTTACCAGAAAAAAAGAAGAAGATGGGACCGTTTCAAAAGGCCGGCTTTGCGGCTTGTTTGGTCCCTACCTACCTACCTACCTACCTACCTAGAGAACAGTTGTACACAGACTCATTGTGTCGTTACGGTAGTGTTTTAAATATCACAATGCAATGCCTCTAGAGCTTGGACTTACTGCCATGAGCTTGGTACTGCTGATACACGTCGTGAAGGTGGCAGAAATTGGGCGACGGGTAATAAAAATGGCCGTTTTCTGCCTTAAGTTTTTCAGGCCTGCCAAAAGCGTTTCACACACGCTCTCTGGTAGTATTTTGATTGGCTGAATGCCTCAGTGAGGAACATTTCCACTCAAACCGTGAGGAAAGGACTCTGATGCTGCCTTCACTCCCCCTGGGCAAGTTTGGGCATTCTGCTCATTCCAGCTCATAAGCAGCGCTGTGTTTTGAGAGCCCATAACACATCATCTGGACATTATGAGACTGGACATGAATTCTCTTCACTAAGGAGTTCAGGATCGGATTTTAAAAAAAAATTACGGATGGTCTTGCCAGGGTGTGGAGCTTCTCAAGAGAGTGTTATTTTGAAACGTGAATCAGAGAGCATGACAGATCTTGGGGTGGGTCTTTGACGGTTTGGGTCTATATCAGCATGGTCGGGAAAACAGTGTCACGAATTCTTCAAAAGGAATCTCTGACAACTATTTACTGTAGGGATGAGTTCTTCGATGTCCACGCAAACTGTTTGCTGGTACGATCCTAACTGACCTTAGTTCATGGATGATAATGCACCTTTTCGTCGTGCAAGGGTTACACGTACCTGTAGCAAGAGACCATCGACCATATGAGATAACTTACCCGATCCAGAGACCTCAGTCTGACAGAACAATGCTGGAACATGCTCCAGGCAGCCGTAAGCAGCCGTTCACAGCAGTTCAGAACTCAACAGAACCCGTAATAGTGCCTGGTAGAGGAGTGGAACACCCTGGTTCAGCACTGAGGGGCTTCAAAAACTCCCCCAGAACACAAAATGGCGTGTCCAAGCTGGAATTGCAGTGAGGGGGTCTCGCACATGCTTTTCCATGACTTTTCTTGCCACAAAAAGCAAAAAATCCGAAAATCAAAAGTTCGCCCCATTCAGTTGTTTTATGCATTTTTAAGGGGTATCACAAACTTTCCTTGAGG
>CM065682.1:34342680-34345180 GCA_017654935.2 Phymorhynchus buccinoides | reverse complement strand
TCGTTTGTGTGTGTATGCGCGTGCGTGTATGTATAAGTGTGCGTGTGTACTTGTGTGTGTGTGTGTGTGCGTGTGTGTGTGCGTGTGTGTGTGTGTGCGCGCGCGCGCGCGTGTGTAGGTTTACTACACGAAAGAACAGATGGTGAACTAACAAAAGGAACGCTGCATGTTTGGATAGTGCACGTGCCAAGCACGTACTATTTATTGTCACGTGATCTCGGTAAAGACGAGCGATCCCGAGCTCTCACAAGATGTGGAACATAGAACACATTGAGACATGAGTGATGACGACGACGACGTACGACGACGACGACGATGTTGATGAGGGTAATGGTGGTGGTGATGGTGGTTGTGATGGTAGTAGACGACGACGATGATGATGGTAATACTAATGACGATGAACGACTATGACGACAAAACAACGATGATGACGACGACGACAATGATGATAACGATTATGATAACGTTAGTGCTACGTCTACTGCTGCTGCTGCTGCTCCTTTTCCTCCCCACCCTCGTCCTTCCTCAACCACTACCACTTAGATTAGTTCTACTAGGTCTACAGTCTGTCTGATTTATTAAACTATGATCACCACACTTCAACTACTGTTGGTGCTACTGCTAACTGCTGTTGCTGCATTCTATGCCCTACAAATCTGTCACTGTTTTGCACACGTTCAGACCAATTTGTCCACCTACAATCAGTGGTTCTACACTAGCGACCAAAAGTTAAGGCCCAGAAAGACAATCATCTCCGAAAACTCACGAACTCAATAAAACGCACCCAGCTCATAACAAAACTGAATTTACTCTTTTAACATTAAGTTCATTCCAAAAATTCATTAATCAGAACGAGTTCAGTCAACAAAATGCCCCTTTCAACAACTTCCCCCTCCTCTTGAAAAGTCACACTCAGAATCAATTAGCGACCAAAAGTTAAAGCCCAGAAAGACAATCATCTCCGAAAACTCACGAACTCAATAAAACGCACCCAGCTCATAACAAAACTGAATTTATTCTTTTAACATTAAGTTCATTATAAAAAATCAATAATCAGAACGAGTTTTCGGAGATGATTGTCTTTCTGGGCCTTAACTTTTGTTCGCTAGTGTAGTATTGAAAGTTTTCATGAAACTTGGAATACATTGGACTCGATCCTTGATTATACCATGACACATAATATGCAAACCCATATCTACATAGACCTTCACGTAATCTGGCCACCCATGTCTTTTTGCCCTTATATTAATTTTCATCTAAACTCTTTAAAAGTTGATACGTTTTATACGGTAGTCTATGGGAGTCCATTCTTGTCAGACGTAGCCAGCAACTATTATACACACACACGTGCGGGCGCGCACTCACACACATACACGCACGCACGCATGCACACACACACACTGTGACATGACACACACACACACTGACACACACACACACAGACACAGACACACACACACACACACACACACACACACACACACACACACACACACACACACACACACACACACACACACACACACACACACACACACACACACACACACACACACACACACACTGTTGACACACACACACACACACACACTGTGACACACACACACACACACAACACACACACACACACACACACACACACACACACACACACACACACACACACACAACACACACAACACAACACACACACACACACACACACACACACACACACACACACACACACACCACACACACACACACACACACACACACACACACACACATGAATTGGTAATACATATTCCTCAAAGAGGCTCCTTGACATGGGTATCCCTCAAGGCTCTGTAATTGCGCCTCTCCTTTTTAACATCTTAACTCATGATCTACCAAAATATATTAAAAAAAATAGTAACTTAATTCAATACGCAGACGATATTTGTTTATGGATGAATGCTACTTTGAAAAACAAAACATCAAAAAGGTCTTTAAACTATATTAGAAGAATATATAAAAAAGATCTGGATAACATAGCTAATTTTATGTCTGACAACGGTTTATGTCTTTCTCCTGAAAAATCTCATATGATGCTATTTGATGCAGGAGGATCTGTTCATAAGGCTCTCCCCTTTAAAGTAAATAACATCACACTAAATTATGCTACAGATATTAAATTTCTTGGAGTATATATTACATCTAAGCTTTCTTGGAATCTACATTTGGAACATGCTGTAAATCAAGCAAGAAAATCACTTAATCTTCTTAAAGTAATTAGTAAACAAAGTTGGGGCCAAGACACACAAACCTTAATTCATTTGTCTTCCGCATTAGTTAGATCTAAATTATCATATGCACAAGAGGTCTTTTTTAATGCCCCCAAATACTTACTGAAAAAACTTCAAAGCATAGATTGTAAGGCATTTAGATTAGCCCTTGGTGTTCCCTTTCATGGTTCGATCTTAGGAACTTACCATGAAGCAGGTGTTTTACCTCTTGAAGATCATCGCAAATTAGCGTG
>CM065682.1:34330180-34337680 GCA_017654935.2 Phymorhynchus buccinoides | reverse complement strand
AACAAAAATTAAAAAACAAAAAACAATTAAAATGTACTAGTAACATGAAAGTAAAAAGTCCACAAAAAAGTCCACAAAAAAAGTCACTACAAACAAGAAACGCATATGAAAACACGAACGTCTCTCTCTCTCTCTCTCTCTCTCTCTCTCTCTCTCTCTCTCTCTCTCTCTCTCTCTCTCTCTCTCTCTCTCTCTCTCTCTCTCTCTCTCTCTCTCTCTCTCTCTCTCTCTCTCTCTCTCTCTCTCTCTCTCTCTCTCTCTCTCTCTCTCTCTCTCTCTCTCTCTCTCTCTCTCTCTCTCTCTCTCTCTCTCTCTCTCTCTCTCTCTCTCTCTCTCTCTCTCTCTCTCTCTCGCATACACACATACATTGTTTTCATATATAAAGAAACATTAAAAAATACACATAGTGAAACAAATAATTGATGACATGTAGGAAGTGAAATCAACATCGATCCAGACATATTTAACTTAAAAGGCAAACCAATAAACAAAGCATAAAACTGAGATGTAAACATTCATTTGACATATAGCATACATATAACATGTAGTAGTACGCAAGGCAATAGATAAGTTATACAGTGTGAGTTCAATATCACACCGGACTTTCAACAGGGCTGTACAGGGCTACATTATGTTTGCCCGCACCATCTTTTTGTATCGTGAGATGGAAGGGCATAACTGAATGGCAGAGAGAGAGAGAGAGAGAGAGAGAGAGAGAGAGAGAGAGAGAGAGAGAGAGAGAGAGAGAGAGAGAGAGAGAGAGAGAGAGAGAGAGAGAGAGAGAGAGAGAGAGAGAGAGAGAGAGAGAGAGAGAGAGAGAGAGAGAGAGAGAGAGAGAGAGAGAGAGGAGAGAGAGAGAGAGAGTAGAGGGAGAGAGAGCAGAGACATGAGAGAGAGAGAGAGAGAGAGAGAGAGAGAGAGAGAGGGAAGAGAGAGAGAGAGAGAGAGAGATTGTAGAAGAGAGAGCGAGAGAGAGAGAGATCCAGAGAGAGGAGAGAGAGAGAGAGAGAGAGAGAGAGAGAGAGAGAGAGAGAGAGAGGGAGAGAGAGAGAGAGAGAGAGAGAGAGAGAGAGAGAGAGAGAGAGAGAGAGAGAGAGAGAGACTGACTGATAGAGAGAGCACGCAGATACAGTAACACAGAGACACAGAGACACACACGACACTGACACACACTGATACACACACACACACACACACACACACACACACACACACACACACACACACACACACACACACACACACACACACACACACACACACACACACACACACACACACACACACACACACACACACACACACACACACACACACACACACACACACACACACACACACACACACACACACACACACACACACACACACACACACACACACACACACACACACACACACACACACACACACACATTCTGGGGAGGAGGATGGTGCCAGAAAACGGCAGGTCTACACTCCCCATCAGGCTTCAATTACTGTGGAGGTCACCTTCATAACCCAGTGGTTTGTGTAACGCTCATGTGGTATGGGCCAAACATGCCAAGGGCTGAGATTAGATGCCCTTCATACAGACTTACCGACTAGAAAGCTGCATAAAAAAAAGCTTTTCTGGTGGTTATACGGGATATAACTCTCGTGGCTCGTTTTATTTCCCTTGATCAAATAGAAAGCACTGTTTGAAGTAGAATGATAAACTAATGGTTGAAAATGATTGGAAAAAATGCTTTCTATATCTAACTAAGGTTTCTGATATTAAAATGAAGTGGTTCCAGTTGAGAATTATCCGCAGATGCCTTGGAACGAATGTCATTTTGAAGCAAATGGGAGTATCTCCCACTGATCGTTGCAGCTTCTGCAACACAGCCAAAGATAGTATTACACATATATTCTGGCAATGCACGTATGTTCAGCGGTTTTGGAAAACACTGTCAAACTTAATGAATGAAAAATGTTTTAATATTTCGAATCTGCGGTTAATAATAATAATAATAGTGAATCATTTATATAGCGCATTCCTCCACCAAATGTGGAGGTCTATGCGCTTAACAACAACAAAAATTAAAAGCAAGAAATTCAACAACAAAACCAAATAATCGCTCACGCACATGCAAAAAGGCATACACATACACCCCCCACATCCCACCCACCCAGACACGCACGTACGCACATACTGCGGTTAACTGAACCGTTAGTTATACTTGGATATGATAAAGATATATGCATTGATTCGATGTTTTATTTCATTGCTTTGCTTGCAAAACAGTATATATATGAATGCAAATTAAACAAAAATATTCCTTATTTGCAAGTGTTTACTAAAAAGCTGGAATATCGATTCAAAATAGAAGAGTACATTGCTCGCAAAAATATGATTTATAATGATTTTACATCAAAATGGTTACCATATAAAGCTTTGTTTTGTGAATCCTCATCAAATTAATATTAAATCAATAAATTAGAACGCCTACCCAGCCTTTGTTGTGCTTCCGAGAATTTGGTCATACAAGAACTATGTATCATGTATTATGCCATAATGTAATATTACATGATTTGCAATAGCATAACCCAAAATCCATGGAAAAAACATTAATATTGATACTTTTTTGTGTTTAAATATATATGCTTGTGTATCATGAGTATATATGTCGTGCAGAATTGTGTATTGCTCATGATTTTCAACTCGTGTCAATTGGTCATTGTTTCGAACGGGTGTTGACTTTTTTCTTCTTTTTTAAAATTTATTTATATGAATTAACTCCTTAACTGTGCATTGTTTATTTACCATCATTGCTCCTTTGTCTATATCTTTTCTCATTTATTTATTTACTTTAATATACTTTTGATTTAATTATGTTTTTTGCTTATCTACTCATACATTTATTGAGTCATTTATTTAGTTGTGTATTTGTAATTTGTTTATGAAAAACATGAAAAAAGGTGTAATAAAAAAAAAAAAAAAATAGAAAGCACAATTATATTTTCGCCGCTCGCGTGCAACACACACACACACACACACACACACACACACACACACACACACACACACACACACACACACACACACACACACACACACACACACACACACACACACACACACACACACGCACACACGCACGCACGCACACACACGCACGCACGAGACGTGACTTGCAGCACGCACGCAAAATGCCTTCACGTGGAACGCCACGCACGTGTCAAGGGCTGAAGGCTGTAACTCACACCTAAACAGCTCAATTTGTAGACTTTCTCTCTTGTTTGGCGAGAGCGAGATTCATTGACCACCGACGCACTTTGGATGACAATACTTTCGCTCTTTGGATGACAATGCAACGGGTCTGAACTCAAATGTTTTCATTACACTAAAGTGTAACGAAGACCTGGTGTCAAGGGCATGGAAGGGTAAGTAACTCCACCCAATTATCTCAAAATAAAGAACATTTCAGTCAAATTTGCCGATGAGACGATTGAGACATTAACCACCGTCTCACTGGGCAAAATGAGAATACTTTCGCTTCATTTGGATGAGATAATTGGGGGTCTTGAACCCGCCCATGCGTTTTTTACCCTAAAGAGTAATAACAATTTTGGTATAGGTCAAGATGTGCCCCCCCCCCCCCCCCCCCCCGGCCCTATATTTCTCGGTTAATTCCATTTTTCCGTTTTTGCCTTTCTTACCAAACATGAAGCTGTATTTTATGAAAATTTTCAGCTAATTATCTTTGTTCAATAATTAATTGCAGTCATGATAACAGCCATTATCTAATAGAACCCCCCCCCCCCCCCCCTATGTACTGCAGTACACCGCGGCATTTGTCACAGTCGTGGTTCATATTGCGTTTTCCCGTCTTATAGAGGGGGGGTAGGGTTAGGGATAGGGTTAGGGTTAGGGTTAGTATTCTAAAAAGATAATTAGCTGAAAAGGTTAATAAAATACAGCTTTATGTTTGGTAAGAAAGGCAAAAACGGAATAATGGAATTAACCGAGAAATGCAGGGGGGCCTATTAAAAAAAAGAAAGCAGGGGCTAACGATTTTGCATTTTGGTTGAAAACCGACATGACAAGGGAACAAAGCCAGAAACCTCCAGAAGGAAGAACACTCAACGCTTTTCTTAGTCTTAGTTACTTTCTTTGTCACTTTGACGGTTTACAGAACACAGAGATAAAGAGGTGGACATAAGGTTTGGTTCAGTTTAGTGCCAGTTTGAAAGGTTAAATTATACAAACTCTAAATACTTACTGAACGTCCACATCGTCACGTGATTACGTCGTTTTCCATTATTTGGACGACTTTTCCATATCAGTTTGGGTGCAGTTTTGAACATCGTGTAGCCTACCGACCGACATGTAGCTCTCAGTCTCACTTTACCTCTTATTGTTGGCCCCAACTTCAGGTTAGTGTCAACCAATGATATGTATTATAATTATGTCCACCTCTTTATCTCTGTGTTCTGTGTTGAGTCACAGTGAGGGCAGAGAAAGTAACTAAGAGTTAAGAAAAGCATTGAGCTTTCTTCCTTCACGAGGTTTCTGGCTTTGTTCCTTTCTGCTTTCTTTTTTTTAAGTGTTCCATATCCCCTGGATTTCTCGGTTAATTGGACGCCTTGTCATGTCGGTTTTCAACCAAAATGCCCAAACGTTAGCCCCTATACAAAATAGTCTTTCAGCTAATTATCTTTGACTGCAATACTGCATGTATTACACGGCTCCGTACTGCAGCCGTGGGGGACAGTTGGGGAAAGATGTAGATTAACCCCCTCCCCCTCAATTCTTAGTTGACGTTATTTTCAGAGTTGCGTTTCTTACTGTATATTGAGCAGTTGAGCTTTCAACCCCATGCATGCTTTGAGACAATAGTCCCGAAGTCCTCTTGGAATAAAGAAACGGGGCGCATCTTGATGGGCAAGGTAATGCTCCTCTTTAAACATTAAGCCCAGCTTTGCAATGTCCCCCTCTGCTTTATGGAGATCATAGATTGAAATGATTGAGAAGAGACAACACACACAGAGGCAAATATTGGGGCAAAGATGGTTAGCTCATTCTGAGGCTAGTAAGCTTCGAGAGACACCCACCCTTTCCCCTTCTACCCAATAAAAAGTTGACTGGGTGCGTGGTTTCTGATAAATAAGTTTCTTTCTTTAGTTCACCTTTATATTCATTTTTGTTCAGCAGCAAAACTCCTGATAGCGACTCAAGATACGATCCCTGTAATTTCTGCTTCAGTTTACATGCTACAGCTGCTGCTGCTAATACTTTCTGCTTCTTCTACCACTATGCCTGCTACCTGGGCTGAAAAAAGCTCTCGTACTCTTCGTTCTTCTTCCCAGAAACTTCTTAAAGTTCCTAAGCGGTCCTTGAAATCTTCGGGTGAGGTATATGCAATGCATTCCATTTTCATAGAGATGTATGGTTGTACCAGTCTGTTAGAAATGTTTGTACGAATGGTGAGTAAAAAGCGCATTGAGTTGCTTTGCAAGATTACGCGCTATATAAGCATTATTAATTATTATTATTTATTTATATAAAGGGTGGTATTACGATCGTCAATAATAATAATAATATGAAGAAAACCATTTTATGCTCAATGGGAAGACTGAAACCACACAGTCGAGCTTCATCCGCTTAACGGATGCGATTCTGAGAGTGTTGCTCTAATTGCAAGACCAACACTGCAGGTGTCTGTAGTTCTCGGGCCTGGTTAACGCCAGGATATCATTATGAAAGGAAGCGTAGAATACAGCCCTGCCATGCAGTCTCCGATACGGAACTCCATAGCATCATCATCATCGTTATCATCGGCCTCATTTTCCATCAATCATAAAATTAAAAAAAAAAAATGTCTCAAATTCTGTGGCTTTGCATGCTCTCATGGTGACCTCAGTTTCGTTTCCAATCCAGTCTATGCCTTGGTGCGTTCGGGTCAAAGTCATGGGGATCAGTGTGTTCTGGGGAGCTGTCGGTGGTCGTGGTGGCGCCCTCGGAGGAGGACCTCACTCACGCTGGCTCCGCGACTAAGAGAATATTGTAATCAGTAGGGGGCTTAGTAGGTGGTGTCCTGAACAGGCTCCACTGAACTCCACCGAAGTGACTCAGCAGAAGTGCAGTGTCTCCTCGGTTGGTTGCCTCCTGACGGCCTGACATAGATTCGCTCCCCTTGGACTGCTGGTCTCGGATTCTGCGACTTGAGCAAACCGGGGTGTAGCTGCGAATTGGGATTCGGAACGAGCGGCGTGGGAGCAACGCCACTACAGCCCAGAAGATGGGACAGCAAAAAAAAAAATAAAAAAAAAAATAATAATATGAAGAAAACCATTTGATGTGCAATGCGCCTAATATTTTATGCCACGTATCCGTTTCTGTTGGCATCTTGTCTCTTGTTTTCTCAGAGACAAGGTTCATGCTAGTTTTGGAGAGGGTTTTGCGCTGGATCTCGAAGTAGATACGATTGTCCTTATCAGGACAAAAAACCACAATAATAAACCACATAGAGTTGGACAGCATTGACGGTGAATATTACTGAATAACACACTAAAAGAACCCATTGGTACATTGTTGAACATTAATTTTATGTAAATGCTACAAAAATGATACCCAAACAAGCAATGCGTTGTTTTCACACCAACTCTGGACAAAAAGTTTACGTTTCTGTATGTAATTAATTTTTGTTTGTTTGTTTGCTTGCAAGGCTTTACACATAAAGCCGTTGCATTTTAATGCCAACAGATGCAATAGTTGATTCTACGCGTACATGTAATTATATCTGCATCAGGTTTGCTTAGTTAAGGTCTCTGTACACGTGGATTTTGTTCACTCTTTCCCCATGGCAACACATTGATATGTAAGTCATATTATGACTGGCCTATCAGTGTGTTGTCATGGGGAAAGAGCAAACGTTGCTGACGTGAATTGAGACCATTAGTTCACCTTTATATTCATTTTTGTTCAGCGGCAAAACTCCTGACTCAAGATACGATCCCTGTCATTTCTGCTTCAGTTTGCATGCTACAGCTGCTGCTGCTGCTACTTTCTGCTTTTTCTACCGCTATGCCTGCTACCTGGGCTGGAACAAAAAATGGTTGTTGGTATGGCAACCAGACCAGAAGAGCGTAGGAGTAAAGAGCAAAGAGAAAGGAGAGGAGATAACGGGCAGATGAGGAAGAGAAGGGTTATGGACAGGTGCCAAAGTCAGAAAGCTCTTCGTGTTGGGATGTACCAGTACAAAATGATGGATGTACAAGATTTGATGTTGGATACTGAGAGAAGAAAGGTGTATTCGGCCATCTGTTTTTCTGTATGTTATGGCAGAATATGTCTTTGCTTTGTCCGTCTTTGTGTTTGTCTCTTATTCTATCTTTTTCTCTCTCTCACTCTAACTAAAAATGATGGAAAAGACAGTTGCTAACTAGTGGGGCAACACTGATTGCTAGTAATACAAAACATGAGCAAACACACAAAGAAGGGTAACTTGTAGGCCGAGCCGAAAATGTCATCTTAAT
>CM065682.1:34307680-34322680 GCA_017654935.2 Phymorhynchus buccinoides | reverse complement strand
TTTTCACCTTCCAGGTGGGAAGTAAGAAAGTTGGCTTCATTCTTTGCAAGGTTTGTAGGCTGCGAAGTATTCACTCTTTGTATTTAGGCTTTTTGGTGGTAGTGATGCCGTGGCTGGAGAAGACGTCCGGAATGATGATGGGGTAGTGCGAGGGAAGGGAGTATGTGGGAGTTGGGGGTACTGGCTGTGATGGTTGAAAGCAAGGAAGGAGATGAACTGACATGATGAGCCAAACGAAGGGAAGAACATGAAGATGTTAACAAAGGAAACCCGAGGAAAGCTGAAGTAGGTGGGTGGGTGAAGTATTATTTTTTGAAGAGGAGAACCGAAAGAGAAGAGAAAGGGAGAAGAAAAAATGAAGGAAGGCAAACCTTGTAATGACAACGACGACGACGACGACGATGATCATACCGATGTTGGGGGATGAAAAGAAAAGGATGGTGCAGAAAATGAGTGATTGTACTAGAAGATATTGAAGATAACATGACTGGGTGATGATGATGTTGTTGTTGATGATGATGATGATAATAATGATGATGATGATGACAATGATGATGATGATGATGATTATACCGATGTTGGGGGATGAAAAGAAAAGGATGGTACAGAAAATGAGTGATTGTACTAGAAGATATTGAAGATAACAAGACTTGGGTGATGATGATGTTGTCAGGTTGTTGTTGATGATGATGATGATGATAATAATGATGATGATGATGACAATGATGATGATGATGATGATGATGATGATGATGATGATGATGATGATGATGATGACAAGAAAGGAGAAAATTAATATCACCATTGTCAGATTCTTGTTGCTCCATTAGGAAACATTCTTTTTGGGGGGCAGATAACTGTAATGATTCAGAAAAAAAAATCACTATTTGTTTCATATTTTACATTTGTTTAAATCTTAACAAGCTGCGAAGATAGATTTAAAAAAAAGATGATTCCACATTATGGAAATAACCATTGCTATGAAATCATTATTCTTAAAACGATATTAATCACGTCAGTGAAACTATAAGAGTTGGTCTTTGGTGCATTTAAGAATGATGAAGATATGGAAAAATGGGGCTACGCAAATGATCTAAAGAGAAACGGATATAGGCCTACATTGTTGTTACTATTACCACAGACTTTACTGATGTGAAAAGACGTCGCAAAATTTCACGTGGTGACAGTCCTGACATGGCCTTAGTTGTCGACGGGGCTATAATTATAATCTAAGCCTTAACGTGAAACTATACAATCTGTGCTATTACGGGTTTTTTTCGTTTTCTGTGATGCGCTAACGTTCAGGCTTCTGTTTTCAGACCAAGACCTTCAAGAAAGATGACATCCAGCAGATGAACCCTCCCAAGTACGAGAAGATGGAGGACATGGCAAACATGACCTACCTCAACGAGGCCTCGGTGCTCTACAATCTCAAGAGCCGATACGGCGCCGGGTTCATCTACGTGAGTAAATGAGCGACTTAGCTGGCTCTTTTGTCCGCCAGGGGGCATAACGCTCGAGTGGGGCTAATCCTCTCTATTTTCTTAGTTGGGGATAAAGAGAGAGAGAGAGAGAGAGAGAGAGAGAGAGAGAGAGAGAGAGAGAGAGAGAGAGAGAGAGGGAGGAGTCCCACCCTCCCTCTCTCTCTCTCTCACTACGCCCAACTAAGAATATAGCGTGATAAGCCCCTAGTGGATTGACTGCCCCCTGGCGGTCAAATTATCGCCATAAGTCGACCATTAGGCTTACTTTAGCTTGATAATTGTCAGGAATTTGGAAGGCACTCAGAGACCATTTTAGTCGGGCACTTAGACATGGGTACTGCATTTGCTGAAAGCAGCGGGAAGAACAGTGAAAACTGAAAACCGGATACACACGTACCTTACCCATGATGGTCATATGGCCTGGGAACGCAGAAGAACAATAATAATAAGACATTGGTATGAAAACTGAAGTTAATGCTGCACGCTCGATGATGATGATGTTGATGATGATGATGATGATAAAAAATATAAATGTTGCCAATGCGAGATTCACGCTCCATAAAGAAGCCATCCTATGATAACTGTCCATATCTTTCGGTCTCTCTACAGGGTTATGTGTGGGGTGAGTGTGTGAGTGTGTACTTGTTAGGACTTGCACGCACGTGCACACACCCAGCCTCCCCACACCACTGGCACATACAAATGCGCACGCACGCACGCGCGCGCGCACACCACACTCACTGATACAAAAATGAGTGTAACAGACGTACGAATTTAGGCTAAGGGGAAACATCAAGAAAAATTATGAGCGTGTGATGACAAAAAGGAAATGGATTTATACAGGTAAGGCTAAAGCTAACAACCTCATTGCAAAATCTAAAACAAAGAGCTCTCCCTATCGGTAGAAAGGCACCCTTACAATTACAAAAATATCGGTTTTGTGAATATGAGAAAATGTCTTGTCAATAAACAAAATGAGAAAAATATCCTTTCAACAACAATAAGGTGTAGAACAAAACACGACATGGGAAAAACACTTCAGGAAAAAAAAAAGAAGAGCAAAAGTCGTTAACGAATACTGTCTCCCCTCCCCCCACCTCTGCCCCTCTCTCTTTCTATCTCTCTCTGTCTCAAATGTCACATGGCTGTCTCAGCACATCCTTTGTTAAGCTGTTGGTGTTGTACGATAGCAATTTGTACAAACTGTCCAGGTAGTACGTTTTTCCTGCCATGGAAAGGTTGTCATTTCTTGTCTTAAGTCTTATGAGTTGCATATCACTTATGCATGTTTATCGTACATTGCAACGTCTATGTTTTCATACTGTCTTAATATCCTGTCATCTTACTTACGTTATGTTAACTATACACTTGTATGTAACTTATACAGTTTAAAAAAAAATACATTTCGACGTCAGTATTTCTATACTTAAGCTTACCCCGTCATGTTATTGAAGAAACGAGTCACGCGCTTTATTGTAACCTATACATTTTCTACCCCGTCATTTTATTTAGGTAACAAATTACTCACCTTACTGTAAATGACACATTGTAATGTTTATTCTCCTCCGAAGTCGGAGTGTGGCTAACCAAGTGGCGGGGTAATCAAAAACGGTCATACACGTAATGTTCTCATCACTAGCTGGTGCATTTGTGCCATAGTGTTCAAGTGCTTCGGCTGTTGGGGTGCTCCCTGTAGTCTTTAAGCCAGGGTAAGACAACAAACAAACAACAATGCTTATTCATTAGAAGACTATGAGCATTAAACTAGGGGGCGTTTGCACAGGCTGGCTTTTAGTGCAGCTGCTAAAACGGTTGGTCGGCCTTTGGGGACCTTCCCCAACGCCAGCTGTCCTTAAACCACATTGGCCAAGAGAATGGAGATATGCCCTAGGCAAAGCATCTCCACTAAAAAAAACCCACCAAAAGTCTATCTCAGCCGTCTTAAAGATAACAGCTCCCCCACCCCCACCCCTCCGCTATCTAGCAGTCATAGTCTGAATCAACAAACTGACATAGAAATGCCACTATGCCTACAAATAATGCATTTTAATACAGCACAATGTCAACCCTGTCGTCTAATTTAGGCAACAAGGTATACAACCTTAACGTGAATGATACATACAACTGAAACCAGGCTGCAACGTCACTGGAACATACAACAAACAAACAACTACACAAATGTAACGTGACGTTATTTTATTCACATGAGACAAAGCAAAACTACTGAATATTTCGGCGAATGCGCCTTTATCAACACAGACAAACAAGAAAACAGCGAACAGCAAATATAGCAAAAGGAGCAAAAAGCAGGCAACAAAATGAGCAAAAAAACAACAAGATCAAAATCAAAAAAACAATAATGCCGAAAATCCAATGCGTACATGATACATGTTAATGATTATCAAATAATGTCCCACGTGTGTCTACATACCTATATTATAACACAACACGGGCTTCCAGCGTTGGTATGGGACTGCTCTTGTGTTGGTAAGGCAGGTGGCGCCAGTGCGTCTCTAGGTCCCCATTCGGGTATCTTCGGGTGTTTCCTTTCATCCGTGTTTCCTTTCATTCACTGTTGACCTTACATGTTCCTGGTGACGTGTTTCCTTTCATTCACTGTTGACCTTACATGTTCCTGGTGACGTGTTTCCTTTCATTCACTGTTGACCTTACATGTTCCTGGTGACGTGTTTCCTTTCATTCACTGTTGACCTTACATGTTCCTGGTGACGTGTTTCCTTTCATTCACTGTTGACCTTACATGTTCCTGGTGACGTGTTTCCTTTCATTCACTGTTGACCTTACATGTTCCTGGTGACGTGTTTCCTTTCATTCACTGTTGACCTTACATGTTCCTGGTGACGTGTTTCCTTTCATTCACTGTTGACCCTACATGTTCCTGGTGACGTGTTTCCTTTCATTCACTGTTGACCTTACATGTTCCTGGTGACGTGTTTCCTTTCATTCACTGTTGACCTTACATGTTCCTGGTGACGTGTTTCCTTTCATTCACTGTTGACCTTACATGTTCCTGGTGACGTGTTTCCTTTCATTCACTGTTGACCCTACATGTTCCTGGTGACGTGTTTCCTTTCATTCACTGTTGACCTTACATGTTCCTGGTGACGTGTTTCCTTTCATTCACTGTTGACCTTACATGTTCCTGGTGACGTGTTTCCTTTCATTCACTGTTGACCTTACATGTTCCTGGTGACGTGATTCCTTTAATTCACTGTTGACCTTACATGTTCCTGGTGACGTGTTTCCTTTCATTCACTGTTGACCTTACATGTTCCTGGTGACGTGTTTCCTTTCATTCACTGTTGACCTTACATGTTCCTGGTGACGTGTTTCCTTTCATTCACTGTTGACCTTACATGTTCCTGGTGACGTGTTTCCTTTCATTCACTGTTGACCTTACATGTTCCTGGTGACGTGTTTCCTTTCATTCACTGTTGACCTTACATGTTCCTGGTGACGTGTTTCCTTTCATTCACTGTTGACCTTACATGTTCCTGGTGACGTGTTTCCTTTCATTCACTGTTGACCTTACATGTTCCTGGTGACGTGTTTCCTTTCATTCACTGTTGACCCTACATGTTCCTGGTGACGTGTTTCCTTTCATTCACTGTTGACCTTACATGTTCCTGGTGACGTGTTTCCTTTCATTCACTGTTGACCCTACATGTTCCTGGTGACGTGTTTCCTTTCATTCACTGTTGACCTTACATGTTCCTGGTGACGTGTTTCCTTTCATTCACTGTTGACCTTACATGTTCCTGGTGACGTGATTCCTTTAATTCACTGTTGACCTTACATGTTCCTGGTGACGTGATTCCTTTAATTCACTGTTGACCTTACATGTTCCTGGTGACGTGTTACCTTTCATCCACCATTGACCTTACATGTTCCTGGTGACGTGTTACCTTTTATCCACCATTGACCTTACATGTTCCTGGTGACGTGTTACCTTTCATCCACCATTGACCTTACATGTTCCTGGTGACGTGTTACCTTTCATCCACCATTGACCTTACATGTTCCTGGTGACGTGTTTCTTTTCATCACCATTGACACTACGTTTTTCTGGTGACGTGTTTCTTTTCTTTCACGCTTGACCCTACATTTTCCTGGTGTCTGATGTGTACAGACCTACTCCGGCCTGTTCTGCGTGGCGGTGAACCCCTACAGGAGGCTGCCCATCTACACCCAGAGCGTCATCGACAAGTACCGGGGCAGGAGGAAGACAGAGATGCCGCCCCATCTCTTCTCCGTGGCCGACAACGCCTACCAGTACATGTTGCAAGGTGAGAGATAGATAGAGAGAGAGAGAGAGAGAGAGAGAGAGAGAGAGAGAGAGAGAGAGAGAGAGAGAGAGAGAGAGAGAGAGAGAGAGAGAGAGACTGAGACAGAGAGAAAGGGGTGGGTGGGCGTACTCTAAGGGAGAAAGAGAGAGCGACAGAGAGACATAGACAGAGACAGAAACATAGACAGAGAGAGAGGGGTATAGTAGAGAGAGAGAGAGAGAGAGAGAGAGAGAGAGAGAGAGAGAGAGAGAGAGAGAGAGAGAGAGAGAGAGAGAGAGAGAGACAGAGAGAGAGAGAGAGAGAGAGAGAGAGAGAGAGAGAGAGAGAGAGAGAGACAGAGACAGAGACAGAGACAGAGAGACAGAGAGGTACACTAAAACTAAACCATACCTTATCGTCCTCATCCCTTCCAAAACTTTACTGTGTCCAGCAAACTTAAAAGTATCGACAATTCCATGTTCGTTCAATCATAAAGGACTAAGTCAAAATTAAACAATTCTTGCCATCCCACCTCCACCCCCTCGACCCTCCTCCTCCTCCTCCTCATTATCATCACCATCTTCTTTTTTCTCCATTTGTTCTTCTTCTTTTCCTTTTGTGTTCTTTTTTAAAAATTATTTTTTTCATTCAATGCCAATAACTTTGCACACGGCTTACAGAGGAGAAGTAATGATCGAATTATAAGTGGACATAAACCAACACATTATTATATTTTATGATGCAGAATTAATCAAATGCAATGTATTGCTTAATACGACTAGCAACCTAAATCTTGATAGAAAATATGATAATTCATCACCGATACTATACTCAATCCATGTAGATACCTCATGGGCAGTCGCGTAGGGCCTATTCTTGCTTTATCAGGGTTTGGGTGCGCGCGCAACTTGCGCGCGCGCACTCACACACTTACAGAAGCAAAGGACGGTCAAAACCTTTCACAGAGAGAGAGAGAGAGAGAGAGAGAGAGAGAGAGAGAGAGAGAGAGAGAGAGAGAGAGAGAGAGAGAGAGAGAGAATGAATGAATGAATGAATTTTATTTATAGAGGGTAATAGAGTAAGCAATACCATGCTTTTTTTACATCCAGCCCTCTGGACAAAATACATATATAAAAGTAGAAAATGGAAGACAAAAATAAGCATAACGTAATATAAAGCATGCAAAATACAACCCTGTATTGTAACACATGTATTGACTATACTAATTTTTAACATTCAAAATTTGGGAAGTAAGTGCACACACACGGGAAAATAAAACCCAATCCTACTTTTCACACTCTTTAAACATTCACAAGAGAGAGAGAGAGAGGCGGAGAGAGAGAGAGAGAGAGAGAGAGAGAGAGAGAGAGAGAGAGAGAGAGAGAGAGAGAGAGAGAGAGAGAGAGAGAGAGAGAGAGAGAGAGAGAGTCAATCATAATGCATTTGTAACAAAATGAGTATTTGTCAAGATGACAAGTACCAAAAGTTCAACCTGAAGCTAAGAAAAAAGATAACATATCACGGGAAATAAATCGCTTTCCCGACGAAAACTTCGGGAGTTGGTACAAAGAGGGATGGCTGGCTGGGGGAGTGGGGGTAAAGATGAGAGTGGGGTGATGCGCCAAGATAATAAAGAAAACATATTGCCAGCAAAATGATGAATTTGCCCCCCCCCCCCCCCCCCCCCCCCCCCCCCCCACCCTTGCACTGCAAGGCGTATTATGTGCAGTTCCTTGCACACACCATCATCTACTGGAAAAACCTAGGTATTTGCCAGCATCTGCTATCGCTTTGATTTATCCCCTCCTCACCTTTACCCCCCCCCCCTCTCTCCTTCTGCTCACGGGGCTGAGCTTCGGTAGCTGCCACTGGGCACGAGCTGTCCATATAAGGCGCCATGACGACAGTAAGGCCCGCCCCCTGACACGCGCTCAGCAGGTGCAACTACTCGGGCGAAGCTACCTACAGTACGGGGCTAAATGAGATTTACGTCCCGTTTTCTGACGCTCACCGGTTGGCAACTGTCTCCCTCTATTCTTCCCCAATCATCCCCCCACCCCACCCTACTTCTTCTACACAAATGGTGCCAATGGCAGTGCTAGCTAGCAGCAATGGCATAGACTGTGTACGTCACTGAAAGGGTGGGTGGGTGGGAGGGAGGATGGGGGACTGAGGGTGGAATGAGTGGGATGTGAGAGGGGGGGGGGGGGGGGGGGAGAGAAAAGTAAGATGGCATGCACCGTCACTGAGTCAGTGCCAATTTGCTGGCAGCAGATTAATGCAGTGTGTAAAAGTCTTGGCAGCGAAACTTGGCAGGCCGACCAGGCTAGCGTGCGTGGGTGCGTGCGTGCGTGTGCGTGTGTATATGTGTGTGTGTGTGTGTGTGCGTGCGTGCGTGCGTGCGCGCGCGCGCGTGCGTGTGTGTGTGTTGCTGGCATGCTACCATGCTTTTGTTCTGCATCGCCTACATTCTTTATCATGTTAATGACACCTTTCCTGGCTTGCTGCTGACTGCTGACAAGGCGAAACTCACCACACACACCTCCCCTACCCACACTAAAGAAAATGATATCAAGGACACGGACTATGTAATCATGTTTCATTTTTAAAAGAACACCCCCGCACACAGAAAAAACCACACCAGCTTGGGTGAAAAGACACAGACATTTGAGAGAAACAAAAAGATATGAAACGAAAATAGGAACAAACAAAATTCCCTGAAAACATTAACCAGCGTTCGGTTCGCTGCTGGTTCAAGATGTTGTCACTTGTTGTTGTTGTCGTGCCCTTTCCTTCATCATCAGTCACACAGAAATAGCACGCAAATTTAAAAAAAATTGGGTGGCGCGCCTCTGGCTGCGACGCTCTCTCCAGGTGGGAGCAACCCGAATTTCACAGAGACGCCTCTGTGACTATAACATACCTGATATCCTAAAACCCTAATAAATCACTCATCAAGAAAAACATTGACATACCATAACTGAACAGTCACACATATATGTTTCACAGTATTTTACCCCACCACCCCCATGCCCTCACCGTAACATGCACGCACATTTTCTCTGCATTTTAATTGTGTAGATAAAACTGTAGATACCTTAATGATGAACACACGTGTGATTATGAAAGTCAATTTTATATTGCTGTATGAAGGAAATTGGCATACACTTTACTTGCGTTCGAGATTCTTAAAAAAACAAGGTTTTAGAAACGAAAATAGCTCGATTTTCAAAAAGGTTGGAGGAAAAGTCACATATTAGAGAGAGGGACAGAGTGAGAGAGTGTGGAAATGGAAATTGATATACTACTACTACTACTACTACTACTACTACTGAGGAGTATTTATATAGCGCCCATCCTACTAAGTAGGCTACACTGAGGGCGCTTTACACATAACAATATTGAAAAAAAAAGAGAATAAAAACAAGAAACAGAAATCCAAAATCATGAGCAGCAAGTGCAGATATATAAAAATAAAAAAGCACATTAAGCAATAACAGACATTGGAAATAAAGCTTTAACCCCCCAAAAAAACCCCACCCCACCCCACCTAGTGGAGAGAGAGATATTACAAACGGAGCAGTGTATCAAAAGCTTAATTAAAAATGAGATGAAAACCCCCAACAACAATGTAGGCTATACAGAGACAATGTGCATACAAAAATGTTTATGTTGTGTGTTACAGATCGTGAGAACCAGTCCTGTTTGATCACGTAAGTCGGACTCTCTCTCTCTCTCTCTCTCTCTCTCTCTCTCTCTCTCTCTCTCTCTCTCTCTCTCTCTCTCTCTCTCTCTCTCTCTCTCTCTCTCTCTCTCTCTCTCTCTCTCTCGTAAGGACGTCATATTTGATAGAAATCAAGTTAAGTGTTATTATTTGAAGTTTTTAACCAGGAGCATAACATTTCCTTTCCATTTTTATTTTCATTATAGGTTATGACATATTCTTTTGCTTTTTGCTTTTGCGTTGGTCTTTGCGCTGAACAAGGGAGTCCGATTTATGTCTGCCGTTTTGTTGAGATGATGTATTTTTCTCGAGTTGTAAATCTAGAAACAATGCAGCTAGGAGAGGAAGATAATAGTGTAATAAAACAAGGGAAACAAATACCTAGTGCTTTAAAAAAAAAAAAAAGGAACACAATTCCAGTTAGCTCATTGACTTGATCTAACAAGACTTCTTCTGTATCTGTATCAGGTACTTTGAAGGAGCCTATAAAGGCTATTTACTCAACGGGAATATCATTTATTCTGTTTTTGTTTTTGGGATGACATGGGATGATTCGTTGCTTCAAACATTCAGTTGACCAACGTTTTAGCTCGACAAAGATTTTTTTAATAATAAATCGAAATATCGCTCTTTTAACACGGTGTTGCTGATTTTATTTCGTCTTGTCTGAAACGGAAAGTCTTTCATAACAAAAATGCCGCCATCATCTTATTGATGACGACGATCATGGTTCTGGTGAATTGACCTTATGGTGAGCCAGTTTTTTTAATGTCATATCATATCATATCATATCAGTTCAGTTCAGGCTCTGTAGTCTTATTGAACGAAGCCTTTTGCCCTCTAGATATTTGTTTTATACGTAAAACAAATTGATATATTTCCCCCCGTGAATTACTTTGGCTTTGTGTATTGATTTTTAACGTTTATTTTCTCCAGATTTGTGGAGCGCATAATAGTATTACTGTCTGTGTAGTGGCGAGTCTGGAGCCGGAAAGACAGAGAACACGAAGAAGGTGATCATGTACTTCGCCCTGGTCGCCGCCGGCCAGAAGAAAGAGCAAAGCGAGGAGGAAGAGGCCGCCGCCAAGAAGAAGGTACGGCCAGTAACTCGTTGTTTCTATTTATAGGGGATTGAATTATCTACCTTATTGTGTAAAAGCGCTATGAGCTTAAAGGTTAAGCGCTGTATAAATAAATAAATAAATAAATAAAAGAACATATTATCGTTGTTTCTATTTATAGGAGCTTAAATGTGTAAAAGAGCATAACTGTTGTTGCCATTCATAGGGGTTTAAATTACCTACCGTACAGTTAACACTGAACCTTCCAAGGGGAGCTGGGCGGCACCCACGTTGTGACTCCTGGATACCCTTCCTTGTTTATGACAGATGATAAAATGGTATGGTCAAATTGGCCTACTCATTCAGTCTATTCATATAGGGGTTTAAATTTCTACGCTTGTATTTTTTGTTCTCAAATGATATTAAACTTTTGATTTTGTCATTGAATACACGGTGTTCAAATTCGTGTGAATATTCCTTACTATTTTCTTTTAGCGCTTTAGATGTCATTTCTGTGAGTGATCTATAGTATGTATAATTCATAAGGACTAAATTATTCTTTTTTTTAATATCATATGTCACTAGAAGGCTTAATGAAGCCAAACACAGCCCTGAAGTAATGGGGTTATAATAACCAATAATGTTTGACTGGATTGAAGCCCCAAGAAAGATGTCTTTATGGAAGTAGCCTATTGTTTTAAAGGTGGCTTCTCCTGTTTTGAAAGCAAATGCTTTTGCTATGTCAAATTGATTATTCCAATCCACTGTATTTTCGTTCAGATGACTTTCATTTTCTTTCTGTGATAATTAATGTGTTCTTCTTGTTTTCTTTTTCTGTCTTTCTCTGTCCATCGTGCGTCTCACCCCTGTCTTTGTCCTGCGCACCTTTTTATCCTGAAAAATAAATGAAACCCCAAACACCTTTTGGGGGGAAATATTACCAAACCTTGCTTTCCATGCGTGCAACGCTTCGTTCCAAATCCTCGAATGTTGTTATACATCTTCTATTTTGCTTACTATCCAATGCTTATTATCGAATTTTTCCCCCGACATGATATATTCATTGAATGATGATATTTTCAATGCATTCAATGAATATGGTATATTCAATTACCTTTTCCCATGCCCTACACATCATTTTTACTGCCATTTTTTTAATTTTCCAAACCGTTGTGTTTGCGTGTCGTTCCTCCAATGCGGATCAACGCTCGTATTTATTTGATTGAACCAATCTCCTTTTCATTCTCCACCACCCATTGCGCCGCTCCATTCATCAACAAATCCAATTCATGATATTCTGTCATTGTTTATCCAATATCAATTGTACCACGCTTGTCATCCATATCCAAATCCACATCCCTACGCCACCCACTTTCTTTGACTATCCAATTCAATGGCACAAAATGCACCACCCACTTCCCAATCACGTTTGACTGTTCATTTCATATTTTCCCATCCACACGTGACCTCCATTGTCCACGTACTTATTCCTGCTTCACCGCACATCCACGGCCCATGCATACTCCTGCTTTTTACGTTATTTTTTCTGGGACGCCTGTTCCGTCCAAATCTGACTCCTCCCGTGCTTTCCAACCGTTCAACTCCTATCCCATTACGCCCCCTCCTCCTGCACCTGTTGTCCGCCCTCCTTGCCCCATTCTAGGGAACCCTGGAGGACCAGATCGTGCAGTGCAACCCCGTGTTGGAGGCCTACGGAAACGCCAAGACCACACGTAACAACAACTCTTCCAGATTCGTGAGTATTCATTCGCCACCATCAACACCCCCCCCCCCCCCCCTGCCCTGCCCAAAGCAGAGGAGTTAGAGCTCCCCTGTTTAAACCACCACGTAGACTTATGACAATATCCTACTAACTCACCAGGGCACATTTTGACCTGGAACTGTTAAGGAAGTCATTGCTCTGTCGGGTGATACTTCCTTGACCCCCCCCCCCCCCCCCCCCTGTGTCCTGCTGTACGTCTCCCTCCTTCACAGACGTTACAGTATCTTTCCTCTTAATTGTCAGGGTAGCCTAACTCTGTCAGCCTTTAGTTAACGGGCACGTTTGCTTTGTTGTGTTGTTCCTCTCGTGCACCTGCTCCCCTGACTAAAGGGTACCCTGGAGGACCAGATCGTGCAATGTAACCCTGTTCTGGAGGCCTACGGCAATGCCAAGACGGTCAGAAATAACAACTCCTCCAGATTTGTAAGTACCGCGCAGAAACAACCACTCGTACAAGTGCAAGTGTGTAACTACTTCAAAAAAATAGCAGCTCTTACAAATAATAATCAGTGCGAGTATCGCAGAGAAATAGCAAGGCTTACAAAGTTCGTAAGTATTGCAGGTAAGAAATAGCAACTCCTAATATAAACTTTGTACCATAGAGAACTAACAACTCGTACTAGTGTGTTTTTATATGGAAAAAGCAGTATGTACACATAATGTATTTGTAAGTACTACGTAAAAATAACAATTCTTGCAAAGTTGTAGATAACTTGTAGGCCTATGCTTTTTTTACTTAAAGAAACACGCACCCAATGTTCACATGATCGTTTTTGACTCAATTAATAGTTCTTTGTAGCATTTAGAAGGCGTTTAAGTTTGCGTCGGTAAAATTCGAACCAAATTGATACAAGTTTTCTGTTATTGATTCACTAACCAACTCTAGTAACAAATGTCAATCAATTTAATCTCAAGGCTTAGAATGTTCTCTTTGCTTTTAAAATTAATTTTTGGATAATACTAGCACTTGTTAGCAACCCCCCCCCCCCCCCCAGCTAAAAACACCGTTGTATCTCTAATTTTACACTAAGTCTTTCAGTTGAACACATACGTTTGGCAAAGTTTCGACAATCTTTACAATGCTAGACTGGACCTTTTTCCTCCACTCACATCTAACATGGGATTTCTGTACTTTGTTGGTCGTATTAAAACAACGACTATTTGTATAAAACAAATTCAGAAAGAGATGTTATTTGATATTAGAATCCTTCACATTTGTCTTAACTATAAGTTTTGGAATATATTGTTGCACTCTTTCCTCTTTCCACTTCCTGTTTTTGATTGTTCCTATATGACCTTCAGACTACCTATGTGCTTGATTTGATTTGAATAAATCAGTGAATGTAATTTGTTTGGAACCTGTATGATGATATTCGTTGAACTATTTTGCAAAATAAAATATGCAATTGGGTCTATTCAAAACTAGACAAGCCATTTTAACCCTTGGTTTTAATATCTATTTGTGATTTTTGTGTGTGTTTCTAACATGATGTTGTACAGTATTATCGTATTATAATGTTTCAAAAAGAGGTAAGTTTAGGTTTGTTTGTGTGTGTGTATAGAAAACGAGAGAGAGAGAGAGAGAGAGAGAGAGAGAGAGAGAGAGAGAGAGAGAGAGAGAGAGAGAGAGAGAGAGAGAGAGAGAGAGAGAGAGAGAGATATTACGCATATGTGTATAAGCCAACTGTGAATTTGAATAGAGTTTTAAGCTTAATTTTTTCGAACGATGAAACATTAAGATATAGTGTATTGTGTTGAACAGTTTGTATTAATGTTTTTATAAACATTATTGTTAAATGTTTTTAGGAAATAGTTTGTCAAGGAACGAAATTTTAATATGAAATCTTTATATGAAAAAAAATGTTGAAGATAATGGTTCTTCCTCAGAATAAATCAAGTAAAAATCATACACGGTTGAAAATGCTTGAAGAACAGCAGACAAAGTCCTTAATAACGTAATGTGTACGGTGTGCAGGGTAAATTCATCCGTATCCACTTCGGAACCCAGGGCAAAATCGCTGGTGCTGACATCGAGACCTGTAAGTCCGTTAATTGATTGTTTTTAGTGTAGGCTATTTGTGTTAAAAAAAAAAGATGGTCGACACACAATTCTAACATGGATAGTGCATTCAGTATGACGTAGTGTAGATGCTAGGAAGTTTTGTGAATACTTTCGAGACATCTGTCAATATTAAGACCATGTGATGAGTAATGCTTAGCCTGCTGAAAACTAAATATAATCCAAGAACAGAGGATGTCTTAAGTGGCAGCTTAAGCACGAGAGAGAGGGGGGGAGAGAGAGAGAGAGAGAGAGAGAGAGAGAGAGAGAGAGAGAGAGAGAGAGAGAGAGAGAGAGAGAGAGAGAGAGAGAGAGAGAGAGAGAGAGAGAGAGAGAGAGAGAGAGAGAGAGAGAGAGAGAGAGAGAGAGAGAGAGAGAGAGAGAGAGAGAGAGAGAGAGAGAGAGAGAGAGTCAGACAGACAGACAGAGACAGAAAATAACCCAAATAAACAAACAGTTAGAAACAGAGGGAAGCGGGATAGAAAAATTGACAGAGAAATAGAAAGAAAAACAGAGACAAATATGCTGTGTTGTATGTACAGACAAATGGCAGGCAAATCGGACAGGGACATTCACCACAGGCAGGCATAATCACAAAAAGTT
>CM065682.1:34302680-34305180 GCA_017654935.2 Phymorhynchus buccinoides | reverse complement strand
TCGAGCGTTAGTATTTCAGTCCAAGATATGACTGCATCGTTAACATTCCATCACTCTGTATGCAATGTGCACAATGTTTATCTCCCTTGTCTGCTTCGGTACGTACCGGTACGCTACAACCGTACCAATAACCGTACTGTTTTCAAAGCATACCGGTATTTTCGGTATTACCGGTTCGTACTGCCAGCTCTACGAGCAACACCCCTATTTCATTGTCACCGTGCTGCTGCTTACTGATAGGGACCTCCCCGTGGGGTCTTTTGTAAAAATAGTTCCCCCACCTTCTGGAAGTTCTGTGCTTGTAACTTCCTCTAATCTGCCACTCTCTTTGACTCTGCCTTTCCCCTTTGCTTTCTGCCATCTACTATCTTTCCGACTTATTGGCCCATTCTCCTGCCTTTAAAAAAAAAAACATCTTCGAAATAATGCTTCTCCTTTGAGCTCCTCCGAAATCGGAATGTGTCGGCTGTACGCAGCGGGGAGACCAGTGAAAACTGAAAACCAGACGCATATATACCTTACCCATTATGGCCATATGGGCTGGGAACGCAGAAGAAGAAGAAGAAGAAACTGATAGGGACACGCACAAGGGGCTCTTTCTTGCAAGCATCAACGGTGGAAATCAGCTGAAATCTTTTACCACGACGACAACGACCACGAATATGATGTTTATGATGATGATGACAATGACGATAACGGCGAAGATGACAACGATAAAGATGAAGATCACATTGATGTTGACAAAAATGATGGTGATGATTTTGACGCTGACGACCACGATAATGATGATGATGATGATGATGATGATGACGCTGACGACGTCGATGACCCTGACGACCACGATGACTACGACACTGATGATGACGAAGATGCTGTTGTTGATGTTGGTCTACAGAGGCAGAGAAGGTGGCCTTCCTTCTTGGCATCAACGCTGGGGATCTGCTGAAATGTCTGCTGAAACCTAAGATCAAGGTCGGCACAGAGTACGTGACACAGGGACGTAACCTAAACCAGGTAAACACAGAGAGAGAGAGAGAGAGAGAGAGAGAGAGAGAGAGAGAGAGAGAGAGAGAGAGAGAGAGAGAGAGAGAGAGAGAGAGGAGCATGGACACGCTCGTGCGTGCGTGCGTGCGTGTATGTGTGCGTGTGCGTGTGTGCGCGCGCATGTGTGTGTGTCTGTGTGTTTTTGTCTGTGTGTGTGTGTGTGTGTGTATGTGTATGTGTGTGTGTGTGTGTTTCTGTCTGAATATATAGCCGATTAAACCTCTGAATGCAACTACAATGCTATCTAATGCTGTCAATCCACCCGTGCGTCTGCCCGTGTGTGTTCAGGTGACCTACTCGGTGGCTGCCCTGTCCAAGTCCCTGTACAGCCGTATGTTCGACTGGCTGGTGAAGCGTGTCAACAAGACCCTGGACACCAAGAACAAGCGCCAGTTCTACATCGGCGTTCTGGACATCGCTGGTTTCGAGATCTTCGACGTGAGTAGCCTTCACTTTGCCCGCTATATATGTTTTTGTGACAAGTCGTCGGTATTAAGAAACACATGCGTCTTCAGAAGTGTCTGTCGATGCCCGTGTTGCACAAAACATAACAAGTTGTCCCTCTCTCTCTCTCTCTCTCTCTCTCTCTCTCTCTCTCTCTCTCTCTCTCTCTCTCTCTCTCTCTCTCTCTCTCTCTCTCTCTCTCTCTCTCTCTCTCTCTCTCTCTCTCTCTCTCTCTCTCTCTCTCTCTCTCTCTCTCTCTCTCTCTCTCTCTCTCTCTCTCTCTCTCTCTCTCTCTCTCTCTCTCTCTGTGATGCCCTATCTCGATACTTTGAAACAATAATATAGACGAACATTGATTTAGATGGAATGCAACATTAAGGTTTGTGTGTGTGTGATGCCCTATCTCGCTACTTTGAAAATAATGTAGACGAACATTGATTAAGATGGAATGTAGCATAAAGGAACAATTAAAGAAACACGTTTTAATAGATAACAGAAAGTTCAATATTAATTAAAACTTCAATATGGAAGAATTCCATTTGTGTTGAATACTAACCTACTTAACGCGAAACTTCAATTCATTCTATCAAGATTTTGGAAAACAGACGAACACTCAAACACAAACAGGCTGGTAGGCTTACTAGGCTAGATATGGGAGACATACAGGTAAGCGGCATAGGCTGCTGGGCATCTTAACTCGGATCTGCTTTATATGTAAAAATGTAGACGAACACAGCGACAGACTGCAGTATAAAGAAACAGAGGAAGAAACTAATTCTAGTAAATGTATATTGTGTTAGGGTGGCTCTGAAGTAAAAAATGTGACCTATAGCCTACAAATTGTGTCATCTTTCATAAGTTTTTGGTGGAACTAATTATTGACAAACATTTCGAGCAAATAAGGGTGCTTATGTGGTATTGCAAACATTTTGGAAATAGGCATAACACTGTACGCTTTCCTTTGAACAGTGTAATGTAAAACACTGACTGCTGATGAATCGTGATCTTTCAC
>CM065682.1:34210180-34297680 GCA_017654935.2 Phymorhynchus buccinoides | reverse complement strand
AATTAGTAAAAGTTAAAACAGTCTTTGTGTTAACTATTGCTTACTATTTTCTGTTATATTGAAAAAGCCAACAGGATTTTGCTTTAGCTTTTGGATTGTAGCTACGATCTAACACACCATTGCCTGTACTTTCTCATTGCGTTGAAAGTAGTCGCTGTAATTGATATACTTTCAAGCGCAAGCTGACTAAAACAATAACTGATAAAAGTTTTAAGCGCAATTTGAACTAACTGCTAAATTTGCAAACACAAGTTCACATAAACAAAGTGTTGAGTGTGATATGATCAAAATGTGTACTTCCCCTTGAAAGCCACCAATGTATTTGATGCAACTAGATAAGTCCAGCGTGTTACCTGATCTAGACAGGGAGTTGTAGACAAATATAGTGACTAGCTTATTGATGGACGTCTTTGCTCTGCTCTATGACCGTGTAGAGGGCGGCGCTCCTGCCAAGAAGAAGAAGTCCACCGCTTTCCAGACTATCTCTTCCGCCCACAAGGTATCAGCCTCTGGCATGATGATATCCCCCTCCCCATCCTCCCTCAACTCCTCTTCCTCTGACACCATTCCGGGTTCCTGCCGTTTTATCCGACACCCTCTTCCTGTGTCACCTTCATGCCTGGGGTTGTCACGTCCTCGACGGGTCATCCGGCGTTCAGTTTTCCCTCCTTACCATACCCTTTGATACACCTCCGAAATCTGACCACTTAAAAAACACACCAAACACAGTTTTTGCATTTTCCTAACCCGTTCTTCCCATTCCTGGAGTTTAATATTTTGGATCATGTTTTGGACATCCCGTTTTTGTTCATTCCCTCTCCCCACCACCTTCCCCTTTATCCATTTTCACCTGTCCTTACTGGGTTTTCCCGAAACACACGCACAGTTTTGACTTATTTTCTTTGTGAACAATAATTTGTCTTCCAAAAAGCGTAAGTTTTGGTGATGATTCAGGTTTACCATAATTTCCCCTTCCTTTTTTCCTCCCATTTTCTTCCCATTCTGTATCTAGATTCTGACCACTCTGGACATGATGTTTGTGTCCAGTGTCTTTACTCCATGGATGGAGGCTAACCTTTCATTTGTATTTCATCCATCCTTTTCCGTGTTCCTTTTATTACATAAACATAACCTTGCTCCAAACAAGCAATGCATGTCCACCGATCAACTCAGCAACAATCCAAGCATTAAGCCATGTTACCTGACCCGAATGCTGTTCAATGAGTTTATTTATTTGAAGTTAATTATATTTCCCTGTGCATCATTCTATCTTTTTCAAGTATACACTTCGCGCACTTTTGATTCCATCTTCCTGAGATCCTCATCTACCGGATGCCATTTATTTTTCCGCTCCACATAAAAACATTTCAACTCTCCCAGTTTGAACCTCCGTCCTCCATTTCCTTTCTATCCCCTTTTCCTGTCTTCACCGACATCCACACTTTAACCGCACTGGGTTTGTATTCCTGACTGACACTCCTACCGACACCAACACCTCTTGCCCTAACCAGTGTTCCAGTCAGATGTCCACGCAAGTGTTCCAAAAATGCTGATGACCCTTTTCCTCCAACGTGTGTTACTTTGTGTCCTAATTCTTCATTGCCCTTTTCTGTTCTTTTTCAGGACATCACAGTTAGCCTACTTTGTTTTATCAATCACAATGTTAAATGCGTACCTGTTTTGATATGTGTTCATTTGCTATCGCTGAAGTCACGGGTTCCCCCTTTCTCTTTCAGGTGAAAAAGTGAAGAAAAGCGGTGGAGAGTTTTATGTTGGTCTAAGCTATAGCAGTGTGGGGTGTGTCGAAGGATCACAGGTTTCCTTGTAGTGCTAAAATGATCATCAAATGTTTCAAGGGGATTCTTGATTAGAATATTCTAATCACAATGCTATAAAGACTGTGTGGTGAATTGTTTACGACCTTTGTGGATAGTTATGACAAGTTATCTACAGACTGTTGCACATTTCGTGTGGTACGAACATCATCACATGTGGGGAAAGGGATGGATATCAAATATAAGCTCCGTCCATAATTGCCAATAAATCTTGAACGTGGGGTTGATTAAAGTTTCTGACCGTGACGGGTAATTTGTGTTTGATGGGGAAAATGTGGTAGTTAAGATGTTGGAATGATGGCAAAGTGTAATGTGACCGGCGTGGGACTGATATGGGCTGATGGAAAGGTGTGATTGCCGCACCTATTGACTGATTTGTAATTCTGCTTTCTTTCCCTCTGAAGGAGTCCCTGAACAAGCTGATGAAGAACCTGTACAGCACTCACCCTCACTTCGTGCGCTGCATCATCCCCAACGAGTTCAAAGAGCCTGGTAAGTCACAGCATCAATAATGCTGCTCGTGCTCGCTGCGTAGTTGTCTCAATACACGGTAACATTGTTTTCACTCTTTCCCCATGACAATACAGTGATATGCAAGTCCTCCTACGAGTGGCTATTACTGTGCTGTCATTGGGAAAGAGTAGACATTGTTCAGTGTATTGAGACCTTAACGCGGCCGTCTATTTTGCTATGGCAACCCAGAAGATAGTTTCTAGCTTGCCACTAGGACGCGGTCCTATTTGTTTTTCTGTCCTTGCAAGTCACTGTTTTGCCATGCCGAAAGAGAGGTTTCATGCAGAGTGGGATCTGGTTCAAAGAGCCGTGCGAGATAGAGCTAAATGGGGAAAGGGGTGAAATCTAGTGATGAGTTAAAGTAAGTAATGGGATCTAGTTCAAAGAGCCTGGTGAATTATGGCTAACTAGAGAGGGGAATTTAATTTAAAGTGCCCGCTGAGTCATGGCTAAATATGAAATGGGTTTTACGATCAATAAGCAGATTTGAAACCTTTTCTCATGAGAAAAACAGTCAACACAGTTATGTGTGATGAAAAAATGATAGCATGCGCCTCATGATCATCTACACTCAACGAACTTGTTACCATCTTGAAAGCCGGGACCATACGCTGATGGCAACATCTCACTTCATACAATACCACACACATGACAACACATCGACATCGAAGTTAGGTCCCTTGCACTGATTGTTAAAGTGTGTTAAATTACGTCCCTTGGACTAAAGACTTCGGCAAACATGTAAAATAGCCACCCCTCCCCCACCCCCTCAAATTATCGCATTTAAAACTTTCCTTGACAAGCAACATTGTGAATGACACAGTTAACGTTGTGTGTGTGTCTCACAGGGATGATTGACTCTGGCTTGGTGCTGCACCAGCTGCAGTGTAACGGTGTGCTTGAAGGCATCCGTATCTGCCGCAAAGGATTCCCCAACAGGATCATCTACTCCGAGTTCAAGCAGAGGTACAATAGAAGCATTGACTCTCTCTTGTCTTTCCGTCCGTCCGTCCTTCTGTCTGTCTATGCTTCTCCTTTTCTCTCTGTTTCTGTCGCTGCCCGCTTTACACTGTTGCATTTTTGCAGCTAGTATTCATATCCTCTCTTCTCTTACTGATACTCCATCCTGGTTGGCAGCCTTACAAAAATTCCTTGATTTCATCGAGCTCTCTTCAATGTTTTCCCAACTCGCAATTCATATCCTCTCTTCTCTTACTGAGACTCCATTCTTGTAGGTAGCCTTAGCAACTGAGTTCATCGAGCTCCAATCTTCAAATTTCCCCCAACTAGCATTCATATCCTCTCTTCTCTTACTGAGACTCCATTCTGGTAGGTAGCCTTACCAACTGAGTTCATCGAGCTCCAATCTTCAAATTCCCCCAACTAGCATTCATATCCTCTCTTCTCTTACTGAGACTCCATTCTGGTAGGTAGCCTTACCAACTGAGTTCATCGAGCTCCAATCTTCAAATTTCCCCCAACTAGCATTCATATCCTCTCTTCTCTTACTGAGACTCCATTCTGGTAGGTAGCCTTACCAACTGAGTTCATCGAGCTCCAATCTTCAAATTTCCCCCAACTAGCATTCATATCCTCTCTTCTCTTACTGAGACTCCATTCTGGTAGGTAGCCTTACCAACTGAGTTCATCGAGCTCCAATCTTCAAATTTCCCCCAACTAGCATTCATATCCTCTCTTCTCTTACTGAGACTCCATTCAGGTTGGTACCATCTTGAAAGGACCATACGCTGATGGCAACATCCCACTTCATACAATACCACACAAATGACAACATATCGACATCGAAGTTAGGTCCCTTGCACTGATTGCTACAGTGTGTTAAATTACGTCCCTTTGACTAAAATTAATTGATTTCTTTGAGCTCTCTTCCGATATTCCCAACTCAGTCGCATTCGCCTTTCTCCCTCCTCCACACAGATACTCCATCCTGGCTCCCAACGCGGTGCCCCAGGGCTTCGTGGACGGCAAGCTGGTGACGGACAAGGTGCTGGCGGCCCTGCAGCTCGACACCAACGAGTACAAGCTGGGCACCACCAAGGTGTTCTTCAAGGCCGGCGTGCTGGGTATGCTGGAGGACATGAGAGACGAGCGCCTCTCCAAGATCATCGCCATGTTCCAGGCCTACATCCGTGGCTACCTCACGAGGAAGGCCTACAAGAAACTGCAGGACCAGAGGTGAGAAAGAGGACACACACATCACACGCACAGACACAGTAAAGGGAAGGGAAAGAACTCGTAGAATATAAAAATAGACATCATTGAAAAAATGGACACTATTTTGAAGGTGCATAACTCTAGCCAAGCATGTATGCGTATGCGTGTTTTAGGTTTAAAGACCCAGCACGTCATGTGTCAAAATCACGGTTTTCACGTGTTTTCCCTCTCTCGCTGGTAAGAAATCTTATTTTGACCAAGTGTGGCTCCCATACAAATGTCCTCATGCACGAAAACGAGACATCACTTTAAAGAGCAGCCTCGATCGTATATGAGGAAAGTCTGTATGTGGGCCACACCGACCCAGAAAAAAACAAGGGACTTAATCGTGCTGGGTCTGTGTGTCTTTAAAGACACATTATAACTCCAGTCAATGCCTTGGCAGGAATTATGTTCCTTCAATGTGCAGAGTTCTTCCCCTTCCTTCACTATTTTCATACAGTACGTATTTTACCTTCCCGGTTTCATGGTTTCAACGTCGTTTGACAACTTGAGGGTGTCACGAAGGAGCTTGAACATTGGAATCAGCAAATATGATTTGATTCATGTTAATTAATAAACAAAATCGTTTTTTGCACATTGTTGAACATTAAAATCAGCAGTGTTATGTTAGCAATATGTTATACTGTAGATGGAACAAGCAAGTTTGATATTATAATGTTAAACAAAGAAATCCGGGCAAGTTTGATTTTGCACACCGTTGACTTTATTTACTTGACTTAGAACATACAAATTAGCAAGCTGGATTTGCATAATGGTGAAAATTAAAACGACCAAGTTTGATTTTTGCCGTGTTTAAAACGAAAATAAGTAAGTTTTATTTGCAGAACTTAACAACACGGCAGTTCAAACTCCCTTTCGTGTAGTAAAGGACAATGCCCATCAGTATTCTAAACGTTTCAGACAGACAAAAACAAATAGATGAACAGACACACTAACAGTGGCTAGGAGCAGCCCCGTGGGTGTTGGCTGTGTAGACAAGTGAGTCCAGAAGAACATCCGAGGAAACAGACAGAAATAAACACGTACAGATAAAAGTGGGACACAGACAGTAAAACAGAGCACACGTGGGTGTTGGCTGTGTAAGTGTTCTCTCCCCAACAGAGTGAGTCCAGAAGAACATCCGAGGAAACAGACAGAAATAAACACGTACAGATAAAAGTGGGACACAGACAGTAAAACAGAGCTAACACCGTGGGTGTTGGCTGTGTAGGTGTTCTCTCCCCAACAGAGTGAGTCCAGAAGAACATCCGAGGAAACAGACAGAAATAAACGCGACAGATAAAAGTGGGAACAGTAAAACAGAGCTAACACTGTGGGTGTTGGCTGTGTACAGAGTGATCCAGAAGAACATCCGAGGAAACAGACAGAAATAAACACGACAGATAAAGACACACAAAAACAGAGCTAACACTGTGGCGTATATGTCCGTTCTCCCACAGAGTTGGCCTGTCGGTGATCCAGAGGAACATCCGCAAGTGGCTGGCCCTGAGGAACTGGCTGTGGTGGAGGATGTACTGCAAGGTCAAGCCCCTGCTCAACATCGCCCGCGCCGAGGACGACATGAAGCTGAAGGAGGCAGAGCTGGAGAAGACCAAAGTGGAGCTGGAGAAGACGGAGAAGATGAGGAAGGAGCTGGAAGAGCAGAACGTCACCCTGCTGCAGGCCAAGAACGACCTGTACCTGCAACTGCAGGCTGAACAGGTAGGTGCTCGCCTGTTTGTGGGGCTGAAAAAGCAAGGAAGTAGTAATTAAGCGAAACAACCACCAACTGCAATTAGCACACAAACAAATACACAACAAGTGCAGAGTGACGTTAGTTTACTGACGAGACAAAACAGAACATGTAATATTTCAACAAAAATGTCTTTTTCAAACAACATAGAAAATACAACAATACTCCCCCATAATGCGTCTTTTAAACGACCCTTCAATAATGTCTCTTGAATAGCCCTCTGAATTCTTTTGAATGACACCCACCCACCCCATAATAGGCTTATGTCTTTTAAAAGACCCTCAAAGATGTCTCTTGGATTTCCCTCAACAATACTCTTGGGATAACCCTCAAGGTCAACCATCACCCCCCCCCCCTGGTTGGGGATACCGGGGGGTCTTTTGCCCCCCCCCCCACCTTCTCTGTGCTTGTAAACCACCTCTAATCTGTCGCTGTCTTTGACTCTGCCTTCTCCCTTTGCTTTCTGTCATCTACTATCTTTCTGCCTTACTGGGTCATTCTTCTGCCTTTTTTTCTCCAAGAAACACTGTCAAAAAGATTTCCTCCAGCCGAAGTCGGACTTGCTGGGCCTAACTATTTCTTAATTAGGCGCATAACGGCAGCAGGACGCATCTGTGCTCATAATTGACAGGAAACAGTCTGAGCGATCGAAGAAGAAGAAGAAGAAGAAGAAGAAGAAGAAGAAGAAGAAGAAGAAGACCATATCAAACATGACCCCCTTCTTTCTTTCCTGTCCCCAGGACAACCTGGGTGATGCCGAGGAGAAGATCGAGAAGCTGGTGACGCAGAAGGCGGACTACGAGCAGCAGCTGAAGGAGCTTGAGGAGCGGCTCCTGGACCAGGAGGATGAAACGGGAGAGATGGCCGAAAAGACCAAGAAGATGAACGATGAGATCAAGGACCTTAAGGCCGATGTGGATGACCTCGAGAACTCCCTGGCCAAGGTTAGTGAGTGTATGGGGGGCTTGCTTGACAAGTGAGAGAGGTCACTAGAGTTCCCTGGTGGAGATGAGTCTGTCCGATTTGCTTGTCCAAGTTAAACACATGGCTTAGAAGTGTCTGGCGAGGGTAACTCTATTAGGGTTTGTTTGTCAAGTGAGACAGATTTCTAGAACTTTCCGGGGAAGGTGAGTTCTATGGAGATCTTTTTTTCGGTGTGAAATAGGACAGCTAGAACTCGTTGGCCAGGCAAAGTCTAGTATGATATGTTTGTTAAGTGAGAGAGGCTTTCTAGAACGCTCTGGCAAAGGCAAGTCTAGTCGGGCTTGTTGGTCAAGTGAGACAGATTTCTAGAACTTTTTATTTTATTTTTTAAAGCAAATGTACATCTGTGAAGTTTGTTTGTCCGCGTGAAATAGATATGTGTAACTTTCTGACGAAGGTAAGTCTAATAAGGTTTGTTGCTCAAGTGAGAGACATTTGTATGGCTCCCTTGGAGGACTTGTTGCCGTACTCGAAGACACCCTCGTTTGATTTTCTTGACTGTCAATGATTACTATCTCCCTTACAATCGTTGTAATGATTTTTTCCCCTATCTACTACCTTCTAACCTAAACAAGGAAAGCAGACGGGATGGCTAAGAAAGACAGAAATGATGATTGTTTTTACGACAACGATGATGCTTATTTTGATCACGACGACGACGATGATGATACTGCATACATTCCATTTTTTTCCCAACAGTCCGAACAAGAGAAGCAGACGCGCGACAACCAGATCAAGACCCTGCAGGACGAAATGGCCAAGCAGGACGACCAGATCGCCAAGCTGAGCAAGGAGAAGAAGGCCATGGAGGAACAGCAGAAGAAGACCACGGAGGACCTGCAGGCCGAGGAGGACAAGGTCAACCACCTCAACAAGCTCAAGACCAAGCTGGAACAGACTCTCGATGAGGTCAGGGAGAGAGAGGGGGAGAGAGAAAGAAATACATAGAGAGAGATTTTGAGAAAATTTGATGAGAGAGAGAGAGAGAGAGAGAGAGAGAGAGAGAGAGAGAGAGAGAGAGAGAGAGAGAGAGAGAGAGAGAAAAATATGCATTTGCAAGATAAAATCGTAAACTTTGAACTATTGAAATATTGCATTCTGAAAGTAGAAACACAAATTGTGTGCTAAATTTCCAAACAGCTGAATGAAACCACAATCAGTGTAAAACTCTACGTATGTTATGGTTCAAGATATTGTGTTTGTGTAAAGCCATAACGTGTAACAATCATTTATATATTGTTCCTATGGTTTGTTTGTCATGACGTAACGATCATTTCTATTTCGTATTGTTTGTTTGTCATGACTTAACAATCATTTCTATACTGTTCCCCCGCTTGTCTGTTTGTCCGTGGCAGCTGGAAGACAACTTGGAGCGTGAGAAGAAGCAGAGGGGAGACGTGGAGAAGGCCAAGAGGAAACTGGAGCAGGACCTGAAGGCCACGCAGGAGAACGTCGATGACCTGGAGAGAGTGAAACGGGAACTGGAAGAAACCGCAAGAAGGTGAGAGAGAGAGAGAGAGAGAGAGAGAGAGAGAGAGAGAGAGAGAGAGAGAGAGAGAGAGAGAGAGAGAGAGAGAGAGAGAGAGAGAGTGTGTCACACATATAGGCCTATAAAAAAAAAAAAAAATTATGTCTTATGTTTTACTACTTGGTAAAGGTAGAAACGTGATACAGGCGGTTTCGAAACGAAGTAAATGGGCTGTTTAGAAGTAAAACTAGAAGATATCACATTGATGAAAATGGATAATTATACAAATATGTGTGTGTGCGTGTGTGTGTGTGTGTGTGTGTGTGTGTGTGTGTGTGTGTGTATGCGGGCACGTGCGTATGCTTGGTGTGTGCAGGAAGGACACTGAGATCAACAACCTGAACTCCAGACTGGAGGACGAACAGAACCTGGTGGCTCAGCTCCAGAGGAAGATCAAGGAACTCCAGGTATACTTCACCATAGCACACTGCACCAGAATGGGCTCCAGACATTTCCTAATCACCCATGGTCATGAGCATTGTGTGCATCCATCATTTCTCCGAAACATGTTTTTGTTGTTGTTTATTCACTATCATGGTCATTGTAAGTTGCTTTTTTCTCTCTCTCATTAATTCAGCCCTTTTCTCAGTCACCATTAATTTTGTCATTTCGTTGATTTATTCATTAGTGGTATCGTCATTATTCCTAGAACTAACCTCTGATTAAGATTTATATTGAACAACGACTCATCATCTTGATTTAACTACTTTTAAGATATTATTCGCGTAAAACTAACACATGACCCCAAGTCATCGTCATTCATGCTAACTGACATACTTTCGCTAATATCTAATTCCACGCGATTCAAATAACCAGTGAATAATCTCAATTCATTAATCCTGTTTCTTAATCCGTATTCATTCGTTATTTAATTAACCACTTTTCATCAATCACCATTACTAACTCTTCTGAGATAACTAATCATAACGTGCGTTATCCAACGACTGTTCCTGAGAGTTCAGGAGATAATCTTTGTTAACCCCCACCAATTCTAACACCTGGAACCAATCCGAACAAAGGCTGTACTTCATTGAGTCTTCCTTAGTCCATGGAACACGAACAGAGGAAAACAAATCAAGCACAGATGCTCTTTACGGAAAGTAGACTCACAGAATCTGAACGGGAACATCTTCTGGTCTGGAGTGTGAGAGGTAAGTGGCTAACACCACGGGAAATAAAGATTGCTGTGAAACCCCAGTCTTCCTGGTTTTATTTATGTATTTCTGTGTGTGTGGTTCTTTTTCTTTTCCCTTTGATTCCTGGTAGTCTGGGTGTGTGGATGTATGGTCCTGAATGTCGATGTGTAAAATATTCCTTGAGTGATCCATCTTGATTTTCAAATAGATAGCCTACTTCATGATTGCACGCTCATCATGCACTTTCAGTTTCAAAAGTAGTCTTTTTCTTTCTCCCGTTATGTCGTAGTTTTCATTTATTTACTTTTTATCCTCCTCCTCCTCCTCGACCACTCCCTTCAGTGTTAACACAAGTATTTATCCCGATACTGCTCCTCACTTTTTTTGCACCTATCTGTGTAGGCCTAATATCCCTCTTCCCTCCACCCCCCTTAAAAACAAAGTAATCAGAATGTGCAAAAGTATGTGTTTGGATTCGATTCATATTTGCAAAATAGAACTGTTTGTGTGCTGACACCCCCACCGTTCCCCTCACCTTAGACGTTTATTTAAGATGCATCACCCAACTCATTTTAACCGCATACATTTGGTTACACATGAACATTTCGCGAAAACAATGTGTTGGAAAAGATGGGAAGGGGCACGGGGAAGGGATGTATATTATATTGGTATTAGGTATTAGATACTTTATAGTCACAGAGGCGTCTCTGTGAAATTCAGGTTGCTCCCACATGGAGAGCGCGTCGCAGCCAGAGGCGCGCCACCCACTTTTTTGTGTATTTTTTGCATGCGATTTTTGTGTGTGACTGATGAGGAAGGAAGGGGTGGGGGGATACATTTTGACGGCCAAATGACAACTTTTTCGTTGCCACAGGGATTAACGTGTGCTAAGTGCATGGGCACACGCGACCTCGGTTTATTGTCTCATCCGAAAGACTCCACGTTCAGACCGTAAGGCCTATTGTAAAGTGAGAGGAAAAATCTATTGGGGAGTTCTAGGTGATTAGAAAAAAAGGGGGAAGGATGGGGTGGGGATGAGGGGGGTGGGGGTGGGGGCTCATATCAGTGCACACAGTCACCTTGAAACCACCGTGTTGATGTTTTGACATTTTCTGAACACTCCTGCCAGCAAACTTTACACCATTACCTGGGAATATTTGCTTTTTTTGGCACTGTACCCGAGTACTGTCACAACTTTGTTCTCCCTTGCCCCTCAGCCTGCCCGTTTGTCTGTCTGGCTGTCTGTCCTTCTCTCTCTCTCTCTTGAATAGGCCTGGCCTAAAATCTCAATCCTTGCGTAATAAAGTGTTCAAGTCTCTCTCTCTCTCTCTCTCTCTCTCTCTCTCTCTCTCTCTCTCTCTCTCTTGAATAGGCCTGGCCTAAAATCTCAATCCTTGCGTAATAATGTTTTCAAGTATCTCTCTCTCTCTCGCTCCTCTCTCTCTCTCTCTCTCTCTCTCTCTCTCTCTCTCTCTCTCTCTCTCTCTCTCTCTCTCTCTCTCTCTCTCTCTCTCTCACACACACACACACACACACACACACACTCATTCTTTCTCTGGATTCTTTTGCCTAACCAGTCTAAAAGCGGCCAGACCGTTATTAAGGACCGATGGATAGTCATAAAACATGAAATCTCCTTACACATGCTTAGTATTCACTTATTATTAAGCCTACTCCCTTGTGCTCGTCAAGGTTAGAAACATAAAGTCACTGTCGAGTTGGAAAACGCACAGACCTGCAAACACACACACACACGCGCACAAAAATACACACACATTCACACGCACGCACACGTACACACACACACACACTCTCTCTCTCTCTCCTCCATTCCAAAGCAACACATTACCACAAGTTTACTCTTCGAACTCCCCAACACTCTCGCCTTCACCACCCCTTTCACCAACCCCAGTACCCCCTTTTCCACCACACCCTCACCCTACCTGTAATTAGTCTGTAAGCCCGCAATGATGAGTTGATTAGGGGTAGGGGGCAAAAACAATTATGAACAAATTTCCTCAAAAAGTCAACGAAAGGTTAACTAAGGTTATATATAGACAGCTGTGTTCGTGCGAGCGTGTGTGTGTGTGTGGGGGGGGGGGGGGGGGGGAGGTGAGGAAAGCGGGGCGTTGGGGAATTACGTTGTTATAAGCACAGTAGGATTCCCTTGCCCTTGCTTTGCCCTTAACTGTCTGCCAAAGCAGTAAGCAGTTTAAAACATGTTTTTTTTATTATGCCATTGACAGTAGTCAGGTATTGGCGCTTTACCAAAATAAATGTATATATGTGTGTGTGTGTGTGTGTGTGTGTGTGTGTGTGTGCGCGTGCGCGCGTGTGCGTGTTTTTTATAATAATTATCAAAACTTGTCGGGTTTTCTCTCTCTGAGAGAGCCCATCTCCATCTGATTTCTTCCCCATGTCTTCCTTTGACACCTTGTATTTTGATAGTTTCTGTTTGTGTTGTTTTTATGTGAGTTAGCGGGCTTTAACTGTTTTAATTCTCCCTCTATTTTACTTTATCCTCTTACTACCTTTCTTTAAACTTGAATTCTGGTACTTAAGTGGGTTTTGTTCTTTTCAGTGTGGTGTCTTTCTCCTACCATGTTGTTCTTGTTTTGCTGCTCTTCTGATTGCTTCTCATTCTTCTTCTTCGTCTAGTTAACCTGCTTTTGGCCCATCTACACACACACACACACACACACACACACACACACACACACACACACACACACACGCACGCACGCGCACACACACACACGCACATGCACACACACACACACACGCTCCCTCTCTCTCTTTCTCTCTCTCTCAATCTCCCCATCTCTCTCTCACGATCACGCGTACAGACACACACACACACACACACACACACACACACACACACACATACACGCACGCGCGAGCAGGAATTTAAAATATTTTGATGGCAAGTAGAGGGAAAAAAGCCTAATGTTAAAAAAGAGTAAATCCATGAGAGAGAGAGAGAGAGAGAGAGAGAGAGAGAGAGAGAGAGAGAGAGAGAGAGAGAGAGAGAGAGAGAGAGAGAGAGAGATCTGTTACAAGATATCAATGCACGCCTTCTTTCGAAATATCAAAGGTGAATATATGCTAAGAGACCTAACGGTTACGCAATCATGATACCACTAGCCTGCCTAACCTTTATAACCATATTTGGGTTGAACAGTTTACCCTCCCCCACCCCCTGTACCCTTTCCATTACCACAGCTTTACAGTGAACCCAATGTCATCTTCCCAGATTGGGTCTCTTGTATTTTGCTGTTTACAATGGGCCTATACGCCAAAAGCATCTACCCTTTCTAACTAATATTTTTTATACCATATAACCAAACGTTCTTTGACGTTTTTTTCTCTTATCACCTCTGTAGATAAACAGTAGGCAATGTCTTGTTTGAAAATGTGTGCATGAAAGAATCTCTAATAGCAAAGATTTAATATACTTTTTTCCCCACTACTGTTTGAAATGTAGCAAATTTCAAGTATGTACGTCATTCGCAGAACACATGGGAGTACTGTGCGGAACAGAGAGAGAGAGAAAAAGAGAGAGGGAGAGAGAGAGACACACACAGCAGTGAGATAGAAGAGCCGAGAGAGCGTGTGTGAGAGAGAGAGAGAGAGAGAGACAGACAGAGAGAGAGAGAGACGGACACAGAGCTAGACAGAGAGAGAGCCGAGAGAGAGAGAGAGCCGAGAGAGAGAGAGAGAGAGAGAGAGAGAGAGAGAGAGAGAGAGAGAGAGAGAGAGAGAGAGAGAGAGAGAGAGAGAGAGAGAGAGAGAGAGAGAGAGAGAGAGAGAGAGAGAGAGAGAGAGAGAGAGAGAGAGAGAGAGAGAGAGAGAGAGAGAGAGAGAGAGACGGACACAGAGCTAGACAGAGAAAGAGTCGAGAGAGAGAGACAGAGAGAGAGAGAGAGAGAGAGAGAGAGAGAGAGAGAGAGAGAGAGAGAGAGAGAGAGAGAGAGAAAGTTGAAACAGGTAAAAAACACCACACATTCTTTCCGTGGTTTCGTGCCAAGAGATGAGTGGGTAGATTCCGGCACCACTCATGTACCCGGCACACACACACACACACACACACACACACACACACACACATTGTTCAGTACTGACTCATAATTACTGCAGTAAGAAAAAAGCTTCGGCTTTGTTCATGCTTGAAAATAAGTCATCCAAGTTCAAGGTTTACAAAATCATCTTATATCTTTCTATTTGTTTCTCTTAAAAACTCACGCATATAAATATTTTCCTTGTTTATCTAATGCATTCTTCACTACCTCTGCTTATGCAGCTACTCAGTGTGTCGGTCTCAAATGTTAAGTTATCTATACGCATCTTGGCATAAAAAAACAAACTTGTCAAGTGTGTCGATAGTCCAACACGATTAGCTCGCGCTGTCATCTTTGCAGCTTCGGGTGCTTTATAAATTACTTCGAATGTTCCCCCGAAGACGGAGTGTGGCTGCCCACGTGGCGGGGTAATAAAAAACGGTCACACACGTAATGTTCTCAACCTTTAGCTGATGCATTTGTACCAGAGTTCAAGTGCTTCGGCTGTTGGGATGATCCCTGGAGTCTTTTAGCCAGGGTAAGCCAACCACAACAACTTCGAATATGTCTGAGATATTTTCAACAATTATTGACTTATTCGTTATAAACAAAAAGGTATGCTATGATTAAGTTGTTCCATATCAGTCTCACTCTCAGCAAACATTGAAGGCGAGGGCTATTAGATTAATTAAATCGTTTCTTAGGCTACTTCACAAAGAAAGAAAACGAACAAGAGAGGAAACCGTTGAAAATGGGAGATTGGGGCATTTACAATGCTGATAAATAAATCACGAGAAGGTTTGACACACGTACGTATTTCTGTTTCCTTTTTCCAATGAATAATATCATTTGTCAAGTGAGAGAGCTAGTCACGTCTGCTCGTCTCAAGCGGGAACGGAAGTGCTCAGCACCTGACAGAAGTTTTCAGCAGTTTGCTCCCTTAATTCCCAGCGTTCAGCAAAAAGTCTCGTTGTTTGTTTTTGTTTTTCTAACTCATCTCCCGTCTTGTCGACGCCCGGTACACGAAGCAGACGTTGTTGTGAAACCGGAGTCGCCTGCCTCTCGCTAAATAAGGCAAAGCTGGGTCCAAACAGCACGTGCTGCGCGCGTGCTGTATACGAGCAAGGTTTGAAGCGCGTGCGGTACAGGATGTAGGGGTTCCCTCCTTTCCTGTTTTGTCTTTAGGCACGTTACGTTTTTTTTGTTACTCCTTGCTACTGTTTTTGCTGACGACATCTCTCGACATCTCTCTCTCTCTCTCTCTCTCTCTCTCTCTCTCTCTCTCTCTCTCTCTCTCTCTCTCTCTCTCTCTCTCTCTCTCTCTCTCTCTCTCTCTCTCTCTCTCTCTCTCTCTCTCTCACACACACACACACACACACACACAACACACACACACACACACACACACACACACACACACACACACACACACACACTCCCTGTTCTATGTTGCACTCTTTCACACACACACCATAAACTTCTTGACACATAGCTCCCCAGTATCATTTTACATTGTTATACCTGTTTCTCTCTCCCTTTTCTTCTGTCTGCCCTCGTCTGTCTGTCTCCATGCCCCCTTTGCATGTGTAGTTTAGAAGCTGATGCTTGCATTTTCAGACTTTGTTTTTTCCCCTTTTCACCTGAATCCACCATGTATCATAAATGAAGTTGTTGCATGCCTTTCCCATTGTCTGTCAGACGCTTGGCACCTTAGCTTCATACCTGCCAGTCAGCCAACGGAGGAGGAGGAGGGGAGGGGGTTATTAGCATAATTTCGTCTGTCTATCTCGGCAGAGGAGTGCACTAGACAAGGGTGGGGGTGGGGGTGAAACTCATCCACCCTCTCCTAATGAAAGTGAACTTCTCTCCATCTCCTCTGCACACAACAAGCACCGGCCGCCCCCCCCCCCCCCCCCCCCCCCCTCCTCAGACACTTTCCCTTTCGAGAGTTCCGTGCCTGCAGGCGGCTGGCGGTGTTTGCTGGTTTAAGCCTACCTGGCTGGTGAATCACAAACAATGTTGGCTGCTGCTGTTGTTGGCAAGCTAATATAACCCGAGCGAGGGCCCTGCTTCACAGTCTGTGTGGGGGCTGCCAACTTCATTCTTCCTTCCACCCCTTTCTGTTCAGGCCGGGTACTTCTCTGTCGGGGAACCCTTGTGTGCATATTATGCGTGTACCTACCCCTGGCCTCAACTAGTCTTGTCCTTTTCGTGCCATAGACCTGGGTTCTCCGTTTGTGTTTTCTCTCCCATCATTCTTCCCTCCTTATTGGTGTTGTGCTTACTGCAGCCACACTGCTCACATTCCAACCTTCGGTAGCTTCTTTGCAGACGTCTGTTGAAAGAGATAGCCTCCATAACAGATAAGAACCACCATCGGCAAGCAGCAACGAAGATAGCCCAGGAGCTACCTCTGCTGATAACCGACTCTCACCCACCCAGCACACCCTACTTTCGCTGTCAACATGTCGGCCGAAGGAGAGGCCGTTTCGGCCCGTGACCCAGATCCTACCCCAGTCCTAGAAAAGGAGGCTCCCCCTCCTGTAGTCAACATCCAGGAAGAACAGATCACCACAGTCAAAGAACAGGTGGTGGTAAAAAAGACAACCCCTAAACCTGTCCTGGACCCTGCACCCGAAGAGAGCAGACCTCGGAAACCCAAATCTCAACCCTCCCCAGCCAAAACCTCTAAGAGCAAAGTGTCCGAATACTCTTCGTCCAAAAGGTCCGCCAGGTCCACTTCTAGGGATTATGGAGACCGCCTGGGTGTGGCTGCCTCCTTGTCGAGAGACTTTCGTGGGACTAGTCCCAGCGTGTTGGAGAACATCGCCACCCACCCCCTGCTGTACGGAGCCAACTATGAGCCCATCAAGAAACCCAACCTCAGTGCCCGCAGCAGGAAAGTGTACAGGGATGCCGCTGACCTGGCCATTATCGCCCCTGGACTAAGGAACTTGTATGAAGTACAGTATCTCGCCTTTCTTCTGTTTGGTTTCTTGTGTTTTTTTGGCTTCATTCTGCTTTGGTTCACAAACTTCATTGGCTTCTTGCTTCTTATTGTCTCTCATGATTTTACTGCTCATTGTCATCTGTCTTCCGTCATTAAGCAACCATGTGACATGTCATCCTCATCGCCGCAATGGGTCATTGGGGTCATCACACGCTGCATAATTCCATGCTGGTTTGGTTGAAAGAATGTGGTAAACAGTATTGATTATGGTCAGTAGACAATGATTTGTTTTGCTTAAATTGCAGTTTATTTATAAATAATGACATTAAGATGAATGTGAATCTGAGCTATTGAAAAACGATCACCTAATAATTATGACACAGAAAGATATTAAAATATATTCTGTCGGTGAGCAGAATTTTGTTTCATGAGCATATTTATTTATCCCAAGCAATGCTTGAACTCAGATGAGACGATAATATTCAAGAAGTTACAGAAAGAATAACGCTATTTCAAAACTAGGAACGCCGAATTTGTATTTTGTTCTTGTGGGTTAAAAAAATCAGAAGGCATGCGTGCACGGTAAAAAAACAAAAACAAAATTTGTTATTGTCAAAACTAAATTAACAACAAACTGTGATGATAAGTTCGTCCCGCCTTATCCTCCCTCTTTTTGTTTAATTCATCATTTTATTTTCTTAAACTATTTTTATTTCCTTGTTCGTTTTGATAGAACATCCCCCATTTGTCCCTTTCCTGATGGCTTTGGCGAAAACTTTTTGGTGAAAACAGAGTCCCTTGGTGTGCGTATACATGTAATTCGTAGCACACAGCTTTGATGATGATAACAGTCCAAGAGGAGGAGCACCGAGGTAGACCCTTATCAGTGTTGTGGGGAGGAACTGTGATGATGGGAGGGTGGGTGAAGTGTATTGGGATGCACTGGTGCTATAGTATTAATATGGGGGAGATCACCCCGTGGGGATACCGGGGGTCTTGTATAAAGCCGTAGTTCCCCCACCTTCTGGAAATTCTGTGCTTGTAACTTCCTCTAATATGTCCCACTGTTTGACTCTGCCTTTTCCCTTTGCTTTCTCAGGCTCTCACCCTATATTATCTTTCTCCCTTAGGCCTACCGGTCCATTCGCCTGCCTTTTTTTTTTTTCAAGAAACACTTTCAAAAAGATTTTTTCCAGCCGAAGTCGGACTTGCTGGGCCTAACGATTTCTTATTTAGGCGCATAACGGCAGCATCACGCATCTGCGCTCATAATCGACAGGAAACTGTCTGGGCGATCGAAGAAGAAGAAGATATGGAGGTGAGGAGGGGGGGGGGGGGGGGGGGGGGGGGGGGGGGGGGGGGGGGGGGGGGGGGGGGGGGGGGGGGGGGGGGGGAAGCACGTAAATGTTTTCGTTGCTTCTTTCACTATCTTCATAAAGGTGCAGCCCAGATCGGGCATAAAGAGCTCAATTCATGTAGGCTTCAGCGTAAGAAAATAGAACCCCCCCCCCTTCCCCCCAACGTAATATATGAAGGGAACGGACAGGAAGGTTATAAGAAAAATGTGTTGCTACAGCATTATTAAATAATAAAACACGGGGTTTTTTTAACATAAGAAAACGTTTTTGCTTTGATTGCCTGCTGGTGAGTTGCCAAACGTTTCGAGAAATTTCCTGCAATGAGGGGAAGAGGAGGGATGTTAGAAGGGTGGGGTGTGGTGGGGGACATAAGATAAGAAACTGATAAGATACAAGTGGACCCAAGAGGCTGGGAGCCAAACTATCTCCCCCCCACCCCCACCTCCGGCTTTTTTTTCTTTTTTTTTTACCTGGCGCTCACCCATCTCTCTCGTTAGAGTATTGGAATGACTCACGATTGAAGTATGCTGGCAACACAAGAGCTCTCTGCCTCCGTGAAACCAGAGTCTCAGCAGATTTTGAAAGTGTCGGACCCAGTTCACTTCATTCCCCCATCTTTCTTTCCCCTTAGTTTTTCTTCTTCCTCCTCCTCCCTTTTTGTTACTCTTCCTCCCACCATCATTTCCCCCCCGTGCACCCATCTTCACATCCCCTTTTTTCTTCCCCTCAGCCCATACCCGCGGACATTCTTTAAATAGTTTTAGCGGTCGTTTTCCCCATTAAATCCTTCGACTTTTAAAAAGAGTTTTTGTCGCTGTGATAACTTGTGACCAGTTCTTTTCTGGGGAAAACCCCCATTTTCGCACTGTGGACTTTTTTCAAGTTTCGTCGACAGCTAGTGTGTCAGTGTTGGGCATTTTGTAATGAATCAGAATGTGCTGTAGGTTATGATCAGGGACATATGATCCCTAGTATTTGGAGGAAAGCAATTTCGGTGTGAAAGTTTTTTTAGTGTTGAAGGTGTTGGGTGCTGGCAGTTCTGGTAACCATGACGACTCGTGAATTGCAGGCCCGTATCGAGGAACTGGAGGAGGAGCTGGAGGCTGAACGGGCTGCTCGTTCCAAGGTGAGTCTGGGTTTCATCTTCGTTTCACAGATAGATAAACAGACAGACAGACAGTCACACACACACACACGCACGCTCACGCACACACGCACGCTCACGCGCACGCACACGCACGCACACGCACGCACACACACGCACACACGCACACATATATACACACACACACACACGTATGCAGGCACACACACACACTCACTCATACGCGGTGCATGCATATACGTATACTGACTCTTTGTAAAGCGCATGGATACACACTAGGCTTTGTGTACGCACTTTCACAATAATAATGACGCTGAGAGAGAGAGAGAGAGAGAGAGAGAGAGAAGGGGGGGGGGGCAGACAGACAGACACACAAAAACAAATATTTGTAAAAACAAATATGTTTATTTACAAATTCAATTACTGTAAGTTTCAATTGAACTCCATAAATTAATTTCACAAAAGTCTCTCTCCGTAGTCTATTACTATAGAAAGATCGAAATCTTACGTAATTCACGCCGAAATAAAAATCTGACATAGTGATAAGCTTGAAATCAGCCGAAAACAAGACAAGTTTTAACGGGAAGCAACTCGCGATTTGTACACACCTCAGTGTGTATTCTACCTGTAGCTACTCTCAGTCCCAGATAGGCCCCTATAGCAGAGGATGGGGATGTGGTGTAGTAGGGGTGGTGGTGGTACCAGTGGTATAGAACATGAAAAAAGAAGTAAAGGAAGAATGATGGTGGGAGGAAGGTAGAAGGATGGTGATGTGTTGGAAGGATGGGGCCCTAGATAGGCCTAGATTCATCATTCGTTTCCATCAGTAATCTGATACCAAGGGGGCTTAACTGGGAGATTACCGTGTAAGGGGGGGGGGGGGGTTATGGGGGGAGGGGGGTATACCAGGGGGAGGAGGGGGAGAAGGGGCAGGTCTCGAGTAGAGGAACATGCCTACGTCAGTTGTTCAGACTGATAAGACATCTCATGGAACTGTTGAGACAGTGACTAATTCGGAATGTGAAACACTGACTACGCTTCTGTCTTAGACTGGTAGATCTGCTTAGATCTTTTTAGACAGGGTGTTGGGGGCAAAGCATGTTAAGGGTTGAGGCAGGTTGAGAGAGAGAGAGAGAGAGAGAGAGAGAGAGAGAGAGAGAGAGAGAGAGAGAGAGAGAGAGAGAGAGAGAGAGAGAGAGAGAGAGAGAGAGAGACAGAGAGAGAGTTTGGGGGTGGCTTGGATCCAAACACCAAAAAATATATAGGCCGCGCCAACATGCGCATAAAAAAATAATTCATTGAATATAATTATGTATGTCGGCATGTCTATCTATGTCTGTCTGTGTAAACTAGGCCTACATCGCAAAACAAAATTATGAGGTCTTAGCCTATGTCTTTCTCTGTCTCACTGTCTGTCTCTCTTACTCTCATGACTCTCCCCCAACTTTCCCCAATGTGTGTATAATCTGTAGTCTGGTTGTCTGAACAATAAAACCATATTTCATGTGTTTCAAACTCTTCCAATCGTCTCTGTTTGCCTGTGCTCTCTCTGCTCTCTCTCTCTCTCTCTCTCTCTCTCTCTCTCTCTCTCTCTCTCTCTCTCTCTCTCTCTCTCTCTCTCTCTCTCTCTCTCTCTCTCTATCTCTCTCTCTCTCTCTCTCTCTCTCTCTCTCTCTCTCTCTCTCTCTCTCTCTCTCTCTCTCTCTCTCTCTCTCTCTCTCTCTCTCTCTCTGTCTGTCTGCCCGCCCCCCCCCCCCCATCTGAAAAAGAAAGGAGGGGGAGAGGGAGGAATTAAAATTGTTCAGTGTTCTCTCTCCCCTCTCCCCTAATCTCCCCTCCTCTTCTCCCTCTTCTCTATCCCCCCCCCTCTTCGTCCCCCATCTCTCTCACTCTCTCTCTCTCTCTCTCTCTCTCTCTCTCTCTCTCTCTCTCTCTCTCTCTCTCTCTCTCTCTCTCTCACACACACACACCTAACTTACCTAATACAACAACAACAACAACAACAACATACAGTATTTATACGGCGTTGAATCTTGATAGAAATCAGATCAAAGCGCGCACACACGTTAGCATTCATAACGCATTGAAACGCACCCACGCACTCTCTCTTTCTCTCAACTCTAGGTGGAGAAGCAGAGGCAAGAAGTGTCCCGCGAGCTGGACGAGCTTGGCGAGCGCCTGGACGAGGCCGGAGGAGCCACGGCGGCGCAGATCGAGCTCAACAAGAAGCGCGAGCAGGAGCTGCTCAAGCTGCGCCGGGACCTCGAGGAGCAGAACCTGCAGCATGAGACCCAGGTGGCCCAGCTCCGCAAGAAGCAGCAGGACTCCGCCAACGAGATGTCCGACCAGCTGGACCAGCTCCAGAAAGTCAAGTCCAGGTACGGTCGTGTGTAAAAGGAAGGGAAAGAGTCGGAGAGAGAGAGAGAGAGAGAGAGAGAGAGAGAGAGAGAGAGAGAGAGAGAGAGAGAGAGAGAGAGAGAGAGAGAGAGAGAGAGAGAGAGAGAGAGAGAGAGAGAGAGAGAGAGAGAGAGAGAGAGAGAGAAAAAGCGTGAGGCGGGAGCAGAGAGGGAGGGGGGGGGGGGGGGGAGCTCATGTTGCCCAGGTCCGCAAGAAGCAAAAAGTCAAGTCCAGGTTTCAAGTTCTACTTAATTCCAAAAAGCCCCTACTAAGGGGAAAAAGGAGGGGGGGGGAGAGAGATAGACACCCACAGAGAGAGAGAGAGAGAGAGAGAGAGAGAGAGAGAGAGAGAGAGAGAGAGAGAGAGAGAGAGAGAGAGAGAGAGAGAGAGAGAGAGAGAGAGAGATTTGTGAGACACCAAACTGAAAAATAAAAGTGTTCTTGATGATGATGATGGTTGTGGTTGTAGATGTGATGGAGGTATTGACGACACCGACGACGACGACGATAGCAGATACGATTATTAACCTGATGATGAATTTGATGATTATGATAAGCAAACCGATGACGACGACGATGATGATGAAGATGATGATGCTGCTGCTGCTGATGGTGGTGGTGACAATTAAAGTGATGCTGAATATTACGACGACGACGACGATGATGATGGTGTTAATTCTGATGACGATGACGTCTTGTTCTGCAGAGTGGAGAAGGAGAAGACTGCCCTCAGATCCGAAGTCGACGACCTGCAGGCCCAGATCCAACACATCAGCAAGAACAAGGTGGCTCACTCTTTTGTTTAACCCACTGAATATAGTTTTCCTTGTATGTTAGCTAGTGCTTGTCTGTTCCTGTCTGTGTGTACTATATTGAAAACAAACCATGCTGTAACATCTTCCTCTCTCCTGTTCTCTGTCTGTCTGTCTGTCTTCTCTCTCACCCCCCCCCCCTCTCTGTGTCTCTCTGTGTGTGTGTGTGTGTGTGTGTGTGTGTGTGTGTGTGTGTGTGTGTGTGTGTGTGTGTGTGTGTGTGTGTGTGTGTGTCTCTCTCTCTCTCTCTCTCTCTCTCTCTCTCTCTCTCTCTCTCTCTCTCTCTCTCTCTCTCTCTCTCTCTCTCTCTCTCTCTCTCTCTCTCTCTCTCAGTCTGTATGTATGTAGTCTGTCTCTTACACATGAAATTAAGAATGCCAGTGAAAATCGCTTTAGTCAAAATTGAAGGGACTTAAATTGTATTTTGAAACAGCCAATATTTTGAGTTAAAAAGACTTTTCAACATAAAAATTATTACACTGGGACACAAAAATGGTTGTGAGTTATCCAGTGTTTTTTTACTTACCCGTTTTTGAGATATCAGGATTCCGCTCTATGTAGATTTCCTGTCCAAAAGGTGTTATTATGCTAATACTATACTATAAGTATTGTAAGTTCTTCTTTTTCTTGTCGCCGTTGTTGTTGATTTTCTTTTTCTTTTTCTTGTTCATCATCATCATCATCATCATCATCATTGTCATCATCATCATCATCATCATCATATTCTTCTTCTTCTTCCTCCTCTTCCTCTTCTTCTTCCTCCTCCTCCTCTTCTTTTTCTTCTCCTACTCCTCCTCTTCCATGCTCATTTTTATGTTCACTCTTCAATGCACCGTGGCTCTCTCAGGGTATGTCGGAGAAGATGTCCAAACAAGTGGAGGCCCAGATCTCCGAGCTGAACTCCAAGGTGGACGAGGCCAACAGGATCGTGAACGACCTGCAGAGCCAGAAGAACCGTATGCAGCAGGAGTCCTCCGACCTGACCCGCCAGCTGGAGGACGCCGAGCACAAGATCGGCACCCTGACCAAGGAGAAAGCCAACCTGGCCCGCCAGCTGGAGGAGGCCAAGAACAGCCTGGAGGATGAGACCAGGGTGAGTGCTGGTGGACTGGTGTGTGGGTGGAGAGAGAGAGAGAGAGAGGGCGGGAGAGAGAGAGAGGTGTTGGGGTAGAGGGTGGTCTAGAGGGGTGCGAAAGTGGCGTCGGTATATAGGCCAACCTCCACCAAGCAAAAGGCAACCCCGGCCCTTCAAGTGTAGAAGGCGATGATCACTATGCAGGAAGAGAACGGAATAATTATTTGTTTAAACTTAATCTTTGTCTAAGTCTTAACATGCATTATTAAGCAATTAAAAGAAAGATCACATTATATTTTTATCCTACCTTCTAGAGTTACATATTAAGAACCAGAGCTCTCAATCTCTCTATAATTATATTCCTTCAATTTATTTATCTCACTCTCTCTGTCTCTCTGTGTGCAGTCTCGCCAGAAGCTGGCCAGCGAGGTGCGCAACCTGAACGCCGACCTGGACTCCATGAGGGACCAGCTGGAGGAGGAGCAGGACGGGCGCTCCGACCTGCAGAGGCAGCTGTCCAAGGCCAACGCCGAGGCCCAGCAGTGGCGCGCCAAGTACGAGGGCGAGGGAGCCGCCCGCGCCGAGGAACTGGAGGAGGCCCGCCGCAAGCTGCAGGCCAAGCTGTCCGACACCGAGCAGGCCGCGGAGGCCGCCCTGGCCAAGGTGGCCGGCCTGGAGAAGGCCAAGGCCAGGCTGCAGGGAGAGCTGGAGGACCTCATGGTGGACGTGGAACGCGTGAGTTATTGCTTGCTTGATCGATTTGACGACTGTATTTCTGTGTTGTTTGTGGCTGGTCTGGGATGTTGAGTAGGTTCTGCTGCGGGGAGGTTTGAAGTTTGTTGTGTGAAGCGCGTGAGTTCTTGTTGGATGACTTGTGTTTTTGTCTTGTTTGTGGTTTGTCTGTGATGTTGAGGTTCAGCGCGAAGGTTTGAAGATCGTTGTTATGTGGAACGCTGCACCAAATTAAATGTGACGGATGCACTTTTGACAAAAGTTGATGGAAAAAATCATGATACTCATAAACTCCTCTTCTGGGACAAACCTCATCGAATAATGGGGAATATGCAGCGTGCTCTTTCTCTGTCTCTGTTGCTCATCTTCTCTCTCTCTCTCTCTCTCTCTCTCTCTCTCTCTCTCTCTCTCTCTCTCTCTCTCTCTCTCTCTCTCTCTCTCTCTCTCTCTCTCTCTCTCTCTCTCTCTCTCTCTCTCTCTCTCTCTCTCTCTCTCTCTCTCTCTCTCTCTCTCCTAAACGACACACAATTTATGTTTTTTTTTTAAAACCTCATTTATTTTTCTTCTCCCAGCCATCCAGCAAACACAGTCCAACACCAACAATTTGGAGAATAAGCAACACGCATTTCCCCCGGCCTCTTACTTCCCCATCTCTCTCTCTCTCTCTCTCTTAAAAACGACCCACAACTACGTCTGTTTCGACTATTATACAGTCGAACCTCTTTACTGCGACCACCCTACAGGCTGGCCAGAATTGTCCGTAACTGCAAGGTGGTCGTTGTAGTGGAGACACTTAATAAGAGGAGAAGAAGCTGAGTTGATAGTTAGCACGCAATAAGCTCGAAGCTTGTTGTTGCTCATTCCTTCGTTAATGTATTTATGTATATGTCCTGTTGAACTTAATAAAAAATGATTTAAACCAGAAGAGACTGAGTAAAACTGTCCTGATTAGCGGGGTACCCGTTCGAAGGGGTTTGACCGTATCTCTTGTTTCTTTCGTTTCTCCCAACACAGTCCACCGCCAACGCCAACAACCTGGAGAAGAAGCAGCGCGCTTTCGACAAGACAGTCGCCGAGTGGCAGGCCAAGGTCCGCGACCTGCAGTCCGAGCTGGAGAACGCGCAGAAGGAGGCCCGCGGCTACAGCGCCGAGCTCTTCAGAGTCAAGGCTCAGATGGAGGAGGCCCACGACGCCACCGAGGCCCTGCGCCGTGAGAACAAGAACCTGGCTGGTAAGCAAGGGGAGGGGAGAGAGAGAGAGAGAGAGAGAGAGAGAGAGAGAGAGAGAGAGAGAGAGAGAGAGAGAGAGAGAGAGAGAGAGAGAGAGAGAGAGAGAGAGAGAGAGAGAGAGAGAGAGAGAGAGAGAGAGAGAGAGAGAGAGAGAGAAAGAGAGAGAGAAGTCGAAGTCAAAATGTAATGGTTTATTCATGTATAGGCTAACTTGCTGATTCAAACTTTCATCCAACTTACGTTTACCTATTTGTTGTTTTTTGTTGCAAGCATAGGCCAACGTTCTGATTCAAACATTTATCCATCTGACTTTCAATTTCTTTTTGCAACAAACAAACATTCATCGTGACCGAAACACCAACCCTTCTCTCACTCCTTTCCTAGATGAGATCCACGACCTCACCGATCAGCTCAGCGACGGAGGCCGCAGCGTGCACGAGTCGGAGAAGGCCCGCAAACGCCTGGAGCTGGAGAAGGAAGAACTGCAGGCCGCTCTGGAGGAGGCCGAGGCTGCCCTGGAGCAGGAGGAGGCCAAGGTGATGCGTGCCCAGCTGGAGATCTCCACCGTGCGTTCCGAGATCGACCGCCGCATCCAGGACAAAGAGGAGGAGTTCGAGAACACACGGTGAATAGTTGGTTTTTTTTCTGGCTGAAAATAGGGTGTTTTTATCAGAATGTTTCAAGAATACAATAGAAAGTAGATTTTGTTTTCTTTCCTGTTGAAAATGGGTTCTGTTTTCATCAGAATGTTTCACGAACACAATAGATGGTAGGTAGTGGTTTCGTTCCTGTTGAAAATGTTTTTTTGTTTATCAGAATGTTTAAAGAACACAATAAATAGTTGTTGGTTGTGCCCAGCGTGCCCTGGACTCTCCTGTTCTTTCTCCTAATTTTCTGTTTACATTTCTGGTAACTTAAATTAAGCCCCTCCTTTCATTGTCTATTTCTATTGCTCTGTGTAGCTGCAACCACCAGCGAGCCCTGGACTCTCTCCTTGCATTTCTGATAACTTCAACCTTTCATTTCATGCTCCTCTTCTTTCTCTCTGTGTGTAGCCGCAACCACCAGCGAGCCCTGGACTATCTCCTGTTCTTTCTCCTTACATTTCTGATAACTTCAACCTTTCCTTTCATGTTCTTCGTCTTTCTCTCTGTGTGTAGCCGTAACCACCAGCGAGCCCTGGGCTCTCTCCTGTTCTCTCTCCTTACGTTTCGGATAACTTCAACCTTTCCTTTCATGTTCTTCGTCTTTCTCTCTGTGTGTAGCCGCAACCACCAGCGTGCCCTGGACTCGATGCAGGCGTCCCTGGAGGCTGAGTCCAAGGGCAAGGCGGAGGCCATGAGGGTGAAGAAGAAGCTGGAGTCCGACATCAACGAGCTGGAGGTCAACCTGGACCAGGCCAACAGGGGCAAGGCCGAGATGGAGAAGAACGTCAAGAAGCTGCAGCAGTCCGTCAGGGTGGGTAAACGTATGCGTGTGTCTGTGTTGGCGTAGTATTATAAACTGTGCGCTGTTTGAATAATTGGAATAATTGTTATTTTTTGAATGTGTGTGTGGGTGGGTGGGGGATGGTGGAGAGAGAGAACAATGAACAATGTTTTACTGAACAGGGCCATCTGCCCATCTGCGTCAAAGGGAACAGTGGGAAGGGGGAAATTATTCGATTCACAGAGACAGAGACAGAGCAGAGAGAGAGAGAGAGAGAGAGAGAGAGAGAGAGAGAGAGAGGGAAGGAAGGACGGAAAACAATATTGCTTTTTTGTCATAACCAATGTGTGTTAACCTCTTTTTGCAAAACCAACAACTTGTTTATCATCAATATTCAATATATATTACGGTCGTATCGTGTGTGCATGTATGGAGGTTATTTGTGGTATGGTGTGTTTATGTATGAAGGTTCATTGTGGTTTTATCGCATGTGTAGGAGGTGCAGTCTCAGGTGGAGGAGGAGCAGAGGTCACGTGACGAGGCCCGCGAGTCCTACAACATGGCGGAGCGTCGCTGCACTGCTCTGGGCGGAGAGGTGGAGGAACTCAGGAACGCTCTGGAGGGGGTCAGTATGTCTGTTGGTTTGTGTCTGTGTCTCTCTGTCCCCGTCTGTTTGATTGGAAGATCACTGTACCGCTCTGAGTGGAGGGGTGGAAAAACTCAGAAATAGCCTGGGAGGAGTCTGTCCTCTTGGAAACTATTCAAGTGGGCGCGGTAGAAGCAACACGCAAAACCAAAAAGAAACTAAAGATTTTCAAATCACCCACCCACACAGTTTTGCAACGTCAACTGATGAACTTCTCTCGTGGCCCATTATTGATGATTTCCACACATTACTTCTGGAACCTCCTTTGTGGTCTATCCCAAAATGTGTGAGAAAAATTCAAACCCATTACAACCACGAAAGGAGAGCGCGCGGAAGTAGGCAAGGATGTTTCTTTCACGCGACAAACAGTCTTATTTCCTTTCACTTGTGGGTAAAAAGGGGGTACACCTCGATAGTCCTACGTGCCACGAATCCTACTTGTCGATTGTCCTACTAACCCTAACCCTAGGACCAATGTTATATAGGACTAATAACACGTAGGACTGTTGGCACTTAGGGCTGATGACAAATAGGTCTATCGAGGTAAAAGGCACGTTTTGCATATAGGCACCCATGTTCACGATCGAATGCAGTGGACCTTCATTCATGTTATTCATCTCCCATTTTCAGGCTGACCGTGCCCGCAAGGGAGCCGAGAACGAGCTGACGGATGCCCACGACCGGGTGAACGAGCTGTCCGCCCAGGTCAGCTCCTTCTCCGGCCAGAAGCGCAAGCTGGAGGCGGACATCCAGGCCATGCAGACGGACCTGGACGAGATGAACAGCGAGCTGAGGGCCGCCGATGACCGCAGCAAGAAGGCCATGGCCGATGCCGCACGCCTGGCCGATGAGCTGCGTCAGGAGCAGGAGCACTCCATGCAGGTTGGTTGGGGTTGGGGTGGGGTGGGGGGCGGATGGGGTTGTTGAGATGGTGTGGTGAGGGTATGGGGTTGGGTGGTGGTGGGGGGGGTGGTATGTCTTTTGTGTGTGTGTTCTCTCTCTCTAATCTCTTGTTCTCTTTTAGTCATTCATATTAGTAATATTATTACCCTCCTTTCTTTCTTTATCTTTTTATGTTAACTTTTCTGTCTGTTTGCCTGTCCGTCTGTCTCTTTATCTCTGTCTGTCAGTCTCTCTCTCTCTCTCTCTCTCTCTCTCTCTCTCTCTCTCTCTCTCTCTCTCTCTCTCTCTCTCTCTCTCTCTCTCTCTCTCTCTCTCTCTCTCTGTTTATCTGCTTTCCTGCTCTCTCTTCTCAGTTTTGCTTGCCTCTCCCTCTTCTCTGTATCTCTCCAGTGTCATCAAGTTTATGCTTGGACTTCCTCACCTAGGAGACGATCTACAATCCTACAGCCCCCCCAAAATAATTCAGGCACCAAAGAACACATACAAAAAGAAACAAACATTGAAAAGACAAAAATAGGCACCAAACAAAATAGTCAAAATGTATATGAACTAAAAGTATTTGAGTAAATGAATTGAAATGATGATAATCCACAAGTGCTGGCCGCCATCTTGAAAATGATGTCAACTTCCTGTTCAGGTGGAGAAGCTGCGCAAGGGCATGGAGAGCCAGATCAAGGACATGCAGGTCAGACTGGACGAGGCCGAGGCTCAGGCCCTGAAGGGAGGCAAGAAGATCATCCAGAAGCTGGAACAGAGGGTGAGTTATTCTATACCCCCCCCCCCCCTCCCCGAATTACAAACTACATTCTTTTTTGTGAAGTGATGCCAGAGTATGTCATGAATAAAATCTGTTCTCAGTTAGTGTATTTTCAAATGCTACCTTTCTGCTTTAGCTCGTTTAGCTTTTTAATGCTGTATTTTGTGTTCAAACGAGATGGATACGGATCTAAAGCGCGCAAATTCAAATATGCTTTAAATTAAGTTTATTGACAAATTTAAGTTACATCCATGCATGCTTAAGTTTTGACACTTGATCAAAGACTTGTGAAAGTAAATTAATTCATGGGCTAGAAGTCTGTCCAGGTCACGTTTACCCTTTTAAAACCCCTCGCCTTAGTTCCTGTAGTTTTCAAGCTAAATAATGATTGTGCTCAAAGAAGACAGCTAATTATGGAGTGATTTTTCTTTTTCCAGGTTCGCGAGCTGGAGATGGAGCTGGATGGAGAGCAGAGGCGTCACGCGGAGACCCAGAAGAACATGCGCAAGGCCGACCGCCGTCTGAAGGAGCTGGCCTTCCAGACGGATGAGGACCGCAAGAACCAGGAGAGACTGCAGGACCTGGTGGACAAACTGCAGGCCAAGATCAAGACCTACAAGAGACAAGTCGAGGAGGCTGTGAGTTTGAAACCTTTCTTCTCTGTCTTGTCCCTCTCAGTGCATCTCTGTAACAGTTTCTTTATCCCTCAAGAACCAGGATTAACTGTAAGAGCTGGTAAGACAACGACACTAAAGAGGCCGCAAGGTTTGGATGTCCTAAATATCCTGAACCTGGTATTGAAACTCTACCAGCCAAAAAGATAAAGACCTACAAGAGACAAGTGGAGGACCGCCATGTTTTCTCCCGAAAACAACAACAAAAACGAACTTCTGTAACCTTTGTTTTGACTCCGAACTTGTCAGCATAGAGATACGAGTAGCATAACCAAAGGTCAAGACTATCACAAAAGTGTGTTGTCTTATTACTACTTTCTGCTGTCTGGGTCTCCCATAGCATTTTTTACTTTCTTTCTAGGCCATTTCGATTCAAAACCAGTAGGCCCTATGTGTTAGTTAACTTCAGTTGTATTTTGTCTACACTGTTTCCCGTTGCCGTGTTTCAGGAGGAGATTGCTGCCGTGAACCTGGCCAAGTTCCGCAAGGTGCAGAATGAGCTGGAGGACGCCGAGGAGCGGGCCGACACCGCCGAGGGCACCCTGACCAAGCTGCGCGCCAAGAACAGGTCCTCCGTCTCCGTCACCCGCGTCTCCGTTTCTGCCAGCCCCGCAGTAAGTGCACATCCTCTTCTGTAGCCAGTGGCCATCATTCATGGTCATGTTGTTATGTTCTAGGTGCGCCTGTTTTAGGTAGACAAAGACTATAATTTACAGGTACAGTAGTCAATGATCATGTTGTAAGCAATGCGTTTATTACGTACAGTAACCGGACAGAAAGACACAATGCACAGTCATCTTGGTCAAGTACTGTTTTTGTGTATGTCTCTTCTTTAGCCCCAAACCACCATTTGAGTATAATGGTCAACAATCATAATATCCGTTGATGCCTGTTTTTTTAAAGTGAAATAGTAAAAGTAGGTGCATTCTATTTCATATGCCTGCACCACAATGATTTAACACCCATGTTACTAAAAGGCATCAAATGAGTGTCTGTAATCCAATTACCTATGTTCTTAATTTTGTGAGGTAAGGATAGGTCCTATTCTATGCATATAACAGAGGAATCCTCAGTATTGCAGACAAAATCTTTTCTCTACTCAGTTAAGTTTAATGGAAAGTTTTGGCTGAAACATGGCTGGCGTTGAAAGGGTTTTAAAACAGCAAGAGAGAGAGAGAGAGAGAGAGAGAGAGAGAGAGAGAGAGAGAGAGAGAGAGAGAGAGAGGAAGGAACATTTGTATCCATCGAAATGGAAGGAATTAAAAATATGGGATTTTGGTTTTAAAAACAAAAGAACTGTAGACTGAAGCAAAATAGCTTCTGCATTCAAAATTAGTGTTTCAAATTTTAGAATGAAATGTTTGATTTCAGTTAGGGTGGATAATAAGAGTTTGGTAAAAGATCTGAAACAGCACATGTAGTCAGACCCAGAGAATGTCAGTGAGTCCTGGGCTGCTTGCAGTCGGGGCTTGGGTCAAAGGCTGGCCTGAGCATGGACCGTGGCTCTCGTGCTCCTTCTGTGACAACTTAAGTGAGGTAACCCCAGGGGTTGTTCACCCAAGGGAGTTAATTTACACTGCAGTAGCTGACCAATCACCAGATCTCCTTTCCTCTTTCCACTGTTAGAGTAACTTAAAAAGTAGTCTAGCATATACCCATTCCAAACAAAAAGCATTTTTTTGTGGTTGTCCGCGAAATTAAGGTAGAATTTTATCCTCGCGAGTTAGCTGACAATAACATTGAAGAATATTAGTTCCTGTGACCAATTTGAAGATAACAGATTCCACATAGGCCTACATGTATCTCCATATCTGTAGATGAGAAGTAACCTGTGTGTTGTCAATTTGTTGGAGGACTAAGCACGATATCACAGAAACAAAAAAGATCCATTGCGCTAGAATTGTCTGTTTTATGTTTTCTTTTCACTGAAGGATGTTTTGTGTATTTTACCTTTTCTAGGGCTCCTTTGGTGCCGAGTAAACGCTGTGTAAGTTTGCCTCTTTTTGTGGGCATGCGCAAAGCTACATCTGACAACGGATGTGCGTCACCAAACATGGCTGACGCTGTTTTTAGTTACAAAGTCAATTTATTTCTGCACTAATGTTTCACCGCTTTGAAAAGAAAAGACACTTTTGCAATTAGGTTTGGCAGCTACAGCACGCTAAGCTCTATTGTGTGAAGCTTCGCTGCAAACAATATCTTTTCTAGTAATTTGTTTTGCATGAAGAGCTTTTCAACAATATTTGTGTTAATTTGTTATTGCACAACCTTTGTTTTAAATCCTGCCATATTTAGATTAAAAAGAATCGAAATGGTCAATTGTTCTGGAACAAGAGTTGCTTAAGCTCTCCTGTTTGAGTGCCAATGAAGCTGTTGATAAACATATGAATGAGAGAGAAGCTGAGAGAAATGACTGGCACAGTACTAGTGAACTTAAAGATGAGGAATGTTCTTGAGTTGGAAAACAACGACAACAAAACAGTCGTGAGGTCTTGCACTGGTGGCTCCGAGTTTTGCTTTAATATTTTTCCAATCCCAACTGCCCTACTTTCTTGTCGTAGCTATACAAATATGTCTGTGCCTTTCTGTTCAACAGCAAAAGTAAAATGTGGACACAGAAGGAAAAAGCTCAGTCGACCAGTGAGTCTCCTGATTTTTCTGGGTGACCCAAGACAAATAATTTTGATAAACCGACCCAAGTTTGACTGTTGCCCAGCTGTTTTGTTCAACAACACAACTTTACCTTGTGTTCCAACCCACTCCTCCTGAACCTATTCCAATACCGCCATTTTCTCGCCCTTCTTTGTGTTCTGAAAGGACATGTTTTCCCTGCCTTGATTTGAGAACGAAGCCAAATGTACCACGGATTCTATATTTAGGCTCAATGTGTAGTGTCCATGAATGTACCCATGATTTCCGGATAGCCAAACGTAAGACATTACCCGTCGTGCTTCGATTGAGGGAAATCTTAATTATGTCGATAAGTAATGTTATGCTTTGTGTTCCACTTTTAATCTCAGGTATTTGTCTTGTTCTGAGGGTTAAAAGACTCACAACCTGCAGATGCTTTATTTCACACAGATGTGTCAATCTCACTCGATCCTCCTTTCCAAGCACGTTGAAAGAATGTTCTACTCTTGTGAATCTCACTCGATTCTCCTTTACGTTTTTCTAGCATTTCTTTCCTCTTTTTATGTGTTCCTTGTCTTTTTTCCCTTCTGTAATATTTGATAGATATTCCTAGAAGGTTTGAGCTCGAAGATCCCTCCCTTCAAACTAAACTGTCATGGCTGATTCCATAACAGTGTGTTAACATTATCCAACCTCTTTCACCTTCTGTCTTTTCTCTCTCTCTCTCTCATATTTTATTGTGGAATGTTTTCCTTCCATTCTGTTTCCCTGTTATTATCCTTCTTTACCTTGATATAAACTTATATTATGTCCAATTTGTTTCTGTACACCTTTTCTTTTTTTCTTTCTCCTTCTTTTTCTTCTTCTTCTCTCTCTCTCTCTCTCTCTCTCTCTCTCTCTCTCTCTCTCTCTCTCTCTCTCTCTCTCTCTCTCTCTCTCTCTCTCTCTCTCTCTCTCTCTCTCTCTCTCTCTCTCTCTCAATTTTGTTTTAAGTGGGTTCAGTGCATGTGAGTGCGGTGTCTTCTTTTGTTGAATATGCTCGAATGTTTTATATTGTGAAAGAGTGATTTCCATGATAGTTGTAGACCATGATAACATGGTATACCGCAACAGATTTTGAACTCTGTGTGTGTGTGTGTGTGTGTGTGTGTGTGTGTGTGTGTGTGTGTGTGTGTGTGTGTGTGTGTGATATAATTGAATACCTTGCTTTTCATTTTTACAGTTAAAATATGGCAATACCTAGTGTTTTATATTTTTCAATAATGCCATCAATAAACAAAATGTAGGCCTACATTGTCTCACATACACACATTATACTCACACTCCCATACAAACAAACACAGACATATATGCACATGAATGCGTACACAAACTCTTGATACATATGTATAGACATACACACAAAGGTACACATGCAAACGCTCACTCATATTTATGCACATGATAATTATGTGTAATTTGCTGTTTTCATGCTTAAAGAAATGTATTTGACGCTCATGCTTGAAAACAGATGGAAGAAAAGGAGAGAGAGAGAGAGAGAGAGAGAGAGAGAGAGAGAGAGAGAGAGAGAGAGAGAGAGAGAGGAGAGGGAGAGAGAGAGAGAGAGGGAGAGTTTCTGGTTGTCACCAGTGGTGTAATTTTGCACAGAAAAAGATGGTGATGATGATGATGATGATGATGGTGGTGGTGGTGATGATGATGATGATGATGATGATGATGATGATAAGACGACGCATTGTAAGAGGAGAATGGGTAGGCTAGAATCTACTGGAACAGTAACTTGTTATTGTTATTTTTCTTTTCCACCTACAGCCACCTGCCTACCTGAATTTCCGAGGCTCAATGACTGGGCTTAACGCTTCCTTCCGCTCGGCCACGCCGTCCAATGAGGGGGACTATGACAACTAATATGTACACACCCTACTTCCTGTCGCTGATCAGCCAATAGCAACGCATGAGACTTTATTTTTTCCGCCATTTTAGTTACTTCATCATCACGGACAGCACTCGACACATTAATTTTCTTTGCAGTTGATATGACTATTTTTTAAATATAAAAACTTATTTTTTATTTTGATTCAAAACACATTGTGTGAGTGAATGGACCGGATTTTTTTTTACTTCAAGAAATGGCGAAGATATCGTGCAAGAAGTATTTATTGCAGTTTGGATATTTTTTTTAATGTTTTTATTTATTTATTTGGATATTGTCATTCAGTTAGTGTTGTTTATTTGCTGTTGGTGACTTGTTCTTTCCTAAGGTAGTGTTTTCATTATTTTTGCTCTCCTTTCTCCTTTTTTTCTTTCTTTCAAACTCGCATGAGTTCTATGTGGTGGTAGGCCCTTACTGGGAACCATTTATTTGTGGCAATATATGTGATATATCAACATAACTTACCGCTTTTTTGGTCTTTTTACAAGACTGTAGTGCAATTATTGAGACGATGGATGAAAAAAAGACGGGTTTGAAATAAACAAACCGTGGGCATTGATTTGCCATGATGATGGTTAACGTTTTGTTGGGATCCGGTAACGAGGCTTACTGCTGCTGTGCTATATTGTTTTTTTGGTACGATTTGTCCTTGTAGACTTTTAAAGAAAAAAATAGAATTGTGTCCCTTGGTGTCTTTTTGCCCATTTGTTGGTACATGTGAACTTGAAGTTTGTGAATTGCTATGGAATAATAATAACGAGGAACTGCCCCTCTCGTTGGACGGCGCAGTTCAAAACAGAAATGGTCTTTTGGAAGATAAAAGGTCATTGTCTGTTTTGACTGTCTTTTATTAATTAAATTGTTGTCTTGTAAATGACGCTATTTGAATATTTCAACCTGATACCACTAAGCAATAAAGAGTCTGTCCAAGCAATCTCTTGTGTGAGCGTTTATTGCAATGGTGAATGATGTTAATTCTTCATCGATGTTTGTGTGTCTGTGTCTGTGTCTCTCTCTCACACATTGCACACACCCACACACACACACACACACACACACACACGCACGCACGCACGCACGCACGCACGCACACACACGCACACACGCACGCACGCACACACACCCACACACCCACAAACACCCACACACACTCTCTCTCTCACACACACACACACATACACGCTCTCTCTCTCTCTCTCTCTCTCTCTCTCTCTCTCTCTCTCTCTCTCTCTCTCTCTCTCTCTCTCTCTCTCTCTCTCTCTCTCTCTCTCTCTCTCTCTCTCTCTCTCTCTCTCTCTCTCTCTCTCTCTCTCTCTCTCTCTCTCTCTCTCTCTCTCTCCATCTCTCATGTTAGGAGGCATAATTCTTCTTCTTCTTCTTCTTCTTCTGACCATGCATCTTCTCTCAGTTTTTGCCACACGATAAAGTGTGATGTGTTCTGTGTCAGTGTGTGCGCACATAGGCCTATATATGGTCATTAAATAATTGTTTCTTCAAACATAAAACAGAATGCATTAGTTTATCTCTGTATTCACAGTAGCCTTCAAATTGTGTGTGGTGGTGTATCATGGTGAACAGATATGGTCCATAAAAAATGTAAACCTCCAGCACAAATCTCTACCAAGGAAGTCTCATTTTTTCATGTAAAAAAACAAAACAAAAACAGATTGTCTGTCTGTGTGTGTGTTTGTTTGTTCTCTGTACTTTGAAAACCATCAGTTTCACAACCTTATATATTCGTGATAGCATCAACGCGGCAATGCTGTGGGAAACATGTTGAAGAAGCCAATAGTGAGGTGAGAGTGAGAGCTCAGTAGCTCTTTCAAAACCAGTTTTAAACCCCACATTTCTTCATCAACATGACCCAAGGAAGGTACCGGGGGATATTTTTAAACTTCAGTGCAAACCTCCGTCAGGGAAGAACTTCCGTGAAGCGAAACGAGTGGGGCGTAACTGCTAGTAACCAAACATTTATCTGTGAAAGGAAATGTGTCTGGATAACAATAAAAAACAACTTTAGTGGGGTGATCTATGCATGGTTAGTAGTCTACGTTATGATCATAGCTGCTAAAACCTTTCAACACATTTTCAGTAATATAACTAGAAATACTTTCATATACAAATAGAAGTTAAACACATTTTAAATTCTGCTCACAGATAAACAGACGATCGCGAACGAACACACACACACACACACACACACGCACGCACGCACACACGCACGCACGCACGCACGCACGCACGCACGCACGCACGCACACACGCACGCACGCACACACGCGCGCGCACACGCACACACACAAACAAACACACACACACACACACACACGCGCACACGCACAACAGCAACAACAACAGCAACATACAGTATTTATACGGCGCTGAATCTTGATATAAATCAAATCAAAGCGCACACACACGTTAGCATTCATTACGCATTCAAACAAAAATGCAATACAAAGCGAACACACAACAGTATGACATAAATAGTATACAGCAGAAACAGTCCTAAAGGCAAGAGAGAGAAGAGAAAGAGAGTGGAGCCTCAATGACGGGGGAACAGGTGGGTTTTGAGGTTATATTTGAAAGCAGAGAGGGTCGGTCGCTGACGGAGGGAAAGAGGAAGTTTGTTCCAAGATGTAGGTCCTGAGACAGCAAAAGAGCGCAGACCAACAGTTGAAAGCTTATACCTAGGGATCTGGAGAGAAAGATGGTCAGAAACTGAACGTAAAGTGCGACTGAGCTGGCGTATAGGCCTAAATGGAATTATTGTCGCAGAGGTAAGATCATTTATACTCAATTTCAGCCTAAGCCAGTGCAAATAACGGAGAAGAGGGTTAACATGATCGAACTTTTTCTTCCTAAGGACAAGACGAGCAGCTGTGTTTTGAATACGCTGGAGACAAGATAGAGAAGATAGAGAAGAGACTGATAGGCCAGAAAGGAGAGCATTACAGTAGTCAAGACGAGATAGGATGAGGGAAGTAACAAGTTTTGCTGTGGCTTCATCTGAGAGATATTTACGAATATAGCCAATGTGACGAATTTCAGTGATAGTAGCAGGACTGACAGGTCTGAGTCAGGAAACTGCATGGAAAGAGTATATTGTCCAAAGTGACACCTAAGTTTTTGACAGAGTCTGCGGCGGAGAGGGGACTGATATTGTTACCCAGTTGGATTGACTCTATGGAAACAGAGGCATCTTTTTTGTTTGTTCCTACAAGCATTGCTTCGGTTTTTTCACCATTTAATTAAAGTTTATTTTGAACCATCCAATTTTGAATCAATCAAATCTTGTTTTAACGTCCTCCGACCTGCACACAGGCACATATGGGACATTTGTTGGTATTCGATAGGGGGACGAAAAGACAATGGGGAAGGGGGTCATGATAAGGGAATGATTGTCTTAAAATATGGATTTGGGTAGTAAAAACACATAGGGATAAAAATCAATAAAAGTCAGTATAAAAGTTGTTTGTTGTGTTCGTTAATTCGTCAGTGTTTGTAAGCTGCTCTAAGCTATCAGGTCGCCCAATATATTTCATGACTCTGGCTAGGGAAACAAACCTTATTTATCAGGACATAGTGACTTATACATTTATTTTAAATCCAAAGGGGGGGGGGGTAATAAACAATATTCACATGCTTGTAAAAATTGTATAGGAAAAGCCTTATTTCATGTTTCAGCGATGCCCAACAATGTCATCAAGAAAAAGTATGTACAAAATAGTTTATCTAATATTTCCGCGATGTGCAGCCATAATACATAAAGGGGGACAATGTTTTTTTCAGATAATTATGTACAGCCGCAATAAACATTGGTCAAGTTACAGTCCAGTGACCTCAGGGTCCACCCAGCAGCCCCCCGCCAGGCATTCACAACATTAGAGGAAGACAATGTAGGATGTGTAAAATAAAGGGAAGGATAGTGTTTGGCCAAGAGGCATAATAGGCCTACATTCATATGTAGTAAAAGGCCTTCCAATTTTGAATATCACACACACACACACACACACACACACACACACACAGCCCTACCACCTGAGACCTTTTTAACTCCAGTTGATGCAAACCGTCGGAAGCATACTTTTGTTACCACATTCTGCTAGTCACGGTCCCACACACCGTGGTTTATGCGTGTGTGCAACACACACGTATGGGCTTGTGTGTGATAGTGTACATGTATGTGTGTGTGCGCGCGCGCATGCGTTCATGTGGGTTTGACAGCGGACACAAGTAGAGATATACATTTTGTGGAAATAGCGGTATGTGGGCCGATTTGTATAATGGATGTAAAATTACAGTGTCGGACTAGCGGTATGTGGAATCAACTGACCGACGACGCCATCGCAGCAGCCCCCGCCAGCGCAGCACCATCAACGCCAGGGCCTGCACAACTCCAAGATTAAATAATAGGGAGTTAGGGGCCATAGGTCAAAGTAGTGGTAAACGAAGGGCAGAAGCTGTGCCGGTCGAGGTTCGTCCCCGGGGACCGCTATGGTAGCCGGATTGGTCGTGCCTGGATACTGCGAAATAAAGGTTTTTGGTCAACTTTTAAAGACTGTCAACATGACACCACCAGACAGTAAAGGTTTATAACAAAACAAGTATTTCATTTTCCAACTCTGAATGCGCTCTCCGTTTCCGTCATGTTCTTAGCCTTCATAGGCTCATATGACGTACCGAACCAGAACCAGAAACACACACACACGCGCGCACACACACACGCGCGCGCGCGCGCACGCGCACGCACGCACGCACACACACACACACACACACACACACACACACACACACACACACACACACACACACACACACACACACACACACACACATATATATACACACACACACACACATATACACACACACACACATATACACACACACACACACACACACACACACACACACACACACACACACACACACACACACATACACATACACACACACGCACACGTGATTAATAATGCTTATATAGCGCATAATCTTGCAAAGCAACTCAATGCGCTTAGAGAATACATTGCATATAATCATAACACAACACACTAACACCCACAACCCCCACCCCACCCCACCACACCCCAGCCATCCCATGCATACTGACACGCACGCACGCACGCACGCACGCACGCGCACGCACGCACGCACGCATGCACGCACCCCCCCCCCCCCCCCCACACATAGATACAAAGAGGGATAGATCAACAAGTATATAAAAAGATTCATATATTCTCCCACGCGGAAGTTCAAAACCTTTTGACGAAGAAATATCACCATAGACCAAGGTTAGAGGTCGTGTGTACGCGTAGCTATCGCGGACACACAACAAGTCGTCTGCAAACTTCCGGTAAAGATAGTCTCTCCCAAAAAGCAAAATAAATTTACCATGGAGAAAGATGGCGATATTTTGACCAGATACAGAGCAGTCACAAATAAATTGAAGAAGTAAGTGAATTGATTTAGTCTATTTACAAGTACGTGAAAACAAATTCTTACAAGAAGAGATCATGTTGATCTTATTAGCAGGCACTGAGTCTGTACAGTGTAAAAAAAAGAAATGATTGATTTTGCAGAGATATGGTTCATATTGATAAGGATGGTGTAAATAACCGTGTAAATGTGTGTGTGTATGCATTGTCGCAGTCAAAAGTGTAGCTCGTGCAAATCTGCCGCTCGCTTACTATGAGAGTGTGTATTTTGCGACAGCCACAAATTTCACTCTTTCTTGAACCATTTACCTAACCCTAACCCTATCCCTAACCCTACAAAAAAGTGAAATTTGTGGTTCATGCTCAATGTCGCAAATACACACTCTCATAGTAGAGAGTGGCAGATTTGCACGAACTACACTTTTGACTGCGACATGCATGTGTGTGTGCACGTGTGCATGCGCATACACGCACATACATGTGTATATGTGTACATGCACATGCGCACGCATGTGTGTGTGTGTGTGTGTGTGTGTGTGCATGTGTGTGTGCACACATGTGGTGGTTATTAAAATCGTCGTGATATAGTGGTAATACACCTTTATCTTTACAAGGGAAATAATGTACACAGACGCTGTGGTTGAGTGGTAGAACTGGTGTCTCATAATCTGAAAGGTTTGCGGGTCAGAGTGTTCGAGTCCCATTCACTGATTCAGTTCGCAGTGTTGTGTCCTTGGGAAAAATGATCCTACTCTAATAAGTTATATATATCCTCACTCCACTCGGGCATACATGGGTTCACCAGAAAAAAAAGTTGTCCATATCATGAGACTTCCAGTTTTCATCCACGCACCATCCGGGATTAGAAAAACATTCCCTAGGATTAGGAAGCTGTCCAGGCCAGGACTGTCGGCATTTTCTTGTCGATAGCCTCCATCTAGAACCCCATCAAGCCTTTTTGTGTGTGTCCGCGCATCTTCCGACAGTTCCGTAGATCCTTGTTTACAGTGACAGAATAGTCAAGTCTGATTGGTCCTCTATACACAGACGCGCCACGATTAAGTCCCTTTTTTTCTGGGTAGCTGTGACCCATATAGAAATGTCCCCATGTTCAAATTGAGGCTGCTCTTTAAAATGATGTATCGCTTTGAATTTGGGGGCATTTGTATAGTAGTGAGACCTGGCCAAAACAAGATTTCTTTCCAGCTATAAGAGGGAAAACACATGAAACCCGTGATTTTGAAGGAAGGACTTTTATGGCAGAGCCATAAACTACTCACAGGTACTGATGAATGCCAAGGGAGACAATTTTCGACTCTTGGGTTATTGTGGTTTTTATTTAAAAACAATTCTTGTATCAATTCAATATGACAATACCCAGTAGTTTATTATTTTGCACAAACATTTCTTAGATGTCATTTCTTAATGAATCCAACTTTGGTTGAAATACATCCATTATCTTAGAAATAATCAGTGTCTTTGTAATATTTAAGTCTGTTTTACAGCACTGAGGGATTACGTTGACATGGCTTGTCATTTGGTCAATTAGGCTTTATACTACTCCTTGCAATGTCCCATATGTGCCTTCCCAGGTCGAGAGGACGTAAAACTCAAATTTACGATACGATAATACTCCTTGCAACGATGCTCTAGAGAGTCATCTTATCAAGCGGTGCCATAGCCGATCACACCTATCTGTATTAATTTTTACGACTTTATACTGCCTCCGGGCATTGCCTCCTGTATTGATATTTGTATTTACAAATGTCCATATGTGTCTGCAGACAAGATGACTCACAATTTTCGCCACTACTCCTTGCAACGATGCTCTAGAGAGTCATCTTATCACTTGTAGCGGTGCCATAGCCGATGAGGTTTAACCGAGGCGTGGTTACCGCTACACCTATCTGTATTAATTTTTAAAAATCGGGACTTTACTGGTTTCGTACTGCCTCCGGGCATTGCCTCCTGTATTGTTCCCACCATATTTGTATTCACAAATGTCCCATATGTGTCTGATTCAGACCAAGAGGACGTAAAACACAATTTTCGCCACTACTCCTTGCCGATGCTCTAGAGAGTCATCTTATCACTTGTAGCGGTGCCATAGCCGATGAGGTTTAAGCATAACCGAGGCGTGGTTACCGCTACACCTATCTGTATTAATAAAAAAATCGGGACTTTACTGGTTTCATACTGCCTCCGGGCATTGCCTCCAGTATTGTTCCCACCATATTTGTATTTACAAATGTCCCATATGTGTCTGATTCAGACCAAGAGGACGTAAAACACAATTTTCGCCACTACTCCTTGCCGACATGAAAGAGCGGTAATTTTAGGCCCAAACTGCCGATGACCCCTGGTGACGAGTCAGGAGTAGATCATTTTCTGTGGCTATTCTACTAATTCCTGACAGGCAAGGGCGATAATCTTAAGTAGGGGATGTTTTGCATCTCAGGTCAAGAGACAGGGGCAGAGAATTTTCGGTATAAAGCCTCATTGATCTGAGTTCTGACACCATGGGTCGCATTATTCTGTCTAGAGTGCCTAAGGAACCATTCTCAGAGAGTGATTCTGCCAAGTGTTGCTAAGATTGGTTCAGTAGTTTATGTCTGTGAATTGGGAAGAACTTTTTTATGACACACACACACACACAGTCACACACACACACACACAGACACACACACACACACACACACACACACACACACACACACACACACACACACACACACACACACACACACACACACACACACACAGAGTCTCACACACACACACAGAAAACACAGGCTCTCATTCCCGAATCCCTCCTGTACTCCTGTTCTTACACAGACCTGGGAGCATAGAAATGAGGTCCTGTGTGTGAATGCATGCTCAGATCTTGCTCTCACATTGAACTCTATTCCATTATTTAATAGGAATGGCCATGTTGTGTGGGTGGACTGGAATAGATCTGACACAAACGCACTTAACAACTAGCATACATGTATCTTGTACGCCAATAATGGTCTAAATGAAGACTGCTGAGTGTTCAATGAATGCAATGCAATGCACTGCATGCAATGGAACTTTGTCGGTGAATTGTATGTTTTTTTTGGTTTTTAAAAATTCATTTAGAAAAATATATTTTTTTAAATGTACCTTTATGGAAGCATGTGTAGCAATATGCACTAATGCAGTATATAAACGGTTCTAAGGAAATAATGTGTTTGAGAAGTAATTAATTTTTTTTTCCAGACGATTTTTAAAGAAACCAAATGTTGCCGAGGGAAGTGAACAATTTGGTAAGTATCTGTTCCCAAGATATAGTATTTTTTTTTTTTTAAACGTATATTAAGTACATTCTCACCTGTCTGTCTCTTCCTCTGTTTCTGTCCCATTCCCAGTCTCTGTCAGTGTCAGTCGTTCTCCCTCTCTCATCTCTCTCTTTGTGCTTGTGTGTGGGTATGTGCATGTGTCACTCTGTCAAGTCAAGTCAAAATGATCTTTATTGAGGATAAAGGAGTAAGCTTGACAGCTTTTTTTCATCCTGTCCTCAGAATGAAAAGTAATACGAAAGCAACTCGAAAAATAACTCAACATGCAAAACAAAACATTCCAAACTACTAAACATTAGCCTAATAATATAACGCATTGAAATAACTCTATTGAGAGAGAGAGAGAGAGAGAGAGAGAGAGAGAGAGAGAGAGAGAGAATAAATGAATGGGATATTGAAGTGAATGTGGTTGTCCCTTCCCCATTTCATTTCCTTCTCTGTGTGTGTGTGTGTGTGTGTGTGTGTGTGTGTGTGTGTGTGTGTGTGTGTGAGAGAGAGAGTGTACTTGTGTGTATAAGGGTGTGAGTGTGTGCATGTGTGTGTATGTGTGTGCGTGCGCACATGCGTGAGTGCGTGCGTTGTGAGCATGTGTGTATACGTATAAATGTGCGCATTTGCACTCGCATGTAATTATGTCTGTGAATGTGCATCATTGCATGCATATATGCTGTCGTAAATTGATCTATTATTTAGTGATGGTGATTGCTATTACATGTTATAACAGCCAGCCTGGCCAAAACGCTGAAGATACAAGAGTGTCCGCAGTATGCTGGTTTCTGCTACTTGGCTCAAGCAAGGTGCGTATGTATCATGGAACACCATAACTCGATCAATGTCACATTGTGGTTTCATCCTGTCATTCTGAAGGTAAATTGTGATGGTGCATTAGAAAACCCAACATAGGTCACTCAGCATAACTTTGAGCAAAAACAAACAAACAAAAATAGTCTACAACTACTACAACCGTAAAGATACCAAATTTCTGTTTTCTTATTTATTTATTTGTATTTATAAAGAAAATTTATTTAGCGCTTATTCTTATAGCCCTAAGCGCTTTACAGTTTCACTAAAACATCTATTAAAAACAAACCTTCACATACATGCTCAGACATACTGCTCCCCCCCCCCCCCCCCCCCCCCCTCCCCAGATGAACCAGATGTGAGCACGCACTGAGCAGACTCTAAAGATGTTTTTTTTCTGTTCTTCACATGAACCAGATGTGAGCACACACTGACTCCAAAGATGTTTTTTTTCTGTTCTTCACATGAACCAGATGTGAGCATACACTGACTCCAAATATGTTTTTTTCCTGTTCTTCACATGAACCAGATGTGACCACACACTGTCTTCAAAGATGTTTTTTTCTGTTTTTCACATGAACCAGATGTGAGCACACACAAAGATGTTTGTTTCTATTCACATGAACCAGATGTGAGCACACACTGACTCAAAAGATGTTTTTGTTCTGTTCTTCACATGAACCAGATGTGAGCACACACTGTCTAACGGTGCTGGGGAATCCCAGGCGCTGCTGGAGGCTGCCCGCTCCTTCCTGCACGCAGAGCAGGCCGACAGAGAGCTGCACTGCCCTTCATTTCAGGAGCACCTCACCGCCTCCATCAACTGCTACAGCCATGCTATCAGAGTCAGTTGAAAAAACAACAAACTTATTGACCATATTTTTCGGACCATTAGACACTTGTGTGTGTGTGCCTTATAATCCAAAAATGACAGTAACTGCTAATACCTTTTAATACGATGTTAAATAATATACACTATTAGATTGGTGCTGCCATGCTATTGGGTTGAATTTAAAAAGGCTATTAATCTAGTGACTACTTTCATGGTATCAGAGTATGTTTTACTAGAGATGTTTGACACTTTCAAAGTGCATTTATTGCAATCTGCTGCATACTTACACACCCTCTCGCCAGCTCCGTTCTTCCTCTGATTCTTGTCTTCTGCTGCTTCCCTTGGTTAAAGCAAAAACTTACGATGAAAGGTCCTTTTCCTTTCAGGCCCCAGCTACTTGGAACAAACTACCACCATCTCTCAGACATTCCATATCTCTGTCAGTCTTTAAGGCTAATCTCAAAATGCACTTCTTCTCTCAATGCTAATGCTTGTGATGGGTCTGCATGAATGAAGTGTGCGTGGATTAGATGGGAGGAGGGGAACAGGGCATGTAGTAACTGAGTTCTGTTTTGGGTTTTTTTTGTGCGTGTGCGCGCGCATGTGTGTATGTATGTTTGTGCACGCGCGCATATGAGTGTGTACATGTGTGTGTGTTTGTGTGCGTTGATGTGAGTGTGTTTGTGTGTGGGGAGGGAAGGATGTGTTTGTGTATACCAATGTGTATATATGCGTGTGCATGTTTGTATATCTATGAGTATGTGTTTGCGTGGGGGTGATGGTGGGAATGTGAACACGTCTGAGTATGTTCGATATGTATGATGTAATCTTGCATGTGGAATGAATTTTAGGTGATGGTGGGAATGCGAACACGTCTGAGTATGTTCAATATGTATGATGTAATCTTGCATGTGGAATGAATTTTAGTTTTGTTAAGCGCCATGAGTAGTTCGTCTAGAATGTGCGCTCTATAAATGTCTTTATTATTATTATTAATTATGCTATGCTGTTGGCATTACTATGAGTCTCTTTAGAATTAAAAAAAACCAACCTTCGTGCTATAGATATGCTATAAGAGTTTGTTTTACTAACAATTTTATGACGTGATTACGGTGTATTGTGATTTCAGGTGCACATTGAAAACAAGCAGACGGCTTTGTCTGCCGCCCTGTGTCTTGAACTAGGAAATGTTTTGAGGGTATGTTGTTGGAATAAGAAAGTGAAAAGAGTTTTGGAATAGATTGTCGATTTAGTCGATCTTATTACTTAATTATTTGGAGCAAACTCATTTTTATTATCCTAGCAAAAAATGTTGATTATGATACTGTGAGATCACAATGTTGTTGGGCTTAGAAAGTAAAAAAAAAAGAGTATTGGAATTGATTAGTTTTAATCTTAGGAAATTTTAATTTAATTAATTAATCAACTGGAGAAAAAAACTTATTTATATTTTCTTAGCAAACATGTTGATTACAATATTGAGAGATCACGATGTTATCTTTCTTAGCTATGTAATTTAGGTTCTGTTACTCAATAACCAACCTACATTACAAAATGAAAAGACTATTGTCAATTTCATACTTTAGTTGCTGTATAGCTTTTTTGTGTGTGTCTCTTTTAAAAAAAAAGTTTTAGTCAGATTTTGTTTTGTTTTGGGATGGATAATTGTGTATATTGTGAGGTTGTTGTTTTTTACAGCGATGTAACTGTAATTTTATTTCTTCACTACACTATATTGTGTTGTAGCATTCATGTCTCCTCAGTTGACAGCCTAAGTGTTCGGTATATGCAGGGTTTCAACAAGCCTGGGGAGGCCACAGCACACTATCAAAGAGCAGCAGAGCTCATGTCACAGGTTGGATCTGCACTCTTCTTTTATTATTCCTTTTTGTTGTTGCTTTGAGAATGTTGCCCTTTAATATGTATGTGTGTGTGTTTTCTTTAATATTCCTACTTTTTATCCAAAGTGTTACCATTTATTTTTTAACTATAAGGCCATACTTTTTTTTTCCAAGACTGAGACCCCTGCACCTTATAATATGACTAATAATATAGTAAGAAAATAGAATTAAAAAATCAAAATTTTGTGGTAACATTTTGGGGATGAGCTTTATGGGTTCACCTTATAGTTAAAAAATGTGGTACTTGAATGCTCTGCTCTGAATGCTATAGCATATAGCGTTTCCATCCCCCTTCACCTCATTTTCATTTTTTCACTCAGCATTTGCCGCCATCGTTTTGACGATTTTGAAGAGTGTATTTGTGAATGGACATTATGCATGCATTGTGATACTTTAGTGTTTTTGTTTTTGGGGGTTGCCATTTATGGCTTGAGTTATGAGGAAAATATAATTTAAAATCAGGAAAATATTTTTGGACAAATGATGGTTATGACTTTATTTTAATTTTCAAAGAATACACTGAGCTTATGGAAAAAAGTGTTTAGTATGCAAATTTTGATTTATTATTAGTGAACAAGCTATAACGGTGTTCATGACGATGTTGTTTGAAGACATGATGCATGTGTGTGTGTGTGTGTGTGTGTGTGCATACAGAGTCCTCTGGATTGTTTGGGAGCTTTAAATCTGGTGGCCCAATGCAAGCTGGAAACAAGTAAGCTACAAACCTCAACATACATGCAACAATACTATAGTGTGTGTGTGTGTGTGTGTGTGTGTGTGTGTGTGTGTGTGTGTGTGTGTGTGTGTGTGTGTGTGTGTGTGTGTGTGTGTGTGTGTGTGTGTGTGTGTGTGTGTGTGCATACAGAGTCCTCTGGATTGTTTCGGAGCTTTAAATCTGGTGGCCCAATGCAAGCTGGAAACAAGTAAGCTACAAACATCATCCTACATGCAGCAATAGTGTGCGTGTGTGTGTGCATGTGCATACATGTGATTTGTATGAGCTTGGGTGCTGACGTTTCACATGGCCAAGTATTGATCATAACTGTTACAACATTCTTGATGTGTTTATTGTTGTTGATTTTCTTTAACGCATGACTACGGATACTCAAAAGAATGTTCATCTGGATACAGAAAACCATAATTAGAAAAATAGATTAATATTTGCTATTTGCTTTTTTTAATTTTTTATATATTTTTTTTTATAAAGATTATTTATATGTTGCTTGCAATTGCTCTTTCTACTGTTAATGATGCTGATGTTTTTTAATGCTTGATTTGATATCTTCTTGTTGCGACAGAGGACTATGAAGGGGCATTAGTCGTGTTGACAGAAATGGCGTACCTGGCTCAAGAAAGAGGAGGTAAAGAGCAGGAGAGAGAGAGAGAGAGAGAGCGCGCATACGTGCTCCTGAGAGAGAGAGAGAGAGAGAGAGAGAGAGAGAGATTAACTCTACTAACGCCATGTATTTTTTTACGTTCTTGGTTGTCCGCTGCATCTCAACAGATAAGAGGGGCGTAACTTTTTTTTCTCCGAATGTGCGTGCATTGCTTCAGTTGAAGAAACAGTGATATAAGCTCTATAAATAGACAAACACATGGCAGGATGCTAGGCAGTGAATGTCTTTGCATTTGGTGAGAGTGTAGAGTGACGTCTTGGGTGAATGTATTCGCCCATGGTGCTGGAAGAGTTAAAATTATAGCCCCATCGAGAGAGAGAGAGAGAGAGAGTGGGTCTGTATTGTATAAGAATGGTCATAATTTCATTTTCTTTAATTGCGATAGTAGACATGGAAAGAAAGAGAGGAAAAAAAAGAATATGTGAGTTGGAGAAAGGGTTTAGTATGTGAGAAAAAGATAAATAAATAAATTGTTGTTTCTTATAAGGATGACGATTATTTGTTTTTGTTTTAATTTTTATCGTATTATTGTTACGCATTTCCCAATCTTACAGGATCGTCTACCACAGGCAAACCTATAGGGGCCTACTGCGATATATTGGCTCAGTGTGAAGTCACCCGAGTCCTGCTGCTCATGTTGCTTCAGGTATGTGTGTGTTAAGGAGGAAGGTGGCAGAGTGGTTAAGACGTTTGCATGCCAATTCGATGCATCAGTGACCGGGTTGGAGTCTCATAATTGGCCTCAGTGTTTTTTTCTATTTCATCAGGAGAATCGAACTGAACGTTGAGTCCTAACGATGGGGACTTAAAGCAAGTCTGATCCATGCACATTAAGCATAATAAAACCCAACAACAGCAAGTTAAAAGTCGATAAGAGCAGGGAGAAATCCTGCTGCCTGGTATGAACCCGAATAGCTAGGTTTCCCAAGATCACCTGCCATCCTCACCCCTTAAAAAAAGGGAGTGGTGCTGCACTGGTGGCAACATGCTCTCCAGGTTGGAGCAGCCTCAATTTCACAGAGACAACTGTCAGTGACTAGAAAATACCAAAAATAGTAAACATCATGACCATGTCTCCGCCTTGGCATAAGGCTGTGTCAGACCAGTGTACATAAGCTAGAACACCAAGGCTACATCAAAATGTTATGTTCTGCATAGTTATGCAGGGATTGTCTTTAGCCATGGCAAGCTCCTAGTATAACATCATCAGTCCAAAATCCTCAGAAGTCGGAGTGTGGCTGCCCACGTGGCGGGGTAATCAAAAACGGTCACTACACGTAATGTTCTCATCCCTAGCTGGTGCATTTGTGCCATAGTGTTCAAGTGCTTCGGCTGTTGGGATGATCCCTGGAGTTTTTAAGCCAGGGTAAGATAACAACAATGACCATGTCTAATTGATGGGATCATGCTTTTTTTGTGTGGATAGAAATAAAATGTGGTGCATAAAATAAACCATAGTCCTTTTTCTTCTTAGAAAAAAAAAAAAGTTAACAGATGTGATCCTCATTGAAGTTTTAAAAAAAAGAGCTTGAAAAATGAAAGTGTGTGATGACAAAATCAAACAACAAAGGTATAACTCATGTGATGCATTTGAATGTCACACACATTTTGTGTTTATACACCAGTATCAGAACGGTTTAAGCTGAGTTTTGTAAATTTAATTGTTTTGATTTTATATGAGCACTGTTTTGGTAGCTGCAATGTCGATATTTATCTTTCAGCCCACCCCTCAAAGAATTCGCCCTGAGCATGCTCAGACACTGGAAAAATATGCTTGGGAGTCATCGGAAGACAGTCTAACAGGTGAAATTTGTGTGTGTGTGTGTGTGTATACAGTGGAGAACTGTAACAAGAAATTCAGGGGACAAAGATTGTTTTTGTGTACGTTAACTATTATTTTTGTTAAGCTTTAAGTAATAATAGAGGGGTTTCGTACGTTCAGATTTTTTTGCATTAATCAATATTTCGTGTTATCCAGTTTTGTGTTAAGTGTACTCCAATGTATGTTTTTTTTTGTGCATGTGCGGGCGGGCATGCAATGCATGCATGTGGACAAATCCAGTATTTAATGACAGTTGATTGCACATTTTTGAACCCCACATTTAAAAAAATATAAAAGCAAATTTTTTTTTAAAGAGAAAGACTGCTTTGTATGAGTTTAGTAAAATTAAGAGATTATTTGAATGATGGAAGAAATAAAGGCTTAAGTTAACCTGAGCTTGTGATACCATTTGTATTGCCCTAAAATTTAGCTTAGATTCATTGTTATATTTTTGTCATAATTCATTTATTTTATATTCTTTAGTAACAGAGCATTATCCTAATAGTGTTTACATTTACACAGGCAGTCGTTGTGTGAGCATTTATGTGTGGTCCCCATGTGGTTATGACATTTTCAATGTGTCATGATAGGTGGTAGCACTAGCAGATGCAGAAAGTTGCTGTCCATCCACCTATTGGCTACTGCAAAGAACACCTTTTGCAAGAGTGAATGCCCTTGGTGGGTGGGGGAAGATGGTTGAGCACTGACCAAACAAGGGCATAACTCGCCAGTAATCCCATTTGAGGCTACTAAATGGCTGCCTTTCGCAAGAGTGAATGCCCTTGTCAGCACTGACCAACAAGGGATTCACTCTCACTGTCAAGGGCGTTAATAACCCTAGTTGCAGAGGCCAATAGTGTCTTGAAAGTTTTTAGGTGTTTTTTTGCTATCCCATTTTCTGGGCCATTCAGTGCTATAACTGTCTGAATATCCCCCGAAGTCGGAGTGTGGCTGCCCACATAATGGGGTAATCAAAAACGGTCACACATGTAATGTTCTCATCCCTAGCTGGTGCATTTGTGCCATAGTGTTCAAGTGCTTCGGCTGTTGGGATGGTCCCTGGAGTCTTTAAGCCAGGGTAAGACAACATCAACAATTGTGAATCATAGCTTACTGCCACACCCTGATTTGCCATGCCGTAGTCTGAACACCATCAAAGCATGAGCATTTAGGGGTGTTAGGTTGTCAAGAGGTAACCCCCCAGAGAAAACTGCACTGCTGCTGAGTCACTGTTGGCGTTCAGTGGAGTTTGTTCTGATATGCAAGTCACCACTTACTAATGCCTCCTAATCTCTCTCCCTATTGATCACAGTAATGGCTTATATGTGGAACCAGCGTGACTGAGGTCCTTTCTGCGAGGGCGCCACCGATACAAATGTAACAACAGTCAATATGTGGACTTTGTGTGTAGCAACAATCAATATGTGGACTTTGTGTGTAACAATCAATATGTGGACTTTGTGTGTAAGAACAATCAATAAATGGACTTTGTGTGCAGAAGTGTTCCTTGGAGAAGATCTCTTCTTACTGCTTCAGTCTGTGGTGGTAAGTGCTGGTATCTCTAGATTGAAATAGCGTTGAATAGACCATTATAGAGGTCTTACAGGCGGGAGAATTCTCTCTTGGGTCCAAGAATATCAGAAAGGGGAAAGGGGAAACACACTTAAGAGGGAAAGCAATTGGATGTTCGGAATCAGATTTTTTTCAACCATCTTCATTTGCTCTATATGAAATGTTCTTTTGATATTTTAATTAACAGGTTCATTAATTTCTTCCCCATATTTTTGCATTATTTTTTAACAATCCGTCCATGCCCTATAACCATCTTCTACCAGAACGGAAAGATCTTAACCCTTTCACCGCCAGCCACATTTCAGCCAAAAGTGTCCATTAAATTTACCTGGGTAGAGAACAAAATCCATCTGCAATATTGGGGATTCTTCTGTGACATATATAAAATAAGGTCTATCCTTGCTTCCCAAAACTAAGACAATAGGGTCTTTGGATAATAGACCCCAATTTGATGCCTTTTAGTAACATAGGTGTTACATCACTGTGGTGCTAAAATGCGACTTTGGCGGCGAAATGGTTAATTAAGCCTTCAACAGTAAATAATATACTTTTTTTTTAGTGTTTGTATTGCGAAACATCCTTTAAACGAACAATCTACCTTTTTCTTGATTTGAAACAGTTTTTGTTATGAATGTCATAGAGTAAAGCCTAGAATACTTATTGAAGGAAAATGGTGACTCTGTTCTGCCTTGAATTCATAAAAAAATGTTTCTTCATTCTATTTATTTAGGTGTGTATTATGCTTTGCATGTATTGCTCTTTTCTAACCCTGATATTTTTATTCAGGATATGCAGGTGAGTGGAAATTAGCATGAGAGATTTAGACCCCTGATGCTTAGCTCAACTGGTGTGTTGGTATTATGTGTTGCTTAGATAAATTATTAACGTTAAGTGTCACTGAAATGACTCAAATTATGCATTATTCAGATGGCGTTTCAATCCAAGAAATTATAATCCCGGCGGTCTCTGCAGACTGACTTTGGCCGGAATTGTCACCTGAATACAATGAACCACTACACTTAGTGTTGTGTTAATTATATGTATTGGTATCATGTTATTCAGATGACGTGTCAGTCCAAAGACTGGAAACCCTGCGGTCACTACAGACTGACCTGTGCTGTTACCTGAAAGGAACCAAATACTACACTTAGTGTTGTGTTAATTATATGTATTGGTATCATCTGTTATTCAGATGACGTGTCATCTGAACCAGCTGCTACACTTGGTGTTGTTTTGGCATGTCAGTCAAAGGATTTAGAATCCCTGCAGACTGATCTATGTTGTTACCTGAACAGAACCAGCTGCTACCCTTAGTATTGTGTTAGTTATATGTTGTTGGCATCATGTGTTATTCAGATGGCGTGTCAATCCAAAGACCTGGAAGCCCTGCGGTCACTACAGACTGACCTGTGGCCTGTGCTGTTACCTGAACAGAACCAACTACTACACCTGGTCCTTCAGGAGATGGCACACCCCTCAGGGGAGGGGGTGTAAAAACACACCACTCTCTGGCACTAATGCATACTGGGCATAATTATGTGACATTTTTCATCTTTCACAAATGGGACAGAATATTAGAAAAACAGGTCAAAGGTTGGTAAAGCCTGAAATGTAGCTAGTACAGGGGTGCATATCTGCCTGAATTCAGGCAATTTGATGCTCTTTCATGCAGTAGTCTGCCTGAAGATAGGGCTCTTCTCATGCTCTTTTTGCTCTCAAATTGACCATTTTAGCAAAAGTTATGATGGAAAGTTCAGGCAAATGCTTTATTCACTGCATGCCCCCATGCTGCTAGGCTATCAAGGTGTGAAACCAATATGATAAATCAGAAAACTTCTTATCGTGTGGTCATTGGATGGTTGAGTGAAGGATAACAGGATCCAAAGGCGCACTAGGGAAGGAAATTGTGTAAAAAGGTAAGGGTTAAGAATGATTGGAGTTTTTACTGGAAATTTAATGCTTTCACATTCCATTTGTTCAGTTGGCTCTACACGTACTTTGATGTTTAAGAATAATGATATCCATTTATATTCTGTGATGTCAAAATAGTTTCATCTTTGTCAGCTATTCTGTTTTTGTTGTTGTAGCCTTTTTGAAAAAAGTTTTCTTTATGTGATGTTCAGTCATGGAGAAGTGCAATGGTTTATGTATGATTAGAGAGAGAGAGAGAGAGAGATCGCGCGCGCGCGCGACAGATTGGTATAGTATGTTATTGTCGGATTATTTATTGTACTGTTACTTGAGTAATTTGGTTGTCAGGCATGTGCTTGTGTTAAAAAATATATGTGAAACCATAAAACTACAAGATCTTAATCAAAGTGTGTGTGTGAAGCTAAGAAAAGTTTTCTTGCTTAACTTTCTGGATACATGAATCTATTACTGCTTTATTAACACTAGAATCAGGGCATCTCACACATTCTTCGACAAGCATTAAAAAGCTTACACCACAATTAAAATGTAAAACAATAACTGTATTTTAACCAAGCAGTATCAAATATAACTACACATGATATACAATGTACTTATAGAGTATTACAAGCTCATATTAAACAAGACATGGAGACAATAGCATGTTATGCTTGATATTCATATTGGCACATAATAATAAACAAAAATATAAATGACAAATCACATGAATGTTAACACCACTTTTTATAACCCAGACACTATATTAGAGTTGGAATGGTTTTGTTATATTCGATGGTTTTGATGGGATGAAACAATCGACTCTTTTGAAATACATTTTAGAACTAGAGAAGTGTCGAAAATATTGAATGCTGATTTGATAACGGTAAACCTAAAAGAACTGGAATATTGGCAGACTTTAACGATAATGATAGTAGTATGGAATTAAATGATATTATACAAGATCATGGAAAGTACATTGCATTTAGATTCTTCATATAAATGCTTATACTAATCTGTCGGTTACAGAAAGCTTTTGACCACTTGCATCATTTGATGAAAGTTCACACATGGATGATGAACTACACTGAATTGAATAATGAATTGTCAAATGGATATAAATGAACTATATGAAGATACATGAAATATATAACAAATCTGAAAAGTTATAAAACTCATTTAATCTGACAACATTGAACTTAAAACCAAGACTGTAATCACGAATGAATAAAGAGGATGTAACATTTTCCTACCCATCCCACTGCTCTCTTTCTCTCTCTCACACACACACAAGCAAGTACACAGAAGTTCACACACACACTCAGTCTAAATACTCAAAGGTTGCACACTCATTTTTGGTATTGAAGGAAAACGAAACTTTACAGCCTAATACAACATGGAAGTGATTATTCTCCCCATTGGTTTCCTACTGACAGTTGCTGTCCTTCATACGCTAGATATTTTTTTATTGCTAAAACCTCAATGGAGTCATGTCGGAGACATCATTCCGACACTGTTCTCATCTTTTGGAGTCACGTTGGAGGTTTTTTTCCCCCGACATATTTTGACTGTAGTGTAACCCAATAAAAGGGAAATAACTCGCTGTTCCTATTAATCCTGAGACCTTCCCCTTGTAGTTGCTTCCCTTAAGACTGTCTCCAGTGTGTCCTATTTTCGTTTCTTAATTCTTTAATTTGAACTAATCGTCTTTGAATTTGCTTCATTCAATATGGCGGCGACCATATAGCTCACTTTATTCAAACATTAAATAAACAAATGTTTATGTTTATATTATGCTTTTTAAAAGCCTTTTTTATTTATATACTAAACCAAGTCTATCAAAACTTGATGGCTTTGTGATACTAGATCAAGATCATAACAAAGTGGTCAGCCCGTGGAGTAGGAAGTTTGTTTTCCAGACATTGTGAAAATATATGCGTCTCACTCGTTCAAAATAAAAAGTCTCCCAAAATATACTGATTTATTTTTCATTCGGTACATATTGCATGCTTGTATGATGTGCATTTGATTTTTGGTGATTTTTAGAAAATGACCAAAAATAATGCGATCTGAGTGAGAAACTACGCCATTTTGTATGTGACTCAATAGAGTTAATTCTTATGGAATGCTTTCGGGGAGAAAGAGCCCCCACTTCCTAGCGCAGCACCATTTGAGTACAATTATATCTGTTTACCTATTCAAAAAGGATTTTTCAATCGTAATTCAAAAAGGATCTTTCGATACATCTGTTTACCAATTTCTTTAAAAAAATGACCTTTTGAATATATATGTTTTCCTGTTAAAACATTTTTTGCCACATATTTTAGCGAGGAACAAGTTTTGTTTGCCTTTATATGCATTTAAAAGCACACACTTAGATGATGTTAAGAGGTTTATACTGGAAGACAAAAAATCTGCCCTTGATGTACATTAACCAGGGCAGTTCATGTTACTAGCAGGCATGGTACGTCGCCACTTTTTTGTAGACCACCCTTGTTTTTTTTTCTCCAAATAAGCTTGTGTAGGTAAGTGGGATAAATTATTTATTTATTTTTCTTCAGTTCTAGTTCTATGGGGATCATATTCTTTGTCAAACAAACTTTAGACAAAAAAACAAGAAGACAAAAAAGCAAGAAGACAACATTGTACATAATATCATAAAGAATGCTAAAGATTGCTTTATTTTACAGTTACTAAAATTTCCAACCAAAGGAGTTGTATTAAGGGGCCAATCCACACGTCAAACTGGCAACTGCAGTTGTACGACTATCCAACTGCGGCATTTGTGAAGCATGAATCTGATGTATTTCAGAATCATCCATCACAGATGTTGTCACAGCTGGACAGTCATACGACTGCAGTTGGATATGTGGATCGGCCCCTTAACAGTGACTGGATTAAGTCAACATTGGAATGCAGTGACACAAGTTTCCTTACCCATGAAAAATCAAAACTTGCTCAGACACATTACCCATGGGCAGATGATTGACTCAATTCATTGTGTGTGTGTGTGTGTGTGAGAGAGAGAGAGAGAGAGAGAGAGAGAGAGAGAACTTGAAAACTTAAACTTTATTTTCCAAGGATATAGATTTTAGGCAACGCCTATTCTTCCAATCTGTCCTTGAGAGAGAGAGAGAGAGAAGGAGAAGAAAACGGTGGGGGGGAGTAACCTGACATGCATGTGCACTGTGCTTCCCACAGAACAAGAGACAGGTCTCAAAAGAAGGATACCCCCCCCCCCCCCCCTCCCCTTCTCACACTAAAACCTAACAAGCCATCACTCTTGTCTATGTTTCTTCACACTCCCTCCCTCCCCCTCCCCTTCCTTCTTCTTGCTCTTCCTCATCATTTTGCCAACACTCCCCACCACTAAGAACAGCGCGACCACCACATGCCCGGCGAAGTAAATGGAGCGCCAGTAGCGCAGCGTGGACCCCAGCTTCAACAAGAGGAACCCCATGCACATGTAGTCGAAGCCGCGCATCTTGAAGAACCAGCATCCCCAGTCGAACAGGCTCTGCTGCTGGGGGGAGGCGCCGGTTTTGAAGGCATCCATCATGACGCCTTCCGCCATCAGGATGGGCGGAACGGTCAGAAAGCTGAGGTAGTAGCCCGGGTGGATCCCGTGCCAGAAGGCGCTGACTGCCATTGTCACCGACACCCTGACAATAGTAATGATGGTAATTATGGGCTAAGTGGTAGTTTAGACACCCCTTAATGTTTACGACACACAATCTCCAGGTCTGGTTCTTTCAGTTTCATAGCAGTAACCCCAGGCTGATTCTGACCCTATCCCTTTACGAAAATGGCAGAGTGATGCTTCTCAGTAAAACTTTGAATAGGAACGTTTGATGGGGGGTGTCTAAACAACAACTTTGCCTAATTATGATAGTAATAGCTATACCAATATTCAGAGATCCTCTGAATAATGATGATAGTAATAGCTGTACCAATATTCAGAGATCTTCTGAATAATGATGATAGTAATAGCTATACCAATATTCAGAGATCCTCTGAATAATGATGATAGTAATAGCTATACCAAAGATATTCTAGGGGAAGATAAGCATCCGATCTCTTTTCCCTATATGAGTAGTGAGGACAGAAACACTGGTTATGTCCCTTTTAAACAGGACACACTTTGCACGTCGACAGGCCAGTTGAATTCTCCATTCAAGTTCCAGTCTGAGTTTTTGGATAGCCTCCACTGTGAAAATGTACTGTCGCCACTAACGATAACTCTATCAGCCCGGTTCGCCGAGCTCTTTAAGTAGTCCATCTTACTCTTTTAGAATATCTTTGGCGATACCAATATTCAGAGATCCTCTGAATAATGTGATAGTAATAGCTATACCAATATTCAGAGATCCTCTGAATAATGATGATAGTAATAGCTATACCAATATTCACAGATCCTCTGAATAATGATGATAGTAATAGCTATACCAATATTCACAGATCCTCTGAATAATAATAGTAATACCGGAGTCTAGCGAATATTTGTCACTACAAAATGGTACTGAAACAAGATCAATGCAAAGCTTAAAATATTGGCACACATACATTAGTAGTAGTGATACACACACATGCATAAACGCATATAAAACATACTCATGATCTTGCACACATGCATGCACATACACGTGCTCACACACACTGTGATGTCCCAAGGCCCAGGTCATATGACGTCTTATTGTACCCTGGCTTAAAGACTTCAGGGATCATCCCAACTGCCGAAGCACTTGAACACTATGGTACAAATGCACCAGCTAGGGATGAGAACAGTACATGTGTGACCGTTTTTGATTACCCCGCCATGTGGGCAGCCACACTCCGACTTCGGAGGAACGTCTTATTAAATGTCCTATTGTATTGCCCCCTACCTGGTCAAATGTCCTATTGAAATAAAAGGCTGGCAGACTTTAACTAACCTACACTATTGATTTCTAAAAGAGCAAGGACATTTTGTCCTGTTCATTTTCTTGTTTCAGGACACTTTGTCCTATCCCTTTTTCACCCTTGGTGCATCACTGCACACACAAACACTGTAAGGTTTTAAAGGCCGATGGACGCACGTCATGGGTGCATGCAGTGACCAAAACTTTTGCCTGAACTTTCTTGCCGAAACCCAATGTACAAAAGAATGATATCATGTTAAAGAGCCCTTTCTTCAGGCACTCAGCTGCCTGAAGCAGCATCAAATTGCCTGAATTCAGGCATACCCACATGCACCCCTGGCACGTAGACAACCTAATCTGTACACTCATGTTCCAACAACACATAAGCACACACATGTATACACAAACACAGAGACAAAAATCCCCCCCCCCCCCACACGTACCTCCACACTACAGTACACACAAACACTAAGGTTTTAAAGGCTGATGGACACACATAGACAACTTAATCTGTACACTTATGTTCCAACAACACATTAACACACATGTACACAAACACACAGAGACAAAAATCCCCCCCCCCACACACACACGCCTACCTCCACACTACAGTACACACAAACACTATAAAGTTTTATAAGCCGATGGACACATGCAGACAACCTAATCTGTACACTCATGCTCCAACAACACATTAACACACACATACACAAACACTAAGGTTTTAAAGGCTGATGGACGCACGTAGACAACCTAATCTGTACACTCTTGTTCCAACAACACATTAACACACACGTACACAAACACTAAGGTTTTAAAGGCCGATGGACACACGTAGACAACCTAATCTGTACACTCATGTTCCAACAACACATTAACACACACGTACACAAACACACACAGAGACAAAACTCCACACACACACACACCGCCTACCTCCACACTACAGTACACACAAACACTAAGGTTTTAAAGGCCGATGGACGCACGTAGACAACCTAATCTGTACACTCATGTTCCAACAACACATTAACACTCTGACACACACGTACACAAACACACAGATACAAAAATCCACCCCCGCCTACCTCCACACTACACACATACCTTTAACCCTCAATAAAGATGATTTTGACTTGACTTGACTTGACTTAAGGTTTCAATGGTGGGGACACCCGGCGATGCACATAGGTAGCCAACTAATACTGCACAGTCATGTTCCAACAACACATTAACACACTTACACACACATACACAAACACACAGAGACAAAAAGGTCACATACCTGTAAGGTTTCAATGGTGGGGGCACCCGGCGATGCACATAGGTAGCCAACCAATACTGCACAGTCATGTTCCAACAACACATTAACACACTTACACACACATACACAAACACACAGAGACAAAAAGGTCACATACCTGTAAGGTTTCAATGGTGGGGGCACCCGGCGATGCACATAGGTAGCCAACCAATACTGCACAGTCATGTTCCAACAACACATTAACACACTTACACACACATACACAAACACACAGAGACAAAAAGGTCACATACCTGTAAGGTTTCAATGGTGGGGGCACCCGGCGATGCACATAGGTAGCCAACCAATACTGCACAGTCATGTTCCAGCTACGCAGTCCCTGCTTGGTCATGGGCGCTAGCTCACAGCCGTAGATATTCAGGTTGTGAACAGTCTCAAAATCGTATTCCACCACCTTCTCCCCCTCCCTGGAAAACACATAACATAGAACATACCACTACCATTTTTGTCCCCACACTATGTCGTCGAGCTTTCAATTTTATAGTTTACCATTATCTTTTAAACCTATTTCTTTTGTTTTGCCCCTTTTGGATTCACAAAATATAATAAATGAAATGCATCCTAGCGTTTCCATTCATTTGGCTTTTTAACAAGCAGAAATGGTTCCTATGAGAAAAGCATTTAATCCTGTAGCATTACTTTCGACAATCTCCAGAGCAAAGAAAACAAAAAACGTCAATAGTCTCACACTAAGTAGAGCTGAGAACCGGTACGGAAAACCGTATCGGTATGATACTGGTATTTTGTTGTCGTACCGGTACGTACCAGGAGATAGTCGTGGTTGACATGTTGTACTATGCAATCTTCATCTTCATCTGTGTTAAGCCAATGAGAGCATACAGATTAAGAAACACATCGTTATGGATTAGTGCGTGTCTGTTGCTTTGAACATCAATGACACTTTTAGGAGAAAACGGGATTAACTGTGCACACGGGTGTTGGAGAGGATCCCAGCAGGTGCAAATGACTCAGAGTCTGAGAGTTACAATCATTCACGAAAGACCAAGCTGTACAATGATTGTCCATTGCTGCATTTCCATTTCTCGTACAGCTCTAACTCTCACTTTAGTATTGATACACACACACACACACACCCATCCCCCAACTTCAGGCTAATATCAACCAATCGAGTACACTAACAACTTCTCACAACACATACACACACAACTATAATCCTATCTGTACAATGATTTTCTGTTACAGTAGAAAATCATTTATCATACAGCTCTCATGCTCACTTTACCACTGTCCCCAAACTTCATGCTGTCAAACAACGAAACGACTGCCACTTGACAACACCTGTAACTGCCCACAACATACACAGAGCTATGAGAAAGAAACACCGGAAGGTACTAAGGGGAACCAGAAATGCAGCAGCTCCACCTGCCCTACCAACACAAGAGCAGCCCAGCGCCAACCCCTGGAAGTCCACAACACACAGCACCAACTCCACCTACCCTACCAACACAGAAGAAGCGCAGAGCCAACCCTGGAACTCCACAACACCAACTCCACCTGCCTTACCAACACAAGAGCAGCGCAGTGTCAACCCTCGAAGTCCACAACACACAATAACGCACAATAACACACACCAACTCCACCTGCCTTACCAATACAAGAGCAGCGCAATGTCAACCCTGGAAGTCCACAACACACAATAACACACACCAACTCCACCTGCCTTGCCAACACAAGAGCAGCGCAGTGCCAATCCTGGAAGTCCACAACACACAATAACACACAGCACCAACTCCATCTGCCTTACCAACACAAGGGCAGCCCAGCGCCAACCTCTGGAAGTCCACAACACACGATAACACGCAGCGCCAACTCAACCTGCCCTAGCGACACAAAAGCAGTCTTGCGCCAACCCCTGGAAATCCACAACACACAATAACACACAGCCTTACCAACACAAGAGCAGCCCAGCGCCAAGCCCTGGAAATCCACAACACACAACCTTACCAACACAAGAGCAGCCCAGCGCCAACCCCTCGAAGTTCACAACACAATAACACACAGGAACAACTCCACCCGCCCTAACAACACAAGAGCAGCCCAGCGCCAACCCTGGAAATAGACAACACACAGCACCAACTCCACCTGCCTTACCAACACAAGAGCAGCCCAGCATCAACCCCTGGAAATCCACAACACACAATAACACACAGCCTTACCAACACAAGAGCAGCCCAGCACCACCCCCTGGGAATCCACAACACACAGCACCAACTCCACCTGCCTTACCAACACAAGAGCAGCCCAGCGCCAACCCTGGAAGTCCACAACACAATAACACACAGCACCAACTCCACCTGCCTTACCAACAGAAGAGCAGCCCAGCGTCAACCCATGGAAATCCACAACACACAATAACACACAGCCTTACCAACACAAGAGCAGCCCAGCGCCACCCCCTGGGAATCCACAACACACAGCACCAACTCCACCTGCCTTACCAACACAAGGGCAGCCCAGCGCCAACCCCTAGAAATCCACAACACACACGACTACGATCCTGATCAATACTGACGCTTTCTCCAAGGCCTGGAAGTTGGTGGGCCCTAACCCGCACTTGGCGTTAGCGGTGGAGGGGTAGGCGGCGAATCCCGCGGTGATGCACATGCACTCGGACAGCAGCCAGGCGGTGTAGAGGCGGGTGCGGAACACCATGAACATGGGCACCATGTAGAACAGCCGGAACCAGAAGGGCTGATCGTAGAACTCGTCCGAATCCACGTACTGCAAGGGACAAAAATATTGAAACAAAACACTCGGGTTAAATAGCTCATTTAATTAACTTCATAGGGGCTTTTTTCTTTTTCTGCATTTTTCTGCATTCTGCATGGCCATAATGGGTAAGGTACGTATGTGTCCTGTTTTAAGTTTTCACTGGTCTCCCCGACTACAGCCGGCACATTCCGATTTCGTAGGAGCTCAAAGGAGAAACATTATTTGGAAGATCGTTTTGAAAAAATGCAGGAGAATGGGCCAATAAGTCAGAAAGATACGAAACGATTTTTTATTTATACAGGGTAATGAGATAGCAGATGATAGAAAGCAAAGGGAAAAAGCAGAGTCAAAGAGTGTGGCAGATTAGAGGAAGTTAAAAGCACAGAACATCCAGAAGGTGGGGGAACTATTTTTACGAACGACCCCCCGGTACCCCCACGGGTATATAGGGGCTTTTAAAAAAAAGGGGTGGTGTTATCTTTAAATTATAAAAACAAAACCTTTCAAAGAACTGTATTGCATTGTACATGTATTGTATTATTTTCTAATCACAATGACTGATCGGTCTCCCACCTGGAGAGAACATTGCTGCGCCACCCTTCCCCCCCCCCCCCCCCATGCTGAGTGCGTGTGTGTGTATGTTTATAATATGGATTATATGGACTCTGCTCTAACCTTGATAGGGAAACAATATGAGCACAGAACACTTTTACTACAAGCCTCAAGGGCTAAGAAGGGTGGTGTTTTTTCCCCCTCAAAAATCTTTAAAGACTTTCAATGAACCATATTCATGAACTCTGCTCGAACCTTGATGGAGAAAAAAATCTTAGCACAATTTCATAAGGCCTTTAAAAAGGGCGGCATTTTTCACAACAATTTTAAAGACTTTCAAAGAACCACATGAACTGAGCTCTAACCTCGATCGAGAAGAAGTACGAGCACAGTAGATAAGTGATGATGATGACGGGCAGAGGCCTGGCCTTGGCAATCAGGGGTTCCATCAGAGGAATCCTATCAGGGCTCTGCTGCCGAAGCCAGTCTCTGTACACGTGGTACTTGAAATATGGACCTGTACACAAACATTTTTTAACTTTTTTTTTATATTCTATAAATCACGACTATTGAATGAATTAAATTAACTGCTCCAGTTGGCTGGTTCCTCAGATCCGAGGATCAGTGGGGAGGTCCCTGACGGCATGCCCTCTGGTGGCTGAAGTGTCCGATCCTGGACCGGCATACTTTATGGCATCATGGGCATAGGAAACCCTGGGTTGGGGTACTCTGTGCAGTTGATGCTTTTCCTCTGCTATAAAATTATTAACTAATACTGACTTAAATAAACAGTCCTGAAGTTCTTGTTGTGCTTTTACGATTCTCATCGTTTAAGTCTGAATACATAACTGCGTCAATACATTCAAACATAGTTTTTAGCATCCTTATTTTTTTTTAATAGTACTTTCATCATAACCGTTCTTTAAAAAATGTTTTTCTTTAAGTGTTAACAGCACACATAAACAGAAACATAGACAAGAGTGATGGCTTGGTAGGTTTTAGTGACTCCAGAAAAAAACCCACTCTGAAGTTTAAATAAGCCTCTTAATTACAGAGGAGATTCTCATTCTACAGAAACACTCCCTAGGAACAAACCACAAGAACAGTCATTACAAGTAAGAAATCTACACACACACATTTTCTTTGGGGTCAAGCCAGAAAAACTACACAGATTTTTGTGTGTGTACAGAGTCAGGTTTGCATGATTTTTCTTTCACCCTCTGGTTGATTCAATAAAACGTTTCATGCTTGGGAAAAGAAAGATGAAGCACAATGTCTTGCCTGGCAGAAATTCAAATCTTGCTCAAAAGCAGGGGGGGAAGGTGGGGGGGGGGAAGGAGGGGGGGGGGGGAGGAGGGGGGGGGGGGGGGGGGGGAGAGAGAGGGGGGAGGGGGAGAGAGGGGAGGGGCATGGGCCTCCTAGGCATGGTGGGGTGCAAGGGTATCATTCTGTCTGCGGGGCTAAGCCCTCCAGAAGATTACAAGAATTTACAAATAAATACCTATTTCGTGAGCTCTTTCATTCATATTTGCGTGCGTGTGTGTGTGTGTGTGTGTGTGTGTGTGTGTGTGTGTGTGTGTGTTGTTGGGTTGTGTTGTGTGGTGTGCATAATTTGTGGCCTGAGGTTGCTGAAATTGGTCAATTAAGGAAATCCTTGCTGAGAAGGAAAACGTTCACCCATGCACACGCACACACACACATCCTGCTAACCGAGCTATTTCATACAAACATTTTTAGAGACTGGGTGATTTTCCTAAAAGCACCGAACAGGAATGCTGGTCTCATTGCCTTAAGCAGATTACCCGTGAGAGAGCCAATGTAGCAGAAAGCGAAGCACACAATGTCCTTGACATTGGGGTTGATGGCGGTGTGCTTGATTAGGACTAGCATGTCCTGCACTTTCTCTCCACTCTTTCCCTCCTTCCTCAGCATGCGGCTGTCGTGGATGTCAAAGGCCAGGCCAATCATCTGCATGCACACACAAGCACACACACACACACACACACACACACAAACACATGTGGCAAGCAAGCACACACACACACACACGCATGGCAAGCAAGCATACACTAACACACACAAACACACACACAGTGACACACACACACACACACACAAACATGTGTGGCAAGCAAGCACACACACACACACACATGGCAAGCAAGCATACACTAACACACACAAACACACACAGTGACACACACACACACCATCAGAAAAACAAAAATAGGTGTTTCCACAAAAAGAATTGCAATAATCAAAAAGCATAGGTAAAAAGAAAATTATTTTAGTCCTCTTGTCTGTCTTGATAAATTACAGCATTATTCTGGTGCTTTTGTCAAACACAATAATCTAATATAATGTGCAGAACAGCATAATTTATTAAACTGTCAAAACATAGAGCCAGGGTTAACTAAGGTCCTCTTCGAAGGCCGTAATAAAAAGTAAACCATGAACATATTATTAAAAGCTTCTGCATAAATTTATGCAAATAAAAGCTGAAAGATGACAGTAGAAGAATAACTTGTAAAACAGGGTCTGGACAAGAAACAAAACATCTTTCACACTTTCACAACTTATTACATCCATGGGTGCAACTACCCAAAATAAAATTTTATCTGAAAGGCTAGGGTACATGGGTTGCCTGGGCCCTGACAGGGTACAGGGGCAGAGCTGGGGTGTTCAGGGGAACTGTTTAAAAATATGATACACAACGATTTTTTGCGTGAATTAAAAAATAAAGGAATGTTCTTTTCAGGTAAAATTAAAACAGATTTTGTCAGTTGGCCAACATTTTAGCTCGTAAAACTAAAAGGTTTTAAAAATAAACCAAAATTTTGCTAATCTTTTACAATGGTGTTACTGTTTTTATTCCATCAAGTTTCAAAATTAAAAACAAAGGAAAGCCTTGTCAAACAGGAACAGTTGCACCCATGTCAGTATTGTTACTATAATCTTAAACTACTGGTAAGAAACACCGTAACTGAGTGGTGGTGGTTATTTTATATATCTAATCTGCCCATTCTCCTCCCCCCCCCCCACCCCTTTCTCTCTCTTCTTCTTATCTATAGATTAGGGCCGTATATTTTCCATAGATCATCCTGAATTTACAGTGACAGAATAATCAGCAAATGATTGTGGTCGCTTGATGGAAAGGAGGAAGGAACTGCACCCATGTTAGTATTGTTACTATAAAAGTATAAAAATAATCTTAAACTACTGGTAAGAAACACCTTAACTGTGACTAGTCACTAGATATTTTTTTTAATAAGTTATTTAACTCTCCAGCCTTCTTCTCTGTCACAACTAAGATTATTTGTTTAGAAGTTGCACCTGTTTTCATTCTTAAAGCTACATCAGGCTGGAAAATCAATTCAGAATTGTCCCCATAATTTGCATGCATGCAGGAAGGAGCATATATAATATATATCTATACGTTTTAAATACATAAATCCCCAATCCCTTGGATCGGTTGTGCATTTAACTTAATATATTATAAGATTATTTAGAGTTGTGTTCTCATACCCGTAATGTGAGGAAGAGTTGCGCAGCATTGGAGATGGGGGAAGGAACTGGCAGTCCCACATGATGAACTGTGCGGAATACGGCTAGGTAGCCAAAGTTCCACACAAAGCAGTACAGGTGACATTTTCTGCAATCACAGTGTGATATGCTATTATTATTAATTGTTTTATACTATATATATACACACATCCTTTATACACACAGTGACACACACACAGTGACACACACACACACAGCACATGTGCAAACATTTTGATTATGAATACACAAATGTTAAGAAAACTGAAAATGTAAATTTTTATGTTTTACTTTTTAGTGAATGAAGTTAGGGAACATCTTGACACTTGTTTAGTTGTTACAGTAACCACCTTAAAATGTATACTGATGGTTCAGTTATGGATAATATTGGATGTGCTTCTGGTTTTGTTATTTCTAGCCTTAAAATACAAAAGTATTTTCATATTGGTAAAGGGTTTTCTATATGTATATTACAGCAGAATTATATGCAATACTGATGGCTTTAGCTTATATTTGTAATACCCCTTTGCTTTTATTTACAATATTCTTATTTGTGTTGGTTCCAGATCTGTCTTATAATCATTGCAGCATTGGGAGAGTAAAGCACAAAGAGATTTGCTTTTTGATAATATGATGAAGGGAGTAAATGTAGATTTTTGTTGGGTCCCTTCTCATTGTGGGTTGAAATGGAATGAAACAGCAAGATAGTCTTGCTAAACTTGGAGTTGGAGCTAAACATCATTCTCTGATTCTGATATCGATCTTAATCATATCTTAAAGATGTCTTCGGTTGAATTTCTGTTGATTTTGGAATAATACGACAATAGCAGTCTAAATGAAGACTTTGGGTGTGGGGCAGGATAAACATCCCCAATCAGGATCAATACGTCGCAGGTGCCAATACTGGCAATAGTTGCGACGGAACTAGAAGTAGAAGTAGAAGGCGCATGTACCTATAGAAAACATAGGGTCCTGCTAATTGCCGTCCGGACGCCGTCCATAAATCCAGATAGAGAGAGAGAGAATATAAAAAAAAAACTATGCTGTTTTTATGTTCCCTGCTGTGTACAGCCAACACATTCCGATTTCAGAGGAGTTCAAAGGAGAAAAACTATTTCAGTATTTGGAATTTTTTTTTTTAAAAGGCAGAATTGGCCAATAAGACAGAAAGATAGATCTAGATGATAGAAAGCAAATGGAAGAGGCAGAGTCAAAGAGAGTGACAGATTAGAGGAAATTACAAGCATAGAACTTCCAGAAGGTGGGGGAACTACTCTATGCAAAATATCCCCCCCTGGGGAAAACCAAAAACCAAACCAACTATACTTTATGAAAGAATCGACATCCAGAAGGCACTAGGACAACTCCAATCGATATTCACTAATTCAACAACAACAACAACATACAGTATTTATACGGCGCTGAATCTTGATAGAAATCAAATCAAAGCGCACACACACGTTAGCATTCAAAGCGCATTCAAACACAAACGCAATACAACGCGAACACACACAGATAACATAAATGGAATATAGCAGAAACAGACCTAATGGCAAGAGAGAGAAGATAAAGAGAGAGGAGCTTTAATGACGGGGGAACAGGTGGGTTTTGAGGTTAGCTTTGAAAGCAGAGAGAGTCGGTCGCTGACGGAGGGAGAGCGGAAGTTTGTTCCAGGAGGTCGGTCCTGAGACAGCAAAAGAGCGCCGACCAACAGTTGAAAGCTTATACCTAGGGATCTGGAGAGAAAGAGGGTCAGAAACTGAACGTAAAGTGCGAGCTGGCGTATAGATGGAAATATTGTCAGAGGTAAGATGGAGCAGCTTTATGAATAGATTTATAGCAAAGTGTGTTTAATTTATACTCAATTCTGTCTGCGACAGGAAGCCAGTGCAAAGAACGCAGAAGAGGGCTAACATGATTGAACTTTTTCTTCCTAAGGACAAGACGAGCAGCTGTGTTTTGAATACGCTGGAGACAAGATAGAGAAGAGACTGATAGGCCAGAAAGGAGAGCATTACAGTAGTCAATACGAGATAGGATGAGGGAAGTAACAAGCTTTGCTGTGGCTTCATCTGAGAGGTATTTACGAATATAGCCAATGCAACGAATTTGATAGTAGCAGGACTGACAGGTCTGAGTCAGGAAACTCTGCATGGAAAGAGTATTGTCCAAAGTGACACCTAAGTTTTTGACTGAGTCTGAGAGGGGAATGATATTGTTACCCAGTTGGATTGACTCTATGGAAACAGAGGCTAGTTTGTTTTTTGTCCCTACAAGCATTGCTTCGGTTTTTTCACCATTTAATTCGACTAATTCAGACATTATCCGGACGGCATCCAGGCGGCTCCGGACGGCAATTAGCAGGACCGAAAACATAGAAAGAAAAGACCTAACGCTTGCACTGGGCTAAGACCATTAACCCCCCCCCCAGTAATCGGAAGAAGAAGAAAGTGACTTGAGTAAACAGACATCTTCACAGAACACAATAAGAAAACTCAGAGGGCCAACTAAAACAATGTTGAATGATGGGTGCGTCTAAGCACAGAATCAAGAAAAGAAAACAAGAGGAAGGAAGAATCAAGAAGAAAGATCATGAACAAGAAGGAAAGAACAAGAACAAAAAAGAAAATATCAAGAAGGAAACCGCAAGAACAAAGAAGAAATATTAAGAACAGAAAGATAATCAGATTAGGGAATAGGCATAGGTGTTCTCCCCTAGTTTTCGACACAAAGGTGGCCCTTTCGACTAACCCACAGAAACAGAAAACAGAATAACTCAATGAGTGACAAAGTTCACAAACTTGCTAAGCTGTGGCAGACAGATTATCAGACAGTTGCCAACGACCGTTATGATAAAATGCCAGCAGTCGATACCACACAGTAGGTAAAGCAGCAACACTCCCAGAAATGTTGACAGAAAGCGTCTGCTTTCCTCTCCAGTCACTTTACGGAACAGAAATCCCGCTGCCACAGAGGAAAGGATCGTGACCGCATAGAAAAAGTCGTCTGAAGCCATGCTGTACCTAAGCTGTACCTAAGAACACACCTTTAGAGTGGCTTCCCCTGATCTGCATGACTTAGTCCGCTTCCTGTTCTAAAATATGATATCCTTATAGTGTCAAAAGTATATAAACGCAAACGAGAAACGCAAATCTACCAAGTATCCAAGTGATTATAAAAAAACCACCTTCCTGGTATTGCAGTACCTCCAGGATCGTCCCACTATCTTTATAGTTACTAATGTCCCATATGTGCCTGTTCGGCCAGAGGACGTTGAACGAACTTTCATGACATAAGGTTAAAAAATACACACACAAAAACCAAAAAAACAAACAAACAAGAAAACAAAAACAAAAAACAACAAAAAAAAACAACACACACACACACACACACACACGCACGCACGCACGCACGCACGCACGCACGCACGCACGCACACGCACACGCACACGCACACACACACACACACACACACACACACACACACACACACACACACACACACACACACACACACACTGTTATTGCAAACAGAAAACAATTTATTCTCAAGAATGTGGCTTTTCAAAAGCTTAGTTCTAACACAGGGCCTAGCATAAGCTTTTATTTCTTGCTACCGTCCCACTGTTTCCTCACTCTGCGCAGTGCTTTTTGACACAGGCCTAATCTGAAGATAGCAGAAGACAAAAGGATATAAAAAGGAGCCTATGCCAATCACACAAAAGTTAAGGATCATGTTATCAACTGTCTAGGGGAAGACGGGGTAAAAAGCGCATGGGCGGGTAAGAAGCCCACCCCAATTATCTCATGAAATAAAGAAAATTTCAGTCAAATTTGCCCCTGAGACGAATGCTAGACATTAACGCTCGTCTCATGGGCAAAATGAGACTGAAATTTGCTTCATTTCATGAGATAATTGGGGTGGGCTTCTTACCCGCCCATGCGCTTTTTACCCTGTCTTCCCCTATACATTCTTTCTTCTTCTTCTGTGGTGGTGACCAACTTCTCCGCTATACAAAAGTAATTGTACACACTTTAGCCGGAGCACTTCAGCCGAAGCACTTGAACACAATGGTACAAATGCACCAGCTAGGGATGAGAACATTAAGTGTGTGACCGTTTTTGATTACCCCGCCACGTGGGCAGCCACACTCCGACTTCGGAGGATATAAGAGCAGTCATTGTGGGCTTTCTGCTTTCTGTCTGTATAACGGTACCCAATGCAAGTCAACTCGGCTCAGATGGTTTAGTAAAGAAAACCCAAGAGGTGTATACATGTAAAAACATTAACAAGTACTAGAAGGGAACAAACAAACAAACAAACAAGCAAAACAACAAAACAACAACAACACAAAAACAAACAAACAAAAGAAAAACTAACAAACAAAACTCCCACTAAACAGCTTACGTCAACACATTTTCTGCAAAAATATAGACTAGGTTACCCGTTTTATCAAACAACTGGTGTTGTTTACAGTGCTTTGCCATCGCACGTGCAACCTTTAGTTTCTTCAGTCAAACGGCCTTTGAATTTCAAATGACAAGAGTCTATGATAATTACAAATATACGTGGCCTATATAAATATTACGAGGGAAAGGTAAAACGAAGCAAAAGAATATTTGTGGAAATCCTAAAGTCATTGAACACACTTTCTCTCTCTCTCTCTCTCTCTCTCTCTCTCTCTCTCTCTCTCTCTCTCTCTCTCTCTCTCTCTCTCTCTCTCTCTCTCTCTCTCTCTCTCTCTCTCTCTCTCTCTCTCTCTCTCTCTCTCTCTCTCTCTCTCTCTCTCTCTCTCTCTCTCTCTCTCTCTCTCTCTCTCTCTCTCTCTCTCTCTCTCTCTCTCTCTCTCTCTCTCTCTCTCTCTCTCTCTCTCTCTCTCTCTCTCTCTCTCTCTCTCTCTCTCTCTCTCTCTCTCTCTCTCTCTCTCTCTCTCTCTCTCATAGTGAAACCATTGAAAACTGTACAGAAAATAGGGTATGTCTTATTTTCTTGTGATAAGTGTAGGTTGTAGTCGTTATCTCTGTTGAGCTGTTTCACGGATCTTCCTTTGTCTGGACAAGAGAGGTCAGTGAAGTTTTCATTGAGTCCAGTCAATCCATTTTTGACAGCCACACAGTGAAGTTTTGTCTTGTAGTGTCAACGAATGTTTTCAATGTTTTGCATTATTTTGCAGTGGCTCTTAATCGTCCACTAAAATCGTACGAATGTACGATGCGATTCGATCACGTGGTCTCCAAGAACAAATGTGATTCGCGTTTCGAGATCACGTGATCGAATCGTATCGTACAGTCGTGCGATTCCAGCTGACGTGTGGCTGGCCCTTTAATGTTACAGCCAAGTTGGGCTTTAGGGACAACCCAACCCCCCTCCCAACGCCAGCTATCCTAAAGCCCTTTTGGCCGAGAGAGTGGGGGTGTTCCCTGGGCAAGGCTTCTCGATTATATAGAAATTCCAGCTCAGCCCTCAGGAATTGCAGTCGCCTCCTTTGCTTCCTGGAAGTTATCGTCGGACACGACTGATTGACACACATTCAATGTAGTAGCTATGTATTCATAATGCTAAAGTAAAAGATTAAACCAAACGGAGAAGAAGAAGACGACGACGGAGGTCAAAATGAAAAAGAAGACGACGACGACGACAATCGAAGAATAAGAATAAGAAGAAGATCAGAAGAAGAAGAAGAAGAAGAAGAAGAAGAAGAAGAAGAAGAAGAAGAAGAAGACGATGATGTAAGATAATGTGGCGAATATTTTTATTTTTATTTTAAAGGAAGAATGTAATAACTGGTTGTTATGGTCTCCTCAGAAAATGGACACACCTGTGGTGACGCTGTTAGTTCTGATTACAGCTCTCTCCTTACAGCAGATTGAAGGTGCGTTTCGTTTTGTCTCATTGTTGATGTTCATGATGTGATGGCGTGGTGATGGAGATTTTCTTTTTCTTCTTTTTTTGTTTTGTTCTTCTTCTTTTCCTCCTCCTCCTCCTCCTCCTCCTCCTCCTCCTCCTCCTCCTCCTTCTTCTTCTTCTTCTTCTCCTCCTCCTCCTCCTCCTCCTCCTCCTCCTCCTTCTTCTTCTTCTTCTTCTTCTTCTTCTTCTTCTTCTTCTTCTTCTTCTTCTTCTTCTTCTTCTTCTTCTTCTTCTTCTTCTTCTTCTTCTTCTTCTTCTTCTTCTTCTTCTTCTTCTTCTTCTTCTTCTTCTTCTTCTTCTTCTTCTTCTTCTTCTTCTTCTTCTTCTTCTTCTTCTTCTTCTTCTTCTTCTTCTTCTTCTTCTTCTTCTTCTTCTTCTTCTTCTTCTTCTTCTTTTTTCAATCATTAAAAACACTTCCACCGTAAAGGTTGTTGTGGCTTTTTTTTCAATTACCCAATTTTACATTGGATTGTAACATTAATTTCTAATGTTCTGTTAAGTCCCGCCCCTTTCCAATGATATGATGTTGGACACTACTTAAAAAATAAATAAATCATGTGTTACATTTGATACTACCCCCTTTTCGTACTACGTTACGTTGGACAATGTCCATTTCTAATGCTATGTTACGGTGACATTGACCGAATCTTATAATAATAATAATGCTAAAATGGACAATACACATTTTAATGCTGTTTCAATGTGTTCGATCCTTACCATTTTCTCAAGCAATGTTGATTTAGATTCATCCCTTTTGAAATGCTTTTGTTACATTGGACACTCTTCCTTTTCCTTGCTTAACGTCATGTATGTTACTTTGCAAATTGCCCCTTTCTTATGCTATGTTATTATAGCATTGCCCCTTTCTCCCGCTGTAAGCTTAATTATTACGTTTTATACTTCCTCTTTTTATGGCTTGAGAGAGAGAGAGAGAGAGAGAGAGAGAGAGAGAGAGAGAGAGAGAGAGAGAGAGAGAGAGAGAGAGAGAGAGAGAGAGAGAGAGAGAGAGAGAGAGAGAGAGAGTCCCTCATGCTATATTACGTTGGACAGTCTTCTTCTTGTTGTTGTCTTACCCTGGCTTAAAGACTCCAGGGATATTCCCAACAGCCGATCGAAGCACTTGAACACTATGGTACAAATGCACCAGCTAAGGATGAGAACATTACGTGTGTGACTGTTTTTGATTATCGAGCACGTGAGCAGCCACACTCCTACTTCGGAGGAGGGCGCTGTCTTTAGTAATGCTGTGTGTTGTTGGACGCTGCACATTTCTCATTCTATGTTACGTGGGACAGTGCCCCGTTCTTATGCTATATTAGGTTGGACCATGTCCCTTTATCATGCTATATTACATTGGGCACTGCCCCTTTATCATGCTATATTAGGTTGGACACTGTCCCTTTATCATGCTATATTAGGTTGGACCCTGTCCCTTTATCATGCTATATTAGGTTGGACCCTGTCCCTTTATCATGCCATATTACATTGGGCACTGCCCCTTTCTAATGTTTTGTTACGTCGGACAAGGTTCTTGTGCAAGGTTACGTTGGATCAAGGAGAGTGGTTGGATACTATATCCTTTAGTAATGCTAATGATAGGTTGGACATTGCCCCCCTTTTAGAGCTATGCTATATAGAGCACTGTTTCTTTCAAATTCAATTGTATGTTGGTCCATTGTTGGACACACAGATAAAAAAAATAGACAGACAGACACACAAACACAGACACACGCGCGCGTGCGCGTGCGCGCCCACACACAAAAGTGCACGCGCACACACACAAACATTTATACCCTCTCTGACATATAGACTAGGGCACACACACACACACACGCGCACGCACACGCACACGCACACGCACACACACACACACACACACACACACACACACACACACACACACACACACACACACACACACACACACACACACACTCTCTCTCTCTCTCTCTCTCTCTCTCTCTCTCTCTCTCTCTCTCTCTCTCTCTCTCTCTCTCTCTCTCTCTCTCTCTCTCTCTCTCTCAAATCACCGACCAATCTATTCATTTTGTTTGTCTCCCCCTGTAATTCTCAAGGCTCACTGAAACGTGTATGCTACTACACCAACTGGTCTCAGTACCGGACCGGGGCGGGTAAGTTCTTCCCGGAGAATGTGGACCCCACCCTATGCACCCACCTGATCTACACCTTCGCCAAACTGCAGGATAGCTACATCCAGCCCTTCGAGTGGAACGACCTATCCGCGCCATGGAGAAGAGGCATGTGAGTTTGAGGCTACGATCGTCACGCACATACTTTCTTATTGATTTATCTTTGATGGAACGAACGAACAAGAGTTTGTTTACCCAGGGTAATGAGATATAAGCGTGACATAAACGCTTAAATAAATAGTGAGCCTTGGAAGCCTTGGGAAGTGTTGTAGTGGCCGGGGTTGTGTTGTAAAAGCCTACTCTATGCCAGTCAGTCATTTCCAACAATGATTGCCAGATAGCGGACGGGGCAGCTGCTATTCAGGCGGGCTGGGCTAGAATGTTTATTGTGGAGATGGCTTGCCCAGGATTCATTCCCACCCTCTCGGCCAAAAGGATTTAAGGACAGCTGGCGTTGGGAAAGGTCCATAAAGGTCAGCCAATCCCATTGGCTGCAGAAGTAGAGCCAGCACAAAAGCCCCCTAGTTTAAGAGTCATACTCTTCCACAAAATATTAAGCTGCACTATGATTTTGTGTTACTGTAGGTATGCTATTACCCTGTTTGTTTTTATCACATGCTACGTAGTAGTTAGCATCTGCTTGTTTCACGTATAAGCGGATTGGCGCGCGCGCGCGCGCGCGCGCGTGTGTGTGTATGTGCGCTTGCGCTAGCCGTACACCACAAATATTAATAGTCTTCATTATTCCTAGAATTGTAGAAACGAATTCCAGGTCAAAACACAACACAAAGAAGACAATTCAGTTTTGATCAGCGACAAACTGACATCGTAGAAGGAGAGCTTGAATCTTTCCATGATTTTTCAGCAGCTCCTTTACTGAAGTGTCAAATTTATGCTCTTCCTACAGACCCACAACTGTTCGTGCTATGTTTTGTTTTCAGGTATGAACGATTCCAAGACCTAAAGAAACAGAACCCTGCGCTGAAAACATTGCTGGCAGTGGGAGGCTGGAACATGGGCTCAGGACCGTTCACACAAATGGTTGCCACGCGGCAGTCCCGTTTCGTGTTCACCAATTCGGTGATCAGCTTCCTGAGGAACCACGGCTTCGATGGACTGGATCTGGACTGGGAGTACCCTGCCAACAGAGGAAGCCCAACCGGAGACAGAGGTCGCTATACACTACTGTTGAAGGTAACTAGGTGCAGATATGGGTACTTAAGGGTTGGCTGATAATAAGTAAATGACAGGGCCGGACCAAGTGATTCGTAAGGAGGGGGGGGGGGGGGGTCCGCTGGGGGTCCAGGGAGCTGCATAGGTTCTGGGTTAAGGGGTAGTGCCCTTTTGAGGGCCCAGGGGGCGAAGAACCCGGAAAAGTTTGCAATTTAGTGAATATTAAGGCAAAATTGAGTCCATTTTCTGACTTTTCACCCTTGTATAAGGTACATACTTGGGGGGGGGGGGGTGGGGGTGGGGGTGTCCGGAAACTTAGATCCGGCCCTGAAATGACTTTTTACAGTACGGAATATCACGGGCAGCTCAGTCTTTTGTTGAAGACTATGTTTCTCAAATCAGGGAGCGTTTGCACCGGTTTGGTGCTGCAAAACAAAGGAATTGGTTGGCTTTGGGGACCTCCCCCAGCACCAGCTGTCCTCAAATCCTGTTGGCCGTGAGAGCGGGGAGGTACCCGGGAAATGTATCTCCATTAAACACAAATTATAGCCCAGCCATCCAGAATAACAGCTGCCCTCTATGCTTTCTGGCAGTCATAGTCCAGGACCGGATCACAGACTTTTGAAGGGGGGTGCTTGAAACTTGTTTTAGGCCGGGGTCGAGGTGGGGGGGTCCAGGGAAGTCCCCCTGGCCGAAAACGAATTTTCAACATTTTAAAACTGTTTTGTGGCATCTCCTGTGAGCTCAGAACAGAACTTCTTAACAGCGTTGACAGCCGAGGGGGTGGGGTGGGGGGTGGGTGCTGCAGCACCCAAAGCACCCTCCCCTAGATCCGGCCCTGTAGTCGGAAACGACAGACTGTCGTACACACAGAGAGGCCTACAGAAACTCGTGGTTCACTTATTTTTTTCAATGACAGGAACTGAGAGATGCGTTTGAACGAGAGGCAGTCCTCATTGGCAAACCCCGCCTCCTGTTAACCGCCGCTGTGGCCGCCGGGAAAAGCAAGATCGACACCGCTTACGACATCCCGCAAATGAACAGGTCAGCAGTGACGTCAGTTATGACGTCAATAGGAATAACGGCAGTTAATTTAAGAGAGGTTTTCTTTTTTCCCCAATTGTTTCAGTGTGCATCCAGTTGTTTAAGAATCATGTGGAAGTATCTTATTTCTGAACAAGAGCATGACTGTCTGCTGTCCGGCTGTCTAGAATAGACTGGAATTTACCAAGATATGAAAATAGCAAGTAGGGGAAGACGGGGTAAAAAGCGCATGAGCGGGTAAGAAGCCCACCCCAATTATCTCATGAAATGAAGCAAATTTCAGTCTCATTTTGCCCATGAGACGAGCGTTAATGTCTAGCATTCGTCTCATGGACAAATTTGACTGAAATTTTCTTTATTTCATGATAATTGGGGTGGGCTTCTTACCCGCCCATGCGCTTTTTACCCCGTCTTCCCCTACTCACATGCAAGCTGTGTTTATGATACAGTTTTATAGAGTTTTGTACTACTGCTTTTTTAAAATAAAAATATAGTGTATGAGCTTGTATGAGCCATCGAGTAACCAACCGTGCCCTACAACGCAGTGAAAACATAGGAGAACAAACGACTGGTCCTTATCGTATTTTGGGTAGTGTTCATTCAGTGTGAATCACTGGCTCTTAGAGTTAAAAAAAAGGTCTAAATAAAACACTTGTTGAAAGATTTCCTCCATTACCTATTTCATGTGTGGGTTCCTGAAGGTACCTGGATTTCATGAACCTGATGACATATGACCTGCACGGGTCATGGGAGAGGGTCACGGGTCACCACGCCGCACTCTTTCCCAGGGCCTCGGAAACAGGCGACGACTTATACCTCAACCTGGTACAGTAGGTCTCTGTCTCCCCTACAACCCATCATCCTTTCTTCCTCTCCTCTGTTGCGCCGTCTGTCATTACCTACACACTTCATTCTCCTATCTAAATCCATCTGTTTTCTTCTTTTTCGTCTTCGTCTTTATTGTCGTCGTCGTCGTAGTCGTCGATGTCTTATTCTTATTATTTTCTTGTCGTCGCTTTCTTCTTCTTCTTTGTTGTCGTCGTCGTCATCGTCTTCTTCTTGGTTGTCGTAGTTGTCATCATCGTCCTCCTCTTCTTCTTCTTCTTCGTTATCATTGTTGTCATTATAGTCAACTTCGTCACCGTTAACCTTCTTTAATTTTTGGAGATTTTTGTTCTGCTGTCTTGTCTTGCAAGGATGCATGACTCTCTCTCTCTCTCTCTCTCTCTCTCTCTCTCTCTCTCTCTCTCTCTCTCTCTCTCTCTCTCTCTCTCTCTCTCTCTCTCTCTCTCCACCCAACAGGAATTCGCGGCCAACTACTGGGTTCAGAAGGGGGCCTCCCCAGAGAAGTTGGTCATTGGCCTGTCGTTCTACGGTCGCAGTTTCACGCTACAGTCCCCCTCACACAACACTATAGGAGCCCCCGCCACACAGGCAGGGCAAGCTGGGCCCTTCACTGGGGAAAGAGGGTTTCTGGCTTATTACGAGGTAAGACTGAGACCCGAGGTTTGAATCTTTGAAAAAGAGCACATTTCGTAGTTCCTGGGCGAAGCACTATTTTAGTTTCGTCCGCGCTCCGTCAATCCATAAATGTGTGCGTCCGTCCGTCCGTGTGCGTCCGTGAGTGCCCGCTCGGGATAGGCTTGCTTTTTTTCCGAGCGAAGCGGTGGGAACTATTGTTTTTGCTTTGTGCACAAAAGAGCACCCTTTTGTTTTTGTTTTGTGCACAAAGCAAAAAACATATATACTGTGGTGAGGGTCAAATGGGGCAAGGCGAGAATGAGTACGCGTGCAGGTATGAATGATGCGAGAGAGAATGAGAGTGTGCGAGAGCGACGCGGGGGAACGACCGGACCGGTGTCACGATAAATAAGTAGTCGTATGAAATATTTACCTCTGCGCATGCGCATTAGAACAGTTACTTATCTCACGTGATTGACTACTAACCCTAACCCTATCCCTAACGAAGTTGAAACAACGGAAAGAACCAAGAAATAGAGCAGGAGGGTGTAAATCTACATATTTGCAGAGAAATCGATGTACAAAGCCATGCACTTAGTTTCGTAATGATTCACAATGGCGGACAAACAAACGATTCTGATTGGCTACGCGGCTAGAGGTAAAAATCTCATAGAGGTAAAAATACACCGCCACACCTGGCTGCAAGATGGGGACGTACTGGTAGAAGGCAGAAGAGGTGGCCACGACGACGAGGCGAGGTGAGGATGTAGGGGTAGGTAGATAGAAGCGGGGTTGGGATGGGAGGGTAGGGGGAGATTAAGAGTAGGGATTCACTAAAATGGCGTCGCCGACAAAATAATATCGTATGCGGGGAGTTGAGTAGGGTCAAAGATACTGTATAGAGTTCCCCTATACTGTCTTTGGTAGGGTCTAGAAAAATTAACGTCTGCTTCATCAAGCAGCTTCAACATAATTATTTTCGATCGTAATTGAAAGTTGTTTTTAGTAATAGTAAAGAGGTTAGAAATCTAGTTACCTAAGGCTAAACATCGTAAATAGGTAATGTTTGGAATGTAGAAGATTTTGGTAATTTTAGGGAATGGGAAATTTGTAGAATTTATTCAATTTTAATTAATCTAGATCTAAATATTTTGGGCAGACGGTCGTTTAGGATTTTCGCGCGTTAGGCCCCTAGTGTAGCGATTTTGGCACTACAAGGGCGACCTCGTTTTCGATTGGGATAAAACAAAATTAATAACTTTTTTGGCATTGACTGATCGAGTTTTTTAAATTTTGTAGGCTAAATGGGGATAGGAGGGAATAGAGTACATTTTAATTTTTAGAGAGTTTATTTTGGATTTTAATGGAAGAGAGAAGTTTGCAGGTAGTTGAAGATCTATGAAAAGAGTGCAGGGAAAGATCGTGTGCTTTGTTTTTGCGTTTCTTTTGCTTACTTTTTATTCATTGTTATTAGGTTTTTTTAGTTTTGGCTGCTCATTTTCTAATATGAATATAGCCATTGAATTAAGGTATTTTTAAACCATTTTATTCTTCACAGTGGAATTTTACGGATATATAATTTGTATGGTGTGCACTTAGAACAAGTGAAGGGTGGATTGGGGGGATTGACGGTTCGGATGAAGTGGGAGAGAGGAGGGATATAAGGGTTGGAGGTTTTGTCTACCTGAGGGAGTGTGTGGAGACAATTCTAAGATTACCTGTTCAGTTAGCTGTTCGTGTTCAGGCAAGTGTGGGTAGTGTTGCTCTCACAGCCGGGGTCTGTGAGTCCACACAGACGGGGTCTGTGTGGTGGCCACTCAGCCGGGGCCAGTTTGGTCAGATGCTTATTCGCCAGCTAAAGGAGGTTTAACAGCTCAATCTTCATTGTCCTTAACTTTATGCAGGCCTTGTTACTCGATGGAGGGATAATCGGGGAGGTTTGACATTTGGATTTGGTAGATGAAGGTTATTGCCAGAATTAAAATATAAGAAGGTATTCATGGAAGAGTCAGTAGGAATTCTGTGCCCGTGAGTACTTCCCTTATATGAGAACAGTTAATGTAAATTAATTGAAAACAAGATAGGAAAAATTGTAGTGTTTGGACTTATGGAAATGAAGCTATGTTTTTGTTATATTGTTATATTTTCTGTTTATGTTGAGTTTTAAAATTGTGCATGCAGGGGTGCAAGCAATCGAAGGTAAAGACCAACAGTTTCCATGTATCCATCGTTTTAGAGACAAGTGACGTGTAGTATTTATGTACATGTGGATACAGTAAAGAAATTGAAGTTTTAATATTTCGACAAATTGTTAATTGATTCTGGAATTAGTAAATTTTGTTTAAAATCTAAATTTCTGTTACAGCATTTTTCATTACTTTTCATATTTCGAGAAATGCAATTAAAATTAATAATGACATCAATAATATAAATATTTAAATGCCTACTAAAACTGCATAATTCATATTAGAGTTTCAAGAGGACTACCGGGTAATTTGTGTTTTCTTGTGTTCCTTTGAATTTTCTCGCCTGTGGATACACCATTACAGGTTTGATTTTGATTTTGAATTATGTTAAGCATGAGTTTGTTTTCTTTTATTATATAGCATGGTCCGGAACTAGAAAATTTCCATTTCCAAGCTAAATATACTACCCCTGGTATTTCCGCTTTGTTTGAGGAATGGTGAATGTGAAATAGGGGGGGAGATGAGTGGGGAAGGAGGTAATTATGAGGGACGGCAGGCGAGAACCGAGTGGGAGGAAGAGAGAGGCAAGGCAAGTGGAATGTGGGGGGGAAGAATGTTAGGGCAGAATGAGGAAAGAGAGGATGAAAAGTACGGAGGAGCAGGAGAGCATGGAGTTAGTGGAGAGAATGATGGGAAGAAAAAGGAAGCTCAGAGATTGGAAGGAAGAGAGGCAGAAATCTGGTACAATCGTCTGGTCAGGTCCCTGCCAGAGCTTGAGAGCTTTGATGGAACTGGAAGGTGGAGGCAGTTCAAGGGGCAGTTTGAACGCCATAAACGTCTGAGGCAGTGGAGAGATGAGGAGGCTACTGTGATTCTTGGGATGTATCTCAAGGGTAACGCGTTGCGTTACTATGATCAGCTTCCTGAGGTGGTGAAGGAGGACTATGCAAATGTAATGGAGGCTATGCACAGGCGTTTTGGCAAGTTACTGTCAGCAGATACTCTCAGAGTCCAATTCACAAGTATTGCTCAAAATGAAGGGGAGGGTCTCCGAGAGTTTGCCGACAGAATCAGGGGTCTGGCAATTGAGGCTTTTGAGGGTCTGCCGGTTGATTTTGTTGAAGGTCAAATGGTTCAGCGATTCCTCATAGGAAGCTGCTACCGAGAAGCCAGCTTATATTGTGTTCACAGTAACCTGTCCACCCTAGATGGCGCACTAGAAGCAGTTGAATTGTTCTTGGAACGTCAGGAATTGATGGGAATAGTTCCTAGGAAAGTGAGGACAGTAGTGCTGAGCAAAGAAACTGATTCAGTGGTGGCCTCAGAGCTAAACAAGACAAGTGTGAGTGAATTGGCTGAAAGGATAAAAAAGTTAGAGAAAGGGAACTCTAAGAGGTGTTTCAACTGTGGAGAAGAGCATTTTATGAGAGATTGTCCATTGGGAAAGAACCTTAAATGTTTCAAATGTGATGAAGCAGGGCATGCGGCTAAAAAATGCCCACTGAGAAAGAATAACCTTAAATGTTTCAAGTGTGATGAGGAAGGGCATGTGGCCAGGGTTTGCCCACTGAGGAAAAATAGGGGTGGACAGATTGTGAATACAAAGGTTTCAGGACAGAATTTGGAATAATATCCGGCCAGAAAAAGAAGTGAGGATGGTCTCTGGGGAGGGCAGTGCGGCTTGGCCTTTGTGTCTTGTGGGCAGCCAATACCTCAGGCCGTCGAAATGTGAAGAGGTGAGGACGGCCTCTGGAGAGTGCAGCCCGCTAGGCCTTTGTGCCGGGCAGACAGCCCATACCTTAGGCCATCGAAATTAGGAGAGGTGAGGGGAGGAAAGAGGGCGGAGTGGGGGTGGGTTGAAGGAGGTGGAAGGGTAGGGATGGAGTTGGGGTTCAGAAACAATTCCCTTTGACCTAGCGAAGGCTCTGTTTGCTGGGTTAGAGGGAGCCTTCACGATCACCAGCTCTTTGGGGAGAAAAAAAAAGATGGTTAGGGTGGCAGGGGGAATGGAAGGGGGTTTGGGAATAGGCGGTCTTAGAGCTATTGATTCGAGGCAGTACCCTTGACTCGGCATGGTTTGCCAGGTTGAGGGGGGCTTTGAAATCGCGGGCTCTGGGAAATAAAAGAGGGAGGTGTGGCTGGGGGTGTGGCTAGTAAATTTGTTAGTTTTTGGTTCTCTTTCTGTGATCCGTTGTAGAGGGTTTTCCCTCATTAAAATGATTAAATGTATAAATTGATGAATGGATGGAGTTTATTTAGACTTGTATAACCAAGGGAGGGGATGGGGGTCTGGATTGGGAAAGAGGAAGGACGGAGAGGGGAGGATTGAAGGATCAGATGCAGTGGGGGGAGGAAGGATGGGTGGGGGATTGTGGAGGACCAGAGGGAGTGAGGGGAGGAAGGATAGGTCGGAGATAGAGTGAGGGAAGGATGGATCAGGGATTGTGGAGGTTTTGATGGAGGAGGAGATGGAGTAAGGATGGAAGAGGAAGGGTGGATTGGGGGGATCGGCGGTTCCGATGAAGTGGGAGAGAGGGGATGTGGTGGGGGGAGGGAGGTGTGTGTGAAAAAATTGGGTTGGGGAGGGGAGGGGGGATGAAGTGAGGGAAAGGGTGTAGTTTGAAGTTTTCAAAAGTTAATGTTTATAATTATTAAATTTGATTATTGATGTTCTTGTTAAAAAGTTTGTTCGAAGATTTTCCTTTTGTACTTTAACTTGTAATATTGACTGAATGTGAGTTTCATAAAGGGATAATTGGGTTTTAGTGTGGATTCCTTTGTAGAGGGGTCACAACTTGTAGATGGGGAATGGAGGGAATCCTTTGTAGAGGGTTTCCTCGGGTTAGTTTATGTGCGGGAACTAGTATTATTTAGAAGAAAGGGTAGGGAACTGTTAGAGTTAATTATGAGGTGTTATTAAGGTGGATTCCTTTGTAGAGGGGTCCACAACTTGTAGATGGGGGGTTGAGGGAATCCTTTGTAGAGGGTTTCCTCGGGTGGATTTTACTTGTATGGGTAGTTATGATTCGGAAGGGACATTATGGGGTTATGTAGGGGACTGATGCAGGGTGTTATAGAATGGGGAGTCTTTGTGTTACATACATGTATGATGCTTTGAAGTTTATGTTGAGTTGCTTACAGTTAATTTTTTATGTTACTTGATGTTATTTACATTTGATTGCAACACTTCAAAGAAGAGCACCCAGAATGAGTGTGAGCCTGGGAGAGAGGAGGGGGGGGGGGGGGGGGGGGGGGGGGGAGAACCAAAAAATATGGAAGGGGAGGAATAGGGTGATTGGAGGAAAGTTGGTGTTGAGTTTTTGTGTGAAGTTTTTGGTTTGGAATTGGTGGCTGTAAGAATATTTGAAGGAAAAAGATGGTGCTTTGATTTTTTAGGAGTTTTATTTAAATTCTGAGTTGGCGTTTTGATTTTATGATGGAACCTGTTTGAGTTTTTTAGTTGCGAGTTTAGTGGATGTTGATTATTGTTTAGCCAGTTGTTGAGAAAGAAATTGAATTTAAGTGCTGTTCAGAAATGTAATGTTTTTGTGGTAAAAATGTAGAGTGCAACAGGAAGTTTAGGTTAATACATTATTTGGACAGGAGGGGGGGGGGGGGGGGGGGGGGGGCTTAAAAAGTTAAGGGGGGAGAGTGTGGTGAGGGTCAAAGGGGGCAGGGCGAGAATGAGTGCGCGTGCAGGTATGAATGACGCGAGAGAGAATGAGAGTGTGCGAGAGTGACGCGGGGGAACGACCGGACCGGGCTGCAAGATGGGGACGTACTGGTAGAAGGCAAAAGAGGTGGCCACGACGACGAGGCGAGGTGAGGATGTAGGGGTAGGTAGATAGAAGCGGGGTTGGGATGGGAGGGTAGGGGGAGGTTAATAGTAGGGATTCACTAAAATACTATTGTTTTGTGGACAACAAAACAAACAATAGACCATGCTGCACACCAAGTTCCACGAAGCATGGTAGAATCGACTCGGGATTGCAAAAGACAGACATGGTCTCCTGCTCAACATATCACGACATTCGTTGTCAAACCTGGCCGGAGGGGGTGGTGCTTCATAATTATATTCAGGAGAAGCTGTGGGCACCCACCAAAGCGCTGAGGAAGACGACGGACTTTGCCTTCAGGACTGATCTGAAGATATGAGCATGGCCTGCGAACATAGAAGAAGAAGAAGAAGAAGAAGAAGAAGAAGAAGAAGATGAAAAAGAAGAAGAAGAAGAAGAAGAAGAAGAAGAAATAGAAGAAGAAGACCGTCTGTCCGTACGCGACTTTTACCGCGAGGGAACTTTGCATTGGTTCAGCCTTGTTTTTTTTGGTTGCTTTAATTTTTGTCATTTGTTTAAACATTCACTCTCCTTCACTACTTTTTCAAATGGATATTTAGAAGATTTTCTGTTAAAATTATAAACCGATGTTTCAAAAAGAACTTATTTGTGGACAGTTTGCGTTTTTCGCTTTAAATAGGCTACTATTCATACTCTTAGAGTTTAACATTAACATTCCCTTACAACGAATAAGTTGACAACGAGCTACTTATCAATTTGTCTTTGCGCTTATTGTTTGATTCTTGTGGGCTTTATATTAAACCGAGTTGCACGTGGTTTTCACTGTGTCAGTCCTTTCTAGTTTATAATTTTCCGAAAGGTGGCTTCAAAATGTGTCAAACTAGTGGCTTGTGTGTGTGTGCGTGTGTGTGTGTGTGTGTGTGTGTGTGTGTGTGTGTGTGTGTGCGTGTGTGTGTGCGTGCGCGTGTGCGTGTGCGTGTGCGTGTGCGTGTGCGTGTGCGTGTGTGTGTGCGCGCGTGTGTGTGTGCGTGTGTGCATGTGTGTGTGCGTGTGTGCGTGTGCTTGTGTGTTTGCGTGCGTGTGCGCGCGCGTGCGTTGGATGGCAGGTTTGTCAGATGCTGCGGACAGGGGGAGTAATGCACGAGGACCGCGAACAGCACGTGCCTTACGTCACCAAGGGCAACCAGTGGGTGGGCGTGGAGGATGAACAGAGTTTGACAGAAAAGGTCAGTTATATCGCGTGCCATGTTAAGTAGCCTCAGCATAATTATCCATGTCCTGTGATTCAACGGCAATGAAAAAGTTCAGGCCCAGTAATCATGAGTTCGAATTAGACATTCAAAATGCTGATCAGTATGTACATTTCAGCCATCAGAGGGCGTGCCGCCAGGGACCAACCCCCCACTGATCCTCGGACCCCAGGAACCGGCCAACAACAACATGTAAATTAGGCTCAACAGCCAATCGTTTTGGAAGTTTAGCCTAATTTACATACTGATCAGCGTTTTGAATTCGTCTAATTCGTACTCATGACTACCGGGCCAGAAGTTATCTGTCTCTCTCGGTCTCTGTCTCTCTGTGTGACATCTCTTTGTCTCCCTGTCTATGTCTCTCTCGGTCTCTCGGTCTCTGTCTCTCTCTGTGTCTCTCTTTGTCTCCCTGTCTCTGTCTCTCTGTGTGTCTCTCTCTGTATCTCTCTCTGTCTTTGTCTCTCTCTTTGTCTCCCTGTCTCTGTCTCTCTCTGTCTCTCTTTGTCTCCCTGTCTCTGTCTCTCTCTGTCTCTCTGTCTCTCTCTCTCTCTCTCTCTCTCTCTCTCTCTCTCTCTCTCTCTCTCTCTCTCTCTCTCTCTCTCTCTCTCTCTCTCTCTCTCTCTCTCTCTCTCTCTCTCTCTCTCTCTCTCTCTCTCTCTCTCTCTCTCTCTCTCTCTCTCTCTGTTTCACAATCAAACAATTAGGGCCTACAACTTCCATGTTACAAGCTGGACTTGTTAATCTTTACTGTCAAAATACTGTATATATGTACTATACTGTGTTACTCAAATGACCTTTACCACTGGTTGACATTAACCTATAGTAGGGGCCAATAATAAATGAGAGCTGTACAATAAATGGTTTTCAACAATATTGGAATGTCATGGTACAGCTTAGTCTCTAGTTGGGGAAGACTATGACTCTCAAACTAGCGGGGAATTTGCACTGGCTCTAGTGCTGCAGCTAATGGGATTGGTTGGCCTTTGAGGACCTTCCCCAACGCCATCCTTCCTCACATCCCTTTGGCTTAGAGAGTGGAGATGTACCCTGGGCAAGGCTTCTCCATTATAAATAAATTTTAGCCCAGCCCGCCGGAATAGCAGCTGCCCCCTCTACTATTTGGCTCTTATAGTCAGAAAACCCCCTGAAACAGACTGCAACGTCACTGACCAAAGTACCACACAAACAAATACACAAGTGCAGAGTGACGTTATTTTATTGACGAGACAAAACAGAACGTGTAATATTTCAACACAAATGTATTTTGTTTAAACAACATAGACAACACAACAATACTTCCCCTCTTCACAGTCGAGCAGCCTCCAAAACGGAGTTGATAAAATTCTCTTATAGTTGGAATCGACAGCCGGCCAGACACACACACTGTGTTCCAGACGTGTTACGTGAAGCAGAAGGGTTACAGCGGGGTTTGAGTATAGCTGCTCTTGTGTTGGTAGGGCAGGTGTTTCTTTGTTTTCCAGACGTGTTACGTGAAGCAGAAGGGTTATACGGCTGGGTTTGCGTGTAGCTGCTCTCGTGTTGGTAGGGCAGGTGTTTCTTTGTTTTCCGGACGTGTTACGTGAAGCAGAAGGGTTATACGGCTGGGTTTGCGTTGGGCTGCTCTCGTGTTGGTAGGGCAGGTGTTTCTTTCTTTGTTTTCCGGACGTGTTACGTGAAGCAGAAGGGTTATACGGCTGGGTTTGCGTTGGGCTGCTCTCGTGTTGGTAGGGCAGGTGTTTCTTTGTTTTCCAGACGTGTTATGTGAAGCAGAAGGGTTATACGGCGGGGTTTGCGTAGGCATGCTCTCGTGTTGGTAGGGCAGGTGTTTCTTTGTTT
>CM065682.1:34200180-34205180 GCA_017654935.2 Phymorhynchus buccinoides | reverse complement strand
CTGATTCTAGCAGTAAGGTCTTCCCGTCATTGGCCTTTCATTAAAACATAAAACCCTACACTATTTGTTAAATAAAAGAATGCTGTTGAAAACGCGGTAAAGGTAAAGATGTGCCCCCCCCCCCCCCCCTCTTACATTTCTCAGCTCTCCACACGGTCACATTTTCACACCTGCCTTTCTTACCAAACATTAAGCTGTATCTTATCAACTTCTTGAGCTAATTGTCTTTGTCGAATAATTAATCGCTGTCATGATAAAGGCCATTATCTAATAGGACCGCCCCCCCCCCCTATGTAGTGCAGTACACACAACAGCCGCGGAGCATTTGTCACAGTCCTGGTTCATTGCGTTTTTTACGTCTTGCCTTTATCTTCTACTATTATTGAATGCATGTGTTTAGTTATGTAAATGGATGGAAATTAGTGTTAAATATAGCAAACGATAGAGGATGAAGTACTCAATCTGCAGTAAGAAAGGCAAGACTGAAAAAAATGGAAAGAACGGAGAAGTGGAGGAGGGGGGTGGAGGCGCATCTTTTCCTTATATCTCCGTCTGTCTCTCTCTCATATGAAGTCAGGTGACTCATATTATAAGCCATGTCACGAAAACTGAAATATGATCTACACCCCAACCATTTCCACTGTTCCTTACCCTTCCTCTCAGTCTTCAGTATATTAATATGACTTCTGTCCACTATCGCAATTTGTGAACAAATCTGAAACGAAGAATCATTTACACTGGACGCGTGCAACCACACTCGTAAAAAGAAGTTTAAGTATAGTTGTCTTTTTGTTTGATCGTTTCCGAGTGAGTGAATAAAGATTTGTTTAAACCAAGTATAGTTGTTGGCAAAACAAAATGCTTTGAATCATGTATCTAGTTGTACATATTATTTTTGAAGAAAAAAACCTTCAGTGAATGGCAGGATACGCATCACGCCATGTGACGTCACGAACGTCGTAAACGTTTTTTTCTCTAAAACAATTTTTTATGACAGCCAAAACGTTTTAAAGCCAATTAGTATGTTTTATTGTCCCCTTATGAGACAATACCTACCCATTTTCCAATTACCTGAAAATCCTTCAATCGATGATTTTTACATCCTAATGTCAAATCACTTATTTGTGTCTAATGTATCAAAATATTTACTTCATAGTCTCATTGGTACGCTATTATGACACTTTCATTTTTGTTTTTAAGCAGGGTTAGATTTGGTTGTGCTTGTTAAGTAATTTAAGTTTTATGTTTTCATTCATAAAGTAATATCTGTGTAATTTATTATCAACCATTTACAATATCATAGTCGTCTAAACATTTGAAGTGAAAAGACGTTAAATTAAGCAAAATAAACACACACACACACACACACACACACACACACACACACACACTACACACACTACACACACACACACACACACACACACACACACTTCCCAACCCCCTGTCTCCCCCCCCCCCCCCCCCCCCCCCCCCCCCACACACACAAATGCATTCCTTCTCATTCCCTGGTTCATTCATCCACAGACCCACAGCAGACGTTCTCAGCCTCCGCCTTCTGCTCTCAGCACAGTGACGGCACGTACCGGAATCCTCAGGACTGCGGACAGTACATCCAGTGCTTGTTCCACAAGGACTTCATCCTCTCCTGTCCCCAGCCCCTCGTCTTCAACCAGGCTCTCAGGAGCTGCCAGCCTCTGGCACTCACCCCTGAATGCCAGAACTCTTCAGGAATGACCTCCGTCACTCGTGGCCCTGTCACTGCCACTAGCAGATCTTCGCACGCTGCTAGGACCACCAGTGGTGGACCTGTAACTACTACCGTTACTACTGCCATGACGTCTTCTTCCCCCGCACCTTCTTCGACTCCTGTTGCTGTACCGACGACTCAAGGCTCGGTTCAGTTTGGTATGCCGGTTGAGTCTTTTCTTCTGTCTCTGTTTCTTTCTTTGTTTCTCCCCCCCCCCCTATCCATTCTTTCTTGCTTTCATTCTTTCTTCCCTCCGTTCTTTCTTGCTTCTTTCTTTCTTTCTTTCTTTAATTTTTTCTTTTTTCTTCCCTCCATTCTTTCTTTCTTTTTGGTTCTTCCCTCCGTTCTTTCTTGCTTCTTTCTTTCTTTAATTTTTTCTTTTTTCTTCCCTCCATTCTTTCTTTCTTTTTGGTTCTTCCCTCCGTTCTTTTCTTGCTTCTTTCTTTCTTTCTTTCTTTAATTTTTTCTTTTTTCTTCCCTCCATTCTTTCTTTCTTTTTGGTTCTTCCCTCCGTTCTTTCTTGCTTCTTTCTTTCTTTCTTTCTTTAATTTTTTCTTTTTTTCTTCCCTCCATTCTTTCTTTCTTTTTGGTTCTTCCCTCCGTTCTTTCTTGCTTCTTTCTTTCTTTCTTTCTTTAATTTTTTCTTTTTTCTTCCCTCCATTCTTTCTTTCTTTTTGGTTCTTCCCTCCGTTCTTTCTTGCTTCTTTCTTTCTTTCTTTCTTTTTTTTTTTACCCCCGTTCTTTCTTTCTTCTTTTTTTCTTTCTTTCTTTCTTTCTTTTTTCTTCCCTCCGTTCTTTCTTCTTTTTTTTCTTTTTCTCCCTCCGTTCTTTCTTTCTTCTTTCTTGCTTCTTTCTTTCTTTCTTTCTTCTTTCTTTCTTTCTTTCTCCCCCCCCTTCTTTCTTTCTTCTCTCTCTCTATATATATATCTCTCTCTCTCTTAACCGTACCTTTTTGTCTTTCTCTGTCTCTGCCTGTCTCTCTGTCTCTTTGTCTGTCTTATATCTGTGTAACTGCCTCTATCTTGTACTAACCCCGCACGACTCTCTCCAACATAACCCTTTCTCTCTCTTCCCCTGTCTCCCCCGTCATCCCCATCTCTCTCTCTCTCTCTCTTTCTCTCCAACCTAACTCTCTTCCTTTACCTCTCCCTCCCTCACCCACTCTCTAAGATAACGCCCCCTTTTTCCCGTTGTCTACCCACCCCCCCTCATCCTTTCTCTCCAACCCAACCCTCTCTATACCATTCCTCTGGTTGTCTCTATATTTCTCTCTCCTCATTCTCTCTCCCTCTTTCTCTGTATCTTGGCCAGGCGGGACCAGTTCCATCTCTCAGTTCTGCCAGAGCCACGGAGACGGGCGGTACCGGGTGCCAGAGAACTGTAACCAGTACGTGGAGTGCCTGCTGCACATGGGCTTCCTCAACCACTGCCCTCGGGGGAAGGTCTTCAGCCAGGCGCTGGACAGCTGCCAGAGTCCTTACAACACCCCGGAGTGTGCATCATACCATGCATAATAACTGTCAGCCATAAAACATAATTGCCTGGTTCTCATGTCAAATTTTTGACGTTTGAGATCAATGAGTAAAATATCCATCCACCTAGATATCGTCAGACTTATAATTTGCCTCTTACGTTTTGACATTAAAATAAAATATTTGAGATTTTTTTTCATGGCGCCTCTCAAGCTAACTGTAGTGACTAAGACTTGAAAATGTGTAGAATTTAAATAGTGCTTCAGTAAAGTTTTTTTTTTGATGGTAAGCTTTGTCCAAGGTTTTTGACAAAAGGTGAAGACTCATTCTGGAATTCTGTTGCAGCCCGGTTATCGCAAAGTTGCCAAAGTTTGACACACACAATTTGGCCCTATGGTTTAAGCGTGATCATATGAACTGTTGGTTGCTGTCATACGTCTTGAGAGCTAACTTCCTTGCAATAGATCAACTGTGATTTTATTAACTGCGATTTGTTTTTTCAAACCTTGCAATCGAGTGTCTTTAAGCAACCGTGGAGCATGGTTGGTTTTGTGTGTGTTGAAAGACGGTTCTCAAGCAATCAGAAAAAGTTGTTCACAATACTGCGCTATTGCATGTGCGGATTGAAGCATTGTTCCCAAAGTCTTCTACGGCGAAATGGAAAGGATCCAAATTTTGAATCAGTTTTGAAAAGAAAATACTTCTGGTTAGAACATCCATGCACGCCATAAGCCTAGCTTGTTGTTGCTTCAGTGTTGTTGCTTTGTATGTGTGTTATGTAAAGACAATAAAACGTTTAAACCAGAACATCCATAGAGACCTTCAATGAAATGAAAACAAAAAGTGCTTATTTAAAGAAAAGAACTTTTGTTTACAACAACATCCACGGATACCTTCAATGGAGTGCAAAGCCAATTAAACCACATGAAAGGTGTAACATTTTAAAGACCCACCAGATCACGTGTCAATATCACGGGTTTCACGTGTTTTCCCTCAAAAGAAGATTAGTTTGCTTTGACCAGGTCTCACTCCCATACAAATGCCCCCAAATTCAAACCGAAACATCATTTTAAAGAGCAGACTGAATTTGAAGTTGGGGACATCTGTATGTGGGTCGTTTTTAAAGATACACTGACACGCCACAATTAATTCCCTTGGCTTTTTCTGGGGAGCTGTGACCCACATATAGATGTCCCCATATTCAAAGTGAGGCTGCTCTTTAAAATGATGTTTAGGCATATATATGGGAGTCAGACCTGGTCAAAACAAGATTTGTTTCCAGTCATAAGAGGGAAAACACGTGAAACCCGTGATTTTGACACGTGACCTGGTGGGTCTTTAAGACAGAGACACTACTGACACCAAAACACACATGCCCTCTCTCCCTTTCGTATGGAACTGAGGGCACAGTGATGCTCCTTGTTTTTGGCTTCATCAGCATGGAGCAATGCCGGAGTCAAGAGAAATATGTCCTTGTGGGAAATAAGTCCCGGTCACCGTTATATGTATGCCGCGCCACAACCGTAACGATAGCTTAAAAATAATAATATTGAGATTTAAGTGCTCGGTCGGAAAGAACCTATAAATTGAGCGGCAGGATGTAAATCTACAGCTTTGCCGATAAATCGATGTACAGAACCATGCCACTTGCTTTCGCCTTTTCCCAAAATGACAGATGATGTAAACAAACACCCATGGAGACAAAAATAATTAATAATAAATTTCTGAAAAAATAGAACTGACTTCTCAATAATTAGCGATGAATCCTTTGCTTTTCC
>CM065682.1:34175180-34190180 GCA_017654935.2 Phymorhynchus buccinoides | reverse complement strand
GATATTGGCGGTGAAAGGGTTAATGAACGCGAGTCCTTCAACGGTGGAACAGTATATATTCACATGTTATGTGGGTAGCTAGTACCTCTCAGTATTGTTTTTTTTTCTAATCCAATTTCTAAAATAATGGCAGAAAATTGCAGCTGAATTTAGGGCTTGTATATTTTTATGTCTGTCTGTCTATATTATGTCTGTTTGTCTTTTTCTCACTCTCTCACTCTCTCTTTCTGTGCCTCCCCCCCTCTCCTTTACCAGAGAGGAAAAGAGAGAGAGAGAATGTATGTGTGTGTGTGTGTGAGAGAGACAGCGAGTGTGTGTGTGTGTGTGTGTGTGTGTGTGTGTGTGTGTGTGTGACACTGTATTTGTTTTACAAATGTCACATACTGTAATGTATACAATTAGTATTTATGCATACATAATTTGTGTTTACACTTTTTCTATTTTCTGTCCAAAGACGTGATGAAATTTTTTGCTTATTTTGCTTCTTAAGGTTTCTTATATTACCATAATAACAACAACAGCAGCAACGCCACCACCAACGACGAAGACAATGACATCAACAACTAAAGCAACAACAACAACAAATACAATAGCAAAGTGTTTTTTCCCCCCATCTCTCTCTGAGCGTCCTTCTTTCTTCTGCATTCTGGTTTCCCCTCATCAATTCATATTTCTTGAACATTAATGTGCATAATAATTTGCTTAATTAGAATTGATGTTGCTTTTGCTTTTGATATTTCATTGTTGGGTTTTCTTTTTTCATACCTATTTTGTTGTTGTTGTTTATTTGATGTTTTCTTTGCCACAAGGGCTGAGTGTAAAAAAACTATTTATACTTATCTCATTACCCTGTATACATAAAATCTCGTCCGTTCGTCCCTTTCTCTCTCAAGCGCGCAAGCGGCAATTGAATAGAGCTGGCCTGTGTCTTCATCAATTTTGATCAATGGACCTAAAATAAGACGGGAGAGTTATATCCCGTAGGGTCACCAGAAGTGCTCTTTAGCTTTCTGCAAAACGTCTGGTACCATAATCATGAGTTCGTCTTAAACAGTTAACATGGGTAGCAGCATGTAAATTAGAAGAAATTGCCTAATCGATTGACATTTTCTTCTCATTTTAATTTAGGCTACTAGGAAGCGCTTAAGGGCCTGCTATACGTCAACTAATATCGTACGACTGTGCGATACGATTCGATCACGTGGTCTCGAAGAACAAATTTGATTCGCGCTTCGAGACCGCGTGATCGAATCGCATCGTACAGTCGTACAACATTAGTTGACGTGTAGCAGGCCCTTAAGATATTTAAGGATAAGCACTATATTTTTTCTTCCTCTTAGATCGCTCAGTTTCCTGTCAATTATGAGGGCAGATGCGTCATGCTGCCGTTATGCGCTAACTAAGAAATAGTCCGGTAAGTCCGGCTTCGGCTGGAGGAAATCCTTTTGAAAGTGTTTCTTGAAAAAAGGCAGAGGAATGGACTGATAAGGCAGAAAGATGACAGTAAGCAAAGGGAAAAGAAAAGGCAGAGTCGATCAAAGAGAATGACAGATTAGAGGAAGTTACAAGCACAGAACTTCCAGAAGGTGAGGGAACTATTTAAACTTGGTTTGTTTCAACACAAGCTTACATTTTTCTTTGTCTCTGTCTGTATGTCAAAATGCGTGGTGCTTTTTGGTTTTCTCCGTATTATATACAACCATCCGCTGTCACTGAAACCTATAGTCAAGGGCTAATGATTATCAGTCGTTCGTACTACACCACAGTGAGCAGAGTCTGGGCGTTACTTTGTCAGAGCGCTCTGCAAGAACAAAACAAAGCGTTCGCTTTTTAGCATGGGAGTCATGGTTTTGCTGCGAGTAGCCTACTTCGAACATTCTCTAACACGGGGTTGTTCGCTGCAAATGATCTAATTCGTCTTATTTCTCGTTTGTGAAGGGAAGTTTACGAGAGTTATGTTTTAAACCGTCGACCATGTACAGTGTCTATTTGACCGATAATTTTTTTGCCCCCCCCCAAAAAAAAAAAAAAATTCTGTCTTCAAGTGTGTGCCAGTGAGCCGTGCCCGATTATGACTTCCAGACAGTAGAGGAGGCGACCGCTGTTCTGGGCTGAAATTCGTTCATAGTGGAAAACCCTTGTCCAGGAATCCTTCCCAGTGTTTCTGTCAAGAGGACCTGAGGACAGCTGGCGTTAGGGAAGGTCCCCAAAGGCCAGCTAATCAGTTTGGCTGCATCTCTGCATCTGCATTCATAGTTGATAGGGCCACATCGTGGCATATTCATCAACGAACTAGGGGAGCGCATAACCTAAATCTCAAGCTTTTATGACCTGGCCAGCCAGCACCCGTTCAAAAACAAACGGCTGCAGCACTTAGAGCCAGTGCTAATGTCTCCTCGTTTGAGAGTCGTAGTCGTTAAAAAAAAAGACGACATTGTACCTTGATTTTTATTATTAGCAAATTTAAAAAGCAAATTTAAGTCAAATTTACCCATGAGACGAATACTAAACATTAACACTCGTCTCATGGGCAAAATGTGACTGAAATTTGCTTCATTTCTTGAGATAATTGGCATGGGCTTCTTACCTGCCCATGGGCTTTTTACCCCGTCTTGCCCTACTGAAGAAAATCATTTGTTGTTTCTTTTCTGTCTTAATTCATTAACATGATCTTTGTTTGGATAAGCATTTACTTTCAATTTTTGTTGCTTAAGACTAAAGGACCAGCCATACTGCATACGATTCGATCCTAGTGCGATACCATTGTGACGATGTCTGTGAAATACTTCCGTTTAAAAATAAATCTGCTATTTTCGCTCACTATACTCAAGTAGAACACATAATACAAAAATACAGATATTTTATCAGATTCTTGTACGGGGGACTACAAACATAGTGAACATAACTAGTAGGATTTCATCAGATTCTTCTCTGGCTGGTGCATTTGTACCATAGTGTTCAAGAGTTTTGGCTGTCGGGATGATCCCTGGAATCTTTAAGCCAGGGTACGACAACAACAACAACAACATCAACATTTAGACAGTGGAATGTCACGAGAATCATGCCTCAGTAATGTCAAATCGCATCGCATAGCGTAGCGTAGCGGCGCCTGTGTGTACAGCGGGTTATTTAATTTGACAGAACGTTTTGTCTACGCAAGCGCATGCAAATGACAAGGACTCCAGCAGGACCTAGTTATAGATAGCTCTTATCTGTGGAGGTCGCTGCAACTTCCTTCTGTATTATACTGTCTTGCTTGTTCGTTTTTTTAACCTCTCTTCTAGTCTTCTTATCAGTTGGGCTGTGTGTGGGAGACACCAACTCTCTCTCTCTCTCTCTCTCTCTCTCTCTCTCTCTCTCTCTCTCTCTCTCTCTCTCTCTCTCTCTCTCTCTTGAACAATATTGGTATATTTTGTTTCTTTCTCCGTCTCTAACTCCACGAGTTTAATTGTGCGTGTGGGTGCGCGCGCGCGTGTGTGCGTGCGTGCGCGCACACACGAGTTCCAGCAGGTGCGTGCGAGAGCGTGTGTCTTGTTGCTATTTATGTACATGCCTGCATGTTTCCGTTTGCTTCCTGATTTGAGACGCAACTAGGGGAAGACGGGGTAAAAAGCGCATGGGCGGGTAAGAAGCCCACCCCAATTATCTCATGAAATGAAGCAAATTTCAGTCTCATTTTGCCCAAGAGACGAGCGTTAATGTCTAGCATTCGTCTCATGGGCAAATTTGACTGAAATTTTCTTTATTTCATGAGATAATTGGGGTGGGCTTCTTACCCGCCCATGCGCTTTTTACCCCGTCTTCCCCTACGAGTGTCGTCCACCCACTAAAAGCAAAATGTCCTCAACGCTGTGGATACCCTCCCCTTTAACTCTTCTTTGACTCGGGCCATAGAAAACAGAACTTCAAGGGGAATAGAAATGGGCTGTTAGTGTTAGTAGTAGTTTGTGAAGGTGGTGCAACAAAACGGCTTTCAAAGTCAAAGTCATTTTATTTCAAAACCTCCCCGTATTGTATGTTGCTGGTGTTCGTGTCATTTGTTCGCATACTGTGGTTTTCTATTTTATTGGGGTGTTATGTAGACTGGTAGGAAGGGTTTGTGTGAGCAAAGGTAAAGACTCATTTGAAAGTTTGAATGCAATCTCCATCCTTGTTTGTCTGTGTTTCATTGTTGGCCCCTGTCTTTATGACTATCTATCCGCGTGTCTCTGTCTTTGTCTGTGTCTCTGTCTTTTACTCCCTGTGGTGTATGGGCCTCTTCAGTTGTATTGTCACAAATTGTGTCTAAATATTAAACAAAAAACTTTGTGTTTGAGTTTGAGTTTTGTCTCTGTCTTTCCGTACCCCTGTCTTCCTAGTTCTCTGTGTTTATGCGATTGTGTGTGTGTGTGTGTGTGTGTGTGTGTGTGTGTGTGTGTGTGTGTGTGTGTGTGTGTGTGTGTGTGTGTGTGTGTGTGTGTGTACGTGTGTCAAGTCAAGTCAACTTGAGTCAAGTCAAAATGATCTTTATTGACGATAAAAGAATAAGCTTGATAAAGCTTTTTTACATCATGTGTGTGTGTGTGTGTGTGTGTGTGTGTGTGTGTGTGTGTGTGTGTGTGTGTGTGTGGTTGTGTGTGTGTTATTAAAAAAAATCTTATTTAGTGTGTGTGTGTGTGTGTGTTTGTCATATTTTGTTTATTTTAGTATTTATGTATGCATTGTGTGTTTGTCTACTTACTATTTATCCTATCGTATTATTTATTGATTGATTGTTTTGGTTTGTTTCCGTATTTTCTTATATGCCGAATGCTGCTATTTATCTATCTATTTATTATGTTATTTACTTTTTTTTTTCCTGACCCAGCCCCTCTGTTCCCATTTGACACGGGCACATGGCCCAGATCAAATAAACCATTTAAAGTTTCAAGTTATGTCTATAAGATTTCCCCCTTTTTTTCTCTGTTCATCTCCCTCTCTTTTCTGTCGCTGTTTTTAATGCCATGCCCCTCCCTCCCTCCCACATACACACACACACACACACACACACACACACACACACACACACACACACACACACACACACACACACACACACACACTCCTTCTCTCATAATCGAAAAGGACAGACGGGCATGCATTCTTCAACCTAATTCAGTAGGACTACGCGACCCATATTGTTACCAACATCTATTATAGCATCAACTTTCAGTCTTTGCGAGATAACAAGACAAATTGCTATAATAAGCTATGTTGTGTCACAGATATTCTTGTTTGAAGCTTTTAGCTTTTACTTACTTAGTAGAGACATATTAGGCCTACACGTACGTTAGTTGGAACGGGCAGGGCAGAGAGAGAGAGAGAGGGGGGGGGGGAGAGAGAGAAGCCAGAGAGAGAGAGAGAGATAGATAGATAGATAGAGAGAGAGAGAGAGAGAGAGAGAGAGAGAGAGAGAGAGAGAGAGAGAGAGAGAGAGAGAGAGAGAGAGAACTCAGAACTTAGAACTCAGAAATATGTTAATGTACATCTGCCTTGGGCCACAATACAATGGGAAGGTGGGATGAAAGGGGAGATCAAACTATTAAACAAACAAAACAAAAGATAAATAAGCAGAAACAAAAAGAACAGGACAGAAAACAAAGCCTGTAAGCACCACATATACATCACTAAGAGAGACAAGACAAGACAAAGGGGGTTTATTGCCTTTAGCTTTTACAAAAGCCCTGAAAGCAAGTGGATGGACATAAACAAGATCGTTATCCGAATTTCTTTCACAAAGATTCATCGCGATTTGGATTCCAGATCACGGAAGTAGACTTCGAATTATTTCACAATAAACACGATCACTAAAGTTCTTCGTGCACACAGTCACTAAGTATCGAGATTTTCATTGACGGGTGTTTCAGGTTCACTGTTGCCGTCCTCTGTCGTACCGTCCCAAGTTTCACGAAGATCACGCTTCATTTTCCTGGTGTTTTCCTGAAGGGCCTCAAGTATCTGTAGCCACGGGTTGTCCGGGGAAATACTTTGTGTGTTGTTTTCTGCGCCAGCTTTCTCAGATTTCTCATATGTAGTGGGAGTGGAGGTGTCAGCATGTTCGTTGTCGGGCCCACTCGCGTCATTCAACTTCGTGTTTGTTTCTTCATCGTTGTCGTCGACATATTCTGTGTTGATATTAAAGTTTTCTTCTTGCTCTAACGTCACTGCTTGTTTCGTAATGTTCTGTGTCATGGTGATTTGTTCTGTGTCTCTGTCTTGCGTACCACTGGCACACTTTGACACAGTGGAAGCGGGGACATTCACACCACAGGCAGATGTAGGCCTACTGTCGTCTGCTTCAATGTTATCATCAACACCATAGACAAGGCTGGGTGGGGTAGGCATGAACAAAGCAGAAGGAGAAGATGGACTTGCCTTTAACCGTTGATTCTGTCGGAATGTTTCTGCCCTCTGTCTGTCCCTGTTCAATTGCGATTGACACTTACGTCGATACACTGCAGTGTGTTGATTTCCAGTGGCCGCCATTGGCATGTCGTCAGCAGGAGCAGTCAGTCTGAGCACCACGACAGTGAATTTTCCTCTGGCTTCCAGTTTGTAAGAAGACAGCGTATTTTCTTGTAGCACATTGTTCAGCATGCATTCTAAAACACGAGGCAATCCTTCTATTGGCATGGTTGAACGGTTTTCTTCAGATAACAGGCGATTTGGGGGAGAACGAGTGAAAAGCTGTCTTGTCGGCTAACCTGACAAGGGAGATCACCCCACTAAGAGAGAGAGAGGAGAGAGAGAGAGAGAGAGAGAGAGAGAGAGAGAGAGAGAGGGGAGGGGGGACTAGAATGAGACAGCATTTCTAGCTCCTTGTTTTTGTTTTCCGTATTATTTATATTTCTGTATTTTCATTTCCATCATCTTCCCCCTCACAGCAACACATTTTCTGTCTTTCTGTCTTCACGCTCTCCCAAAGGATGACTATGCAGTACCAATACACTTAGCTCAGTGCAAGAAAGAGGCACATAAGACCAGAACCAGGAACCTCCTGAAAAACAGAATCCTGAGGTATATCTACCGTTGGCATCCTTAGTAATATAGTTGTGAGTCTGTTTTGGGATGGGGAGTTCTTTGTCTCTGTTTATTGATTTGTTTGATCCTCTCCAAGTATCAATGTTTCTGTGCTTGCAAACAAATTTTCTCTCAAATTGAGAGAGAGGGAGAAAGAGAGAACAAGAACAACGTTTTAATGAACTGGGCCATTTGCCCATGTCAAAGGAAACAGTAGGAAGGGGGAATTGTTAAATCAAACCCCCAAAAGGGGAGAAATCCATAACACAAGATATTAAGCAAGTTGTAGACATCCAAGGAGAAAGAGAGAGAGAGAGAGAGAGAGAGAGAGAGAGAGAGAGAGAGAGAGAGAGAGAGAGAGAGAGAGAGAGAGAGAGAGAGAGAGAGAGATTTTAAATGGATAACTTATATTTTGAGTAATTCATGGTTACAAACATTTTCTTTCAATATGATTTCTTTTCAGATCTGTTACGCTGATCCATCGAAGCCATAAGCGTGTGGAGCAGACAGGAATAAGGATACAGTGGAAGGAAACCCTTTGGCAGTCCAAAGAACACATTATATGCAGTTTACATGTAATTCCTTTTTTTGGGTCTAAAGACCATTCCATAGTTGACCAGAACTCATCTTGATACTTAACACAGCTCATGGCTCTCAGACTTCATCAGTAAGTAAAACAAAAAGGAAAACAGAACTTGGAAAAGAGTGAAAGTAACAACAACAACAACAACAACTGACGATAACAGGCCAAGTCAGAAGTTTTAACATGGATCATCACATCTCCCGGAACACCCTACAAATTAATATTGATTCAGGAAACTAGACAGTGGCCCACTCCAGCTTCCTACACCCCAAGCATCAGCCTGTTGGAGAAACAACCAAAGCTATGTCCACCAGATAGATCCAACGGCGTCTATCAGAACTGATGGCTGTGGATTGTTCACACGTCATGGCTCTATGGTTCACCTGCAGCCTACTTTTCGGTAAGTGGTACTGTAAGGCCGTGCAGATACATAAGCGGATATTCCATGCGGAAACCCGTGCGCAATCCATAAATAAGTGAAGCAGAAGGGAAAAGATGTGCGCACGTGTCCGAATTTCCCTTATGTGCGTAAACTTTTATCCTTCTTTCTTCTACTTATTAGGGTTTTCCGTACGGAATTTACGCGTCTAATGTAAACCCGGCCTTAGCGTTATGGTGTGTTAGTCTGTCGTTTCCGATGATGACCACCACATAGCGGAAAAGGCGACTAGTAGCCTGGAAAGCTGGGCGGGACATTTCACCCCCCCCCCCTTCATGTTTACGACCCTCAGTCTCAAAGTGTGCTGCTTTCAGTTTTATGAGAATAATCCTAGGCTGATTCTAACCCTATCCCTTTCTTAAAACTGGCAGAATGGTACTTCTCAGTCTTAAAAAAATCGATGCGAGAATTTGAGAGTGGGGTGGGGTGGGGGTACAACTAAAATACAAGATAGCCGGAATGTCTTTATAATGAAGATGCCTTGCTCCTGGTACATCCCGACTCTCTCGATCATTTGGTACTCTTAGGACAGCTGGCGTTTAGGAAGGTCCCCAAATACCAAGTAATCCCCAAGGCTGCAGCACTGAGCCGATGCAGTGGATCCTGGTTTGAGAGTCATAGTCATTCACAAAAAGACTAAAGACTAAGCCGTATATAAAAACCGTGTAAGAGGACTTTACTGATAGGCACTTGCCCCGTTAGATCATAGCAGGGCCGGATCAGGGGGGGGGGGGGAATCCTGCTTTCCGCCCCCCCCCCCCATCCTGCTTTCCCCCCCCCCCCCCCCTCAGTCCATAGCACGTCTCTAAAATAACGGTGAAAAGTAAGAAATTGACTCGGGTTTTGCTTTAACAATCACTAAATTTCAAAAGTTTACGGGGGCTTCGCCCCCTGGGCCCCCCAAATACACGGCCCCTTGACCCAGAACCTATGCAGCTCCCTGGACCCCCCGGCGGATCCCCCACCCCCCCCATTGTGACAATTTAATGACGCCAATTATTTTTTAGAGAGATAGATAGTTTGTGGTGAGAGAGAGAGAGAGAGAGAGAGAGAGAGAGAGAGAGAGAGAGAGAGAGAGAGAGAGAGAGAGAGAGAGAGAGAGAGAGAGAGAGAGAGAGAGAGAGAGAGAGAGAGAGAGAGAGAGAGACCACCTGCATACATACACACATATATTTTTTGGACTTTTTGCGAATATACGTTTTAGATTTTATGTATCCTTAATAAGATTCTGTCAGTCGCTTAATTTGGAAACGGACGGCTGATACTAATGAATGACACCAGTGGTATTTCAATTGCCAGTTTGGGTGACAACACCATGGGCCCACAAACACCCCCACTGTCAGGACTAGCTCATTAACAAAGCCTGACGAAGCCAGTGATAATTACAAAGGTGTCGCCGAAAACAAAATATCCGATAGCTCGACAACAATTTGCGTCGGTGAAATTAAACAAGCGCGGATTCGCAATCGTTTGTGGCGTGCGACAATTGAAAACGAAACATCATTTTAAAGAGCAGCCTCAATTTGAAGTGCAGCCTCACTTTGAAGTGCGACAATTTTGGAGCCTCACTTTGAAGTGCGACAAGTTTGGACCGACCGACAGACCGACCGACAGACCGACCGACAAAGTGAGTTATAGGTTTGTGGCTTGTGCCACAAACAAAAACCTGGTATCTCGATTTTGGGGGGGTTTGAGTTAGATACATAGGGCCTAGTCAGATCTCTAAGTTTTCACGCTACATTACACGAAAAGCTCGTATCTCTGACTTTCTATCTGGGGTAAATGAGGTTGTGTAAATGGAAGAAAAACTCGTAAGTCACAAATTCAGATCTAGTTAAGGACAAAAACCTGGTATCTTCTTTCTTTTAAAGTACATAAAAAAATAAGAAATTTTAACAAAATGCAGGACCAAAACTCGCAGTGTCTTGAACAACATATTATTCATTATAGTTAAATAATTGTGGTAAACGCGGTTAATGTTTAAAATATTTTTTTTTTCATCATTTTTCTCAAAACTACCAAAATTGAGATACGAGGTTTTTGAATTTCACCGATGAAGTGCTCCGTTACTTTATCATATCGGTCCCCCCGCGACACACCAGGGGGCGGTTTCACAAGGGCTAACGTTACGTAGCGTGAGCGCAAATCGGCAAAAACGGTACTCAGAAACACCTCTTTCGCCGACGTTTGCCGAAAACGTTTTGTGACTACTCCCAAACTATCTCTTGACTGCATGGGATGAATACAATTCTTGTTGTTGATTGGTCCATTAAAGTTTGGTTAAAATAATACTTTTTTTTTTTACCAATCAGACAAGAGCTTGTAATATTCTTCCGCAAACGTTTTCTAAAGTGTTTCTTAGGGGGGCCTGTTTTGGCGTAACAGTTATGCGCGCGGCGACCGTCGTCTAGAGAAACTAGACCCAGCTTATAGTGATATTCAACCACACCAAATTTCAAGTGATTTTCTGCAGCCCGTTAACAATATAGTGGGTGGCTAAAAAGTAGAAGCTATATGATAATCGAAATTTGTGCTGCTCCCAGTTGGAGAGAGCGTCAGTGTTAGCGCAGCCCCAGGGATTTTTTTTTTGGGGGGGGGGGGGGAGGGGATGAGAGGAGGGGGGGAGACTTTGGGTGGCGCGCCTCTGGCTGCGACGCGCTCTCCAGGTGGGAGCAACCCGAATTTCACAGAGACGCCTCTGTGACTATAATGGACCTAAACAAATAAACAAACTAAACAAACCTAAACAAAAACTTGGGAAACCTAGCTATCAATTTGGTTCTTAATAAGCAGCAGTGTTTCTTCCTGCTCTTAACGACTTTCAACATGTGTTTTTGGGTGTGTTTTTTAACGTGCGCAAATCGCACTGGTCAGACCTGCTTTAACTAGGCCTACACATCCGAAGGACTCGATGTTCAGTTCGATTTTCCCGTTGAACTGGGAAGAAAGAAATGGGCGAGGCCGGGTCATTCACGCATTGAATTGGTAGACGAACGTCTTAACCTCTCTGCCACTTTCCTTTCCAAGCGGCGGGAGACTTATTGCCGTACTCGGTAACACCCCTGGGTTATATAATTATGCAACAAGTGCTGATCATGTTTTAGGTAATAAAAATAGTCTACCATTCCACAAAATGTTATGCGATTCTGTGCAGCGGTTCACAAAATATCGGGTGCAGTGGAGAGATAGACAAAATTAGATTCTGACAGAAACACATGAACGATTGATCTGTGCCTCTTTCAAAGTATAGTGACGTGGGGGTAATTATACCGTTTGTAGGTCGTAAGTAGGGTCTAAAGGGCCACCCACACGTCCACTAAAATCGCACGACTGTACGATACGATCCGATCACGTGGTCTCCAAGAACAAATGTGATTGGCGCATCGAGATCGCGTGATCGAATCGTATCGTACAGTCGTGCGATTTTAGTGGACGTGTGGCTGGCCCTTAAGTCCAGGCTCACCACTGATTTATAATTGCTAAACACCGGTCCTTAGACAATGGGCTCGGCAAAAAAAGAAAAAAAGAAAAAAGAAGATTGTCTAATTGCCCCCAAATCGTCTGTTTTAGAAGGCGTTAGAGTAAGATACTGGGTATGAGGGGGGGTGGGGGTGATGGGGTAGATAGATGTGTAGATGTAGGAGGGGAGGGGTTGAGAAGAATGAGGAAGAGAAAAAAAAATGTGGGGAGAGGGTACCGATAAGGTTGGTATTTGAGGGAGTGAGAAGGAGGGAGGAGGGGGGTGAATAAGGAAGAAGTTCTCTCTCTCTCTCTCTCTCTCTCTCTCTCTCTCTCTCTCTCTCTCTCTCTCTCTCTCTCTCTCTCTCTCTCTCTCTCTCTCTCTCTCTCTCTCTCTCGCGCTCATCTCTCTCTCACTCTCGCACTCACGCACTCACGCATACAAACACGCACTTACATACACACACGCACACACACACACATACACACACACACACACACACACACACACACACACACACACACACACACACACACACACACACACACACACACACACACACACACACACACACACACACACACACACAAGTGTGCACTCTCATACACCAACACAAATGGAGCCTACATCGCTAGTGTCTGTAGTCTAAGTCTTACAGATTTTCATTTGCCTGGATGAGTCTTTGGTCTGTTTCTCTGTGCGTGAAATGTGTGTGTGGGCACCACCTCGTCTGTCTGGCTTTTCTCTGCTTGTGTGTCTGTGTCTTTCCCTCTGTATGTGTGTTAATACCGAACAGTGGTTATTTCCAGGCGTGGCAGTGGCAGTGAACAACCTCCCACAGATCAGCTTCACCACCTACATCAAAATTGTGCCAGAGAGCACGGCAAAAGGCAAGTCTGTGCGAAGAGCATTGCTACAAGGAGGACACACAGGTTAAGGTCTCAGTACACGTTGATATTGTTCACTCTTTCTCTATGGCAACACAGTGATATAATATGCAAGTAATCTTAGGATTGGCGTATCACTGTGTTGCCATGGGGAAAAAGTGAAAAATGTTAACATGCATTGAGACCTTTACCACGAAGAAACATCGAAACAAGTCTAGCTTAGAAATCACCGACACCATGCAGACCGCTGCCTAGAAACGTACGTTTACTTTTAATTCGCTAAAGCCCACTAGCAGCACACACGAGGCTCGATGTATTAAGGAAAGCCCCTCGGGGGCGAAGATCACCCCATTGCTATTCATAAAAGCCTGGCTTAGACAGGCGAAAATGGTGTTTTACGTCCTCTTGGTCTGAATCAGACACATATGGGACATTTGTAAATACAAATATGGTGGGAACAATACTGGAGGCAATGCCCGGAGGCAGTACGAAACCAGTAAAGTCCCGAGTTTTTATTAATGAGAAACCAGAGTTAGTGTTCATTAACCTGGCTTAGACAGGTCTTGCGTTCATAGAAGTTGTAGCCTATAGTGATGCAAGTAAAAAGAAATCCTATAATTATTTGAACAAAACCTTTAAAAAACCCTTTCGCCGCCAGCCATTTTTCAGCCAAAAAATACCATTAAACTTAACTGGGTAGAGCAAAACGAATATCCGCAATATTGCGAATTCCTCTGTGACATATATAACATTAGGCCTATCCTTACCTCCCAATATTAATAAAATAGGGTCTTTGGATAACAGGCCCTGATTTGATGCCTTTTAGTGACATGGGTGTTAAACCATTGTGGTGCTAAAATGCGACGTTGGCGGTGAAAGGGTTTTAACATGTGATTCGAAACCTAATGTCTCAACTGGTCACAAAAAATCATCAATTTAAGCCTTCGGACCAACTTTCACAAAAGGTATATAAATAGGAAAGAGCACAGTATAAAAAGGCAATTTAAAGCAATTGACAAAAACACAAAATAGACAACCTTTGTATAAAATACGTTTCAAAGAAGCTCCGTGCATTTCAATGTCTGTTTAGATTCCATTTATTGATGGCGTTGAACAGTAAGAAAACTACATAAAGTGATAAACCGGCAAAGTTTTGTATTAATTTTATATGTGAATATTTTTAATTGAGGGTAAACAATGTTGTCTTGAGTTGAACTGTCACGTAATTATAGATACAATGATCAGAACCGAAACGCGTAGGGGAAGACGGGGTAAAAAGCGCATGGGCGGGTAAGAAGCCCACCCCAATTATCTCATGAAATAAAGAAAATTTCAGTCAAATTTGCCCATGAGACGAATGCTAGACATTAACGCTCGTCTCATGGGCAAAATGAGACTGAAATTTGCTTCATTTCATGAGATAATTAGGGTGGGCTTCTTACCCGCCCATGCGCTTTTTACCCCGTCTTCCCCTAATTGAGAAGAGTGTGAGGGAAGCACTTCTTGTATGAAGACCATCAGGTTTTCTCTCTCACAAATACACCACAAAGTCTCTGAACGTGCACTCGTAGGTATTAGGTGTTGAGTCTGGAACTTTCTCAACCTTTTCCGTGTTAATTTCAGGCACGGTGCTGTTCACGGTAACGGCCACGGACAGTGACCAGTCGGACACGGTGGTTATCAGCACGGCCAACGCGGAGACGAGCACACTGGTCACTTTGGACCCTCAGCCACAGCAGGGTGACCAGTGGACAGCTAGGGTGCTGCTGGAATCCCGACTGGACAGAGACAGGGTCAGATGATATAAAGGAGATTCATGTCTGGTCTGTATCCCACTTCTGACAACAATTTTCGCAGAAACTTGTGGCGGTGCCATAGCCGATGAGATTTAACCGGGGCATGGTTACCGCTACACCTATCTGTAATATTAAAAACTCGGGACTTTATTGGTGTTGCACTGCCTACGGGCATTGCAGCCAGTATTGTTCCCACCATCTTTGTATTTACAAATGTCCCATATGTGTCTATGACCGAGAGGACGTAAAACACCACTTTCACCATCTGTGTGTGTCTGGTGATGGTGGTGATGATGGTGCGGGGAGGTGTGTGTGTGGATATTGGCCACTGCAACTTGGGTTATTAACGCCCTTGACAGCGAGAGTTAAGCCCTTGTTGGTCAGTATCCAAAAGGGCATTCACTCTTGCAAAAAGGCGGCCATTCAGTGGCCTCAAATAGGGTTATTGGCGAGAGTTACTCTCTTGTGTGGTCAGTACTCAAGCATCTACCAAGGGCATTCACTCTTGCAAAAGGTGGTCGTTGCAGTGGCCAATAGGGTGGTTGTGGTGTGTGTGTGCGTGTGCGTGCGCGCGCGTGTATGTGTGTGCTTGCATGCGTGCTTGGTCATTTGTTTGAAAAAACTACACTGGGTTTTCTTTCAGAGTCCCACATCTCGTCCATTACTCTTTCAAGTATCGGATGGACACACTCAAGTAAGACCCTTTTCTTCTTCTTCACGTACAGATGCAACTATTCTATTCTTATTTTGTTATGAAGTTCTAATCTTTACATGTACAAAGCTATTTAAGCTTTAAT
>CM065682.1:34150180-34167680 GCA_017654935.2 Phymorhynchus buccinoides | reverse complement strand
TCGTACAGGATCTTATTACCAGCCTGTGTTGGGGAATGCTGCCCATGTTTAGTATAACTTGTTGGTTCATCTATTTGATTTGTGTGGTATTGACTTTCCTGCAGGACAACGCCGCCATGTTTTTGTTTTTACGTCAATCTGACACCAACAGCCTGCTGGAAAATGCTTCCATCGCCAGTTTATTTTTGTTTTGCTTTAGAATATTATTCCTAAGGAAGGCATGTCAACAACTGTAATGGTTCCGTTGCAGCTAATGGTTTAGTCAAACGATTGTGCATGATCTTCTGTCCTGATTTCATTGCACTCAGAATAGGCCTATTGTCGTAAACATTTTGAGTGATTGAATCTAAACAAATATACAGGATGGTTTTTCACAATAAAATATTTGATGATTACGAATTTACTGACGATAGTTTTGCCAGAGATGTTTTAGCGATGATGATGATGATGATGATGATGATGATGATGAAGAAGAAGAAGAAGATGAAGAAGAAGAAGAAGAAGAAGAAGAAGAAGAAGAAGAAGAAGGAGAGATGACGACGACGACAACAAAGAAGAAGAAGAGAATGGTGATGGCGATGCTGCTGCTGTTGCTGATAATGATGATGATGATACTAATGATGATGATGACGATGACGATGACGACGACGATGATGATGTTGATATTGGTGGCAGGGTACCGATGTCCTCAACGTGTATGCAATGGACGGAGACAGGGGAGTGCCTAACCGTGTTAACTACACCATTGAAGACGGTGAGTTGGCGTGTCAATGCCTCTTTGGTGCTATTGATGCCTATTTAAATCTTAATCACACATTTGCTAATGACTGGTTATCATCAGCTGACGTTGGCCTTCATTTTGGGCCAATAAGAAAATAAGAGTTAGAACTAGAGGACCAATGGTTTTTGACAGCGAGGGGGAAATGTTAAAATTAGAAGGCAGTGCATGACCCAGGCTTGGGTCTAGATGGCCTTTCACGCTTTATAGCAGTGCGCGCTTTCTACTGGACGCCCGGATAATAAGGTGTTTGAGAAGCCTGTGTGACTCCAGTAAAATACACCCCCACCCTTCTTTCTTAACTTGATTAAGCAGAAATCTGCTTAATGTTTTCAGAGGACTTTTTCTCTTTTTATTCCTATGTGGCTGGCTGACTGAATAATGTTAACACGATAGCGTTTGAACGGTGGGACCTTGGACCCTCATATTTTGCATTCAGATAGGTAGTTAAAATACTTAGGTTATGATCGAAGGTGAAGGTCATTGGTCACAGGTCAAGGCCAGTGGAGCCGAACATGCGATCGCGCGGCTGCTTGATCCAGCGTTTTAATTCCATTGGACATTGAGTTGGACATTCCATACCCCAACGCAACTTGACCAAGAGAGCTGGAAAGTGCTGTGGGCAAGGCATCTACACTTTAATGTTTTTTCAACCATAGGCTTCTGGAATAGCACGTGCCTTATGTGCTACTCAGAGATCACAATTAAGAAAACAACAACCAAAAAGTAACGGATCCACAACAATCCCCACCCTTGCCCATCTCCATCTCTCAAAGTTAGAAAAACTAATAATATACAGGTATACTTACTCCTCGCACACTCCTCTCATCCTTTCTATGGAATGAAACGCGATCTCCAGATTTATTGTTTGCCCACAGTTTCTCCAGAGTTATTGTTCTTTCAAAGTGTTATCAGGGATACGCAAGGGGAGGTAATAATAGGCTTGCGACTGCATGTCGTCAGATCCCATTGTCAAATCGGAAAAGCCTATTGCACCTCAGTTAACTACAGTAGACTAATCCTTTTAATTAGGATAATAAAGCGGACAAATTATGTAATACTTCCTTTTGATATTACGCTAAAGGTAATGTGATGTGTCTAATAACTAGACCATCACCCTTTTGGAGATTGTGCCTTTCTTTTGGGCCTAATAACTCATCCGAGTACCGAGTTCTGCCCATCTGTCTCTCACTCCCCCCCCCCCCCCCCTCTCTCCATCGAGCATACGTTTTATCGTTACTTGCAGAAGAGAAGTATCCGTTCACCGTCAACTCTACCACTGGGATGATCCAAGTGAAGAGCCCGGGACTGGATGCGGACACACCGACGGGTCGCAGCTACTTCATCACTGTCTTGGTGTGTATCGTACTATGGTATTGTATTGCACAGAATGTCATGTTGGCCCATTGTGTCGCGTTGCATGTATTATTGTATTGTAGCGTCGATCGCTTTGCAAGGCATGGAATTGTGTTACAGTAAATTGTATGTAGGCCTGCTGTTTCGCATTTTGTGTGGCATTTCAGTCAAATTTGCCCATGAGACGGGGTAAAAAGCCCATGGGTGGGTAAGAAGCCCATGCCAATCTTCTCATGAAATAAAGCAAATTTCAGTCAAATTTGCCCATGAGACGAATGCTTTACTCGTTCATGAGCAAAATAATTGAAATGGGCTTTATTTACCCGATTGACATGGGCTTCTTACCCGCCCATGGGCTTCTTACCCCGTCTTACCCTATGCCCCCGACCCAGGGTTTCCCATGCCCATCATGCCAAAGAGTATGCCGGTCCAGGATCGGAATCTTCAGCCACCAGAGGGCGTGTGTCTTTAAATAGGCCTAAATTGAAACCCAGTTTTCTCTTAGGAAAGGGTGTGCAGCGGTGTTAATGCTTTCGTGTTCTAGTTCTCGAGGGGTAAAAACTCCCTTTTCATTATTCCATTCGTGATAAGATAGTGCCTTGTGGCTTTTTGCCCCTCCTTGTCCGGTAAAAGCCTGCTCAGGCTATCCGATCCAGTTGGACGAAAATAGTTGTGACCTTTCCACATTTTCCCTTTCTTTTAACAGAGTGAGTGTAGAAACCACAAAATGCAAATTTTGGTCGGACGAAACTCTTAATAACGAAAACCGGTCGGAAGAAATTGGCGACTGCAGCACCATTTACTTCCAAGTCACTCAGGCAGTTGTGGGAAAGCAGCCAATGCCTGCTGATGGGTGCGAAAAACCCCGACACACGACCACAACTAGTTGAATGGAGTTGACAACCGAATTTTCTTTCAACTAAAAAAGGTTGAATAGTGTGAGGCGGTTTTTTTTAAAGACCCACCAGATCACGTGTCAAAATCACGGGTTTCACGTGTTTTCCCTCTTATAGCTGGAAAGCAATCTTGTTTTGACCAGGTCTCACAAATTCCCCCAAATTCAAAGCGAAGCATCATTTTAAAGAGCAGCCTCAATTTGAACATGGGGGCATTTGTATATGGGTCACAGCTACCCAGAAAAAAACCCCACCAAGGGACTTAATCGTGGCGCGTCTGTGTATCTTTAAAGACCCCGCACGTCACGTGTCACAATCACGGTTTTCACGTGTTTTCCCTCTTATAGCTAGTAAGGAATCTTAAGAAATCTTCCCAGTATAAGAGGGAATGTGATACGTGACGTGCGGGGTCTTTAAAAGACATTTGTATTTGTTCGTTCTTCCAGGCAACAGAAGTGGACAGTCCAGGGTCCGTCCAGTTCGGGGAGAGCTCCGCCAGCACCCAGGTGAGCATCACCGTGGGCGACGTCAACGACAACCGGCCCCTGTTCGGGCAGCACGAGTACTGGGCCAGCGTGCTGGAGAACTCTCCCCAGGGCATCAACATCAACATCAACACCACCGTGCGGGTCTCCGATCAGGACCAGGTCAGCGCTGTGGTGTGAAAAGCTGGCGCATCATTTTGAGAAGAAAGTCGTGGATCAGGATGTCAGCGACAGTCGTAATAAAAATGGCGCAATTGACAGCGGCGCACTTCGGGTTGTTTTATACACATCTGTATTGTTACAAAATCGGGACTTTCCAGGTGTTGCACTGCCTACTGGCATTGCCTCCAGGATCGTTCCCACCATCTATATATCGACTAATGTCCCATATGTGTCTGTTTCAGACCGGAGGACGTTAAGCAGAATTTCATCATCAGCGGCGCAATTAAGTATAGAGGTCATTACAATCAGGGCAATTGACAATTAAAAGCGGCGCTATTGACAACGGCGCGATTGAGTATAGGGGTAGTTCAAACCACCGCAATTTATGATAAAAAGCGGCGCAATTGACGTCGGCGCAATGCGCAATTGTAAACGGCGCGATTGAGGATAGGGGGTGATTAAAATCGATCGGCGCAATTGAGACACACCGAGCCAGATGAAGTAAGGTGGGGGTGGGGTAGGATGTGGTGGAAGGAGACAGTGTAGTAAGCGTGACAGGAGTGAGACCGACTCTGCTGTGTAGCTCAGACTCAATCTATCTGTCTGTCTGTCTGCCTACCTGTCTGTCTGCCCCCCTCCCCCTTCTCTCTGTGTTCTATATAACTATGTATGTTTAAGTGTCAAGTCAAGTCAAGTCAAAATTTTATTTAAAGATGGACATTGAATAAACAAAAACATACATGCGTGTGAGTGTTTTTGCGTGTATGTGTTTGCGCGTGCGTGTGTGTATGTGTACGCGTGCGTGCATACCTGTATGTGTGTGTATGTGTACCTTAAAAAAGACTGCATCTACTCTCTCTCTCTCATGTTGTTTTTCCTTTGGAACCCCCTCCCCTCTGATATGGGCAGAAGGCCTGGATCAGTAAAGTTTGTGAATTGTGAATTGTGAATCAATCTCTCTCTCTCTCTCTCTCTCTCTCTCTCTCTCTCTCTCTCTCTCTCTCTCTCTCTCTCTCTCTCTCTCTCTCTCTCTCTCTCTCTCTCTTTCTCGTCGTCTTCATTCCTACAATGATGAATTCAACCTACGAGCCATCTTTAATTCATCATTAATAATTTCAACAGAACACAAACAGCCAGTTCCGAGTGAGCGTGGAGAAAGACGGTGATTCGTACCCTGTGTTTTCCACCCGCCCCTCCTCTGACACCATCATCCAGGGCTTCACCACGGTCACTGTCAGCGTCAACCTGTCCTCCGTGTTGGACTATGAGCAGGTCCACAACATCACCTTTCAAGTGAGTTATGCGAATGCGAATGGAATATTGTGTCAGGTTTTTAACCTCTAGACACAAGGGGGGGGGGGGGGGGGGGGGTATCATCGGAGGGGGGGGGAGGAAGATCGGATCGAAAGAGTGGCACAGAGACAAAGCGTTCGCCTCGTGTCAAGTAAATCCGAGTTCGAACCTGGGTACAGGGTATTTTCCCTCTCACTTTACACTAGGCCTTACGGTCTGAACGTTCGAGACGAACGTATGCAAATCAATAATAGTGGTGTAGAGTGGCACAGAGCTAAAGCGTTCGCCTTGTGTCAAGTAAACCCGAGTTCGAACCTGGCTACTGGGGATTTTTTCCTCTCACTTTGCACTAGGCCTTACAGTCTGAACGTGAAGTCTTTTGGATGAGACGATAAACCGAGGTCCCGTGTGCCCATGCACTCAGCACACGTGAATGCCAGTGTTAACGAAAAAGTTGTCGTTTGGTCAAAATTGCCCCCCCCCCTTTCCTTCATTATCAGTCACACAACAATCGCATGCCAAAAAAATAAACTGGGTGGCGCGCCTCTGGCTGCGACGCGCTCTCCAGATGGGAGCAACCTGAATTTCACAGAGACTCCTACGTGACTATAAAGTACATAATACCTAATACCTAATAATAATCATAGCGATAATATAATAATATAATCATAACAATAATACAATAATATATAATCATAACAATGGTGGCACAGATCTTCGCGTCATGGCATCCATATAATATCGCGGTACACGTGGTTCAATTACGATACAAATCTGTCGCTGTTGTGACAACAGGGGAAAGATTGGGGTAGGGCGGGGAATGCACGAGAGGTGTTTTGAGAGCTTTGAGCTTTCTAGTTAGTTAGAAAATGAGAGAGAGAGAGAGAGAGGGGAGGGGTGGTGAGAGAGAGAGGAGAGAGAGAGAGAGAGAGAGAGAGAGAGAGAGAGAGAGAGAGAGAGAGAGAGAGAGAGAGAGAGAGAGCGAGAGAGAGAGAAAGAGAGAAAGAGAGAGAGAGAACACTCAACACTGAAAATGGTTTACTGCAAGACCACTGGCCTGTATGCAAGGGAGGTAATATAATATAACACAACCATATGGATATAAAAAAATAAAAAAATCCAGAGAGAGAGAGAGAGAGAGAGAGAGAGAGAGAGAGAGAGAGAGAGAGAGAGAGAGAGAGAGAGAGAATGAGAGAGAGAGAGTCAAAGTCAAAAAAAACCACAACTGGCTTTAATTGGTAGGCCTCAGGCCCATAACAATAGAGTTCAGATTCCAGAAAAGAACAGATAATGAAATATACATACACAAATGGTACAAAACGTTAGTCTTCTGAAACATTAAATAGGCCTACGCCACGCTAAGTAATTAGAGAGAGAGAGAGAGCGAGAGAGAGAGAGAGAGAGAGAGAGAGAGAGAGAGAGAGAGAGAGAGAGAGAGAGAGAGAGAGAGAGAGAGTTAGTTTTTTGTGAAGTTTTCACCACTGTCGAACTAGTCCTCTGTGTTGGACTATGCACGGATTCACCACATCACCTTTCAAGTGAGTTAGAGAAGGCGAGAGGAGAGAGAGAGAGAGAGAGAGAGAGAGAGAGAGAGAGAGAGAGAGAGAGAGAGAGAGTGTTGGAGGGAATATGTTTGCATGTGAGTGTGCGTGCGTGTGTGCGTGCGGGGTGTAAGCTTACGCGAGTAAAATGTAGGCGCTCTAGTCTTTTTGAACGCCTCCTAGATTAAGCGTTTTAAAAACTCTCTGTATATTTGTCCCTCTCTCTGTGTATCTTTCTGTGTCTCTGTGTCTCTCTCCCCCCCCCCCCCCCCCCTCTCTCATCACAGATTCGAGCGCAAGAGACCGAAACCACGGAACAATTCTCTGACGTGGCCACCATTCATCTGAGCATCTTGGACACGAACGACAACTCCCCACAGTTCTCGGCGGACGTGACGTCATCGGTCAACGTCACAGAGCACGCGCAAGTGGGCAAGGTGCTGGCCAGGCTGAGCGCCAGTGACCGGGACTCTGGAGACTATGGCACCGTGGGCTACTACTTGGAGAACGATTTCAGCGGGCTGTTCAGCATTGGCGAGACCTCAGTGAGTAGGATAGTATCTTTTTATATTTGGTATACTTATATTCTAGGCCTAGTCACAGAAACTTATCTTTGTGAAATTTCGGGCTGCTCTCCCCCAGAGAGCACGTTGCCGCAAGCACAGCGCCTACCCATTTTTTGGGGGGTGGGGGGGTGGGGGGTGGCAGGATGAGGATGAGGTGGAGATAGACTTGGAAAAAAACTACCTATCAATTTGTTCATACCAGGCAGCGGGATTTCTCCCTGCTCTTACCGACTTTTAACTGCCGTGGGATTTTATAAGTCCTCATCCGAAGAACTCGACGTTCAGTTCGGTTTTTATTGTCGAACTAGAAAGAAAGGGCGAGGCCGAGATTCGAACTCAGGTCACTCACGCTGCAGTCACGCATTGAATTTGGCAGGCGAACGTGTTAACTACTCTGCCACCTTTTTTTTGTTAGTGTGTAAATCTGTGAGAAATGGCATCGTTTGCATTTAGAAAATGTAGAAATGAAACGCGATCTCCAGAGTTACTGATCTTTACGTCGGCCTGGAGTTTTTCCAGAGTTGTTATTCTTTCAAACGGTTTTTTATTGTTGATTTTAGGGAGACGCAAAGGGGTGTAACCATATAATCATGACATGTCGTCAGATCCCATATAGACCTCCGCAACTAATACAGATATAACGACACATTTCCAAATGAAGGAATGCCACTGTCGAACGTGTACCTAACCCAGGCTACTTACTTTCGTTTCACTCCGGCAAGGTCTCCGGCAAGTTGAGGTTTCGGTGTGTGAGAGAGCTTACAGATGATGTGCCCGAACTAGATTCAAATTCTTTTATTCTACTACCCCCTTGGGGTATATGAGAAAATGCACACACTCTTGTACAAGAAATGATGGAAACCTTAGTGGATTATGGTGGTGGTAGAGCGCTCTTACTACTGTTGGTGAGTGCTGAAAATAAACTGACCCGATTGGAGAGTGAAGGGCCTGCTACGCTACATACGATTCGCTGTCAATGCGATGCGATTGTGACGACGCTAGTCATGATTCACGTGAAATTCATGTACTGGGTCTACTTGAGGGCAATATTAACATTTCTTTCCCTCACAACACTATCTGAACCATCTTAGACGGAAAAAGTGCTGTCTCTATAGGGGATTTGAAGAATGAAAATATCACTTTTTCCGTCAAAAAATTCACCAATATTTTCTGTCCCGGATAGTACACTTGACACTTGGAGCGCAAGTGAAGTTATAGTGCGCGTGCACTACAACTGCACTTGTCGCAAGTGAAGATATAGTGCGCGTGCACTACAACTGCACTTGTACCGTTTTGGGTTGAGGGGAAGAAATGTTAATATTGCCCTACTTGAGTATGTATGTATAGAGCGAAAGTAGTAGAGTTATTTTTAGACGGAAGTATTGCACGTGAATCATGACACGCATCGTCACAATCGCGTCGCATTGACAGCGAATCGTATGTAATGTAGCAGACCCTTTAGAGAGATCAAATGTGACCATTCCCCCCTTAGGGTGAGCTACGGTTGGAAGAAGACATCGACAGAGATGATGGCCAGGAACGGTTTTCTTTGGTGGTCCTGGCAAAGGACAACATCAACGCCGCTAGCGACGACCAGCGCCGCTCCACCAGACACACCGTAGACGTCTTTGTTCAGGACACCAACGATAACGCCCCTCGTTTTCTGCCTCATATCAAACAACTGGCTGTACAGGTAGGAATGACTTTTTTAAAATTGTAATTCTCTCCAGTTCACTTTAAAAAAAAAAAGTGAACACATCGGGGAGATGGTATGAAAAACAAATCTTCAAATTTACAGAAGGGATTTTAGAGGAGTAAGATAATACCATCAAATCATCTTTCAAAGCAACTCTTAAAACCCATATGAAGCAAGTGAAGCAATTGTTTTAAACATCCTTTTGTGCTTACCAGCCGCCATGCTAAAATTTATATGAAGTAAAGTGGCACAGTATAAGCTTTAAGCTTGTTGTTGCCGTTATGTTTGTTTAATATTTGTTTAATGTGCATTTGAAAAATAAAAAATCATTTAAACCAAGTGAAGCAGGTGAAGCAAGGGGTCCAGAAGCAAGTGTCAAGCTTACCCATTCATCCTAAAAAAACGAGTTTCGATAATATTTAAAACAACATTATACAAAAAGACACACGTAATATTCTGTAAATTACTTTCTGCAAGATGTTGTTATTTGTCTGTGCTTGCTAGTCTTTGTGTCTTTCCGTGGGGTAGGCTAACCGCATAATTCCAAGCTTATGAGTAAAACTAGGACTGTTCGAGTATCTATTAAGCATTTCTTCTTAAAGTAATCTAGGAGTAATTCTGTGCTGTGATTTGAATACATTCACCTTTAAAATAAATGTTATCCCCTTTTGTTACTTGGCAAGCTTGACAAACAAAACGAAGAACAACATCGCCACAACAACAACAACTAAGAAAACCAACAACACTGTAACATATATTTAATTCAAAATATTTTGTTGTTTATTTTGGGAGGTGTGGATGGAAACTGGATAAGAAAAAAATCTCCCAACAAAATGTTATTTTAATTGGCACTCTTTGGCTGGATACAATGATTATTATTTAATTTGTCTTGTATTAGATACTCAAGGAAAACAAGACTGGTTGTTCAAAATTGTCCTTTTCTGAATAGAATGAGAGTGTTGTAATTCGGTGTGGTCATAATTAAGTATAATTTCGTAACCTAATATCAGCTACTGTAAGGATCAATGCAAATCACGAGCTACATTTTTCATGTGCAGGAAAACGCGGAGACGAACACAACTCTGATCACACTCAAAGCCACCGACGCGGACATTGGAGAGAACGGTGACGTCACTTACCACGTGATCAGCATACAACGCACTAACCCTTCTTCCTCCCCCTCTCCCACCACCTCTCTGCCTCAGCTTTTCGACATCCGGGCTACGACCGGTGAGGTGTTTGTAAGCGCGTCGCTGATTGGTCACCCTGGTTTGTATGATGTGACTTTTATGGCCTCCGACACAGGGCAGATTCCCTTGAATTCTTCGACGAGTGTGGCAGTGGAGGTGAGGGACGTGAACCTGAACCCGCCCAAGTTTGTGAGGCCCAACGAAGACTTGGTGAACACCACGGCTAGCATAGTGCCTAGCGTCACCATACGGGAGGTCAGTGCACGGCTTGTTATTTTTTCAAAATGTGTCAGTGTATGAAAGGGGGCCGTGGGTAGGTGCAGATTAGACCATGTTTGCATATAGACAAGGGACATAGTTTCTTTGTTGTCTGCTCGCGGTTTGCACGAGTGACCTTTCATTAGTTTTTGGGGCAAACGAGTAAGTAAAGCTAAAGACCACGCGTGTTTATGTTGTACGCACATTTCTCCATGTGTGAAAGGAATCTTTAGTCATTTACGACCATCTTTTCTTTCTTTCAAAAGGCTTGAATTCGTTGGGGTATTTTTGTGCTCGTATTCTGTCCCTTACATATTATGCTTGTTGTGTATTTGTCCCAATTTTCCATGGGGGACAACTCTGTTTGCAGCATACAGTATATTAATTTGCTGAATGCACTAGAATATAATTCCGATAAACATAAAGTTGTGAGCATAAAAAATGCATTCAAACACATTGCTTGAGAGTACAGTTGAAAACAAAGTAGCCTATTGGAATGTTCTCCATTACAAAACACAAGCAATCCAATAGAAATAATTATGGAGCGTAAAGTACAAGCTGGACAAAAGTTGGCCTCTTGGTGTGTAAGGATTTCAGGGCCAAAACACTTGATTGAGGGGGGCTTCTTCTGAAGACCCAATGTTGTCCAGCTCTCCATAGAGTGTTTTATTTACAACTGCGACCGTTCTCTAAATATTTGTTTCATTTTGAGAGAAAGAGCCTCAATCAAACCTTTTAATATTTGAAACTATTCATAAATTCATTTCGGAATGTGGTAGGTTTTTAGAAAGTTTTCAAATATCTGTCTCAAATTCAGTTATTCATTATTGTGTTCCGAAGTACTGATGAACATATATATGTGAAATGTAAACTGTTGAATGCATTGAAATCTCGATGTCTCTGCTTAAAATTTAACATTTTCTTTCTATTGTTCCGTATCTCTTCCAATCTCCTTTGTTTTTAAGTGTATTCACTTTCCTATTGCAACAGTCGAGTTGCATTCACAATAGAAATACTGAGCACACAATAAGCTTTGAGCTCGTTGCCGCTCGTACTGTATTATGTCTTGTGTCACGGCCAGCCGTGACTGTTCCATAGTCCAGCGTAATATTAGTTAGTTTAACTTTATAGATGTTTAGGAGTTAATTTTTAGCCCCATACTTTTAGTTTTAAATATATTAAATTTGGTATTTCTCTTCTTTTTTCTTTTCCCTCTGTGTGCTCTATTCTTTTACTTCGTTCTCCCTCGCCATGCACGGTTTGCTTCTCCAACTCTCCTCTTCCCCCTTCCCCACTTTTTCTCGTTTGTCTCGTTGTTTTGTCACAGCACGTTTTGTTCGTGCTGGTGTCCAATCGGTGAAACCGGTTGATTCCTGCCGAGGGTGAGCTGCTTTCTGGCAGACTTTGCTGGACCGTCGAAGTGGGTAGAAGGGCGTGACAAGACTTGACTTTGTTAACAACTAAATGTATAAGTGTTTAATTCTCTAAGCGACCCATGCGCTTCGGAAGGGAATTATTGTAATTGTAGTTTCGTTGTACGTGGTTCCTCGTAACTACGGCCACCAGCCCCGTCTGGAGGTTTTGTTAGGCTCTGTAGCAGCCTCTTTGTCAGGACGCCCGAAATCGCCTCTGCAGGGCTGGTTGCAGCCTTTGGGGAGGGATGGAGTTCTGAGTCTGTCCTTGTTCGTCCGACAACTGATTACTGACCTACGCCAGCCTTTTCCCTTCTTTTTCCCACCTGGACATCTGGACTCCCGGCCCGTGGCAAAGGGTCCCAGCCGGAACCCGAAGGGGTCAGCCCGTGCTTCGCTGAGAACGGGGAGTCTCCTGAATCCCTTTGGGAGATTTTCGGCCAATGGACTTTTGGCCGGAGTGTTTTTGAGCAACTTGGACGATTGCACCAGTTCTTGGAGTGGAGCGGCGGAGGGAACCTGGACTGCGGACAGTTATTCCTCCGACAGGAGCCATCCTTGGCGTGATGACTTGCATTGTTTTATTTTAATGTTTGATCGGGTCTGTGGAACTGTAAGTACCAAGGAGAGACTGAGGGGAGAGAGCCGAGCGAGGCCCGGACGTTAGGAAAGAATGAATGGTTGAGTGTGGCAGGCGAGTTGGTCGATTTGATTTAGTTAGCCGATTTGGTCAATGTGATCGAGTGAGACAGATTGGGTTATTTAGAATGTAAAAGAGAGTGTAATCAATAACATTATTTGTTCTGCTCGACTAAGGGAGAGAGCAGCTCCTGATTAATTGTTGAGGCCACTGTCTGGTTTGGTCATTATTGATGTTTGGAGTTGTTTGTGTTGTTCGCCCCAGGTTGGAATTGGTAAGATTTGATTGAGAAGCTGTGTTATTTCGGGTTTTGTTCCTGTTAGTTAATTAATTTTGTGTTGTCTGTTTTGTTCTTCAACGAAGTAAACCTTTATTTTTGGCCCTCAAACTCTTGTGTTTGCCTTGGCGGTGGTGAGGGGATGTGAGGTGCGTCAGGGGAGATAATTTGCCGTGTCCGAACCCCACGTGCTGGAGTGCGCGTGACATCTTGTATGAAGTTGTCACCGAATAAAACTTGTTTAAACCAGAGAGAGATGTGTATAAACCAGGAGGAGCCGTTGGGCACGTTCATCACGCAGCTGTTGGCCAGTGACGCGGACACGGGCAGTAACGGTCAGGTGCTGTACTATCTAGACCCTGACCTGGCCACCGCCTTCCTCAGCTTCCGGGTGAACCCTCTGTCCGGTAACCTGTCCAACAGGGCCAGGCTGGACTGTGACCAGGGGCCCAGACAGTACCAGGTGTGTTCACACAGAGAGAAGACTGAAGACAGAAAACTTTTATTGAACATTTTTTCTTGGTTTTACCAAATTTATAAGACACATATTGATATTGTACAAAATAGTAACAATTTAGAAAAGCTGCAAACTATGCTTACGACAGCACTCAGCAAACACAAGGACAACAACAACTGCAGTAATATTAATAACAATGACTGCGATTTAACAATGGTAATACTAACATCATCATCCTGACAATGACCACCGTAGAGGCAATAGAAATGGTATCAGTAAAACTATTACACAAGGATTAAGATTTTAGGCCGAGCCTATTCTTCCAATCTGTCCTTGGGACGAAAACAAGACTACTACAAAGCAATTAGGCAAACAGATATATGCGGAGAGAGAGAGAGAGAGAGAGAGGGAACTTTATTACACAAGGATTAAGATTTTAGGGCAGCCTATTCTTCCAGTCTGTTTTTGGGGCGAAAACAAGACTGCTACGAAACAATTAGGCAAACAGATATATGCGCAGAGAGAGAGAGAGAGAGAGAGAGAGAGAGAGAGAGAGAGAGAGAGAGAGAGAGAGAGAGAGAGAGAGAGAGACTTCGTTCAAGTCAGCCCTCTATATAGTAAACCTGTTTAACATATAGAAAAGCTGGGTTGAAATGAAAGCCAGCATCAAGCATGACTCTCCTTATAATTATTTGAATGCATGTGTGTGATCCTATGTAGTAGTGCAACCGATGACCTGTTCTTATTGTTTCATTCAAATGGCTTTTACCACTGGTTGACATTAGCCGGTAGCAGGGGCCAATAGTGAATGAGAGCTGTACAGTAAACGATTTTCAACGGTATTGGAATATCATGATACAGCTTTATCTTTTGTGGAAGATTATGGCTCTCAAACTAGGGGACATTTACACTAGCTTTACTGCTACAACCAAAGGGATTGGCTCGCATTTAGTGACCTCCCCCAACGCCAGCTGTCCTCAAATCCCTTTGGCCAATTGATTGGGGATGTACCCTGGACAATCCTTCTCCACTATAAACAAATTTTAGCTCAGCCCATCAGAATAGCAGTTGCACCCCTCTGCTATCTGTCAGTCATTGTCAGAAACGACAGACTGGCATACATCGTTTCATTCATTTGCTCGTTTTTACACGTACTATCCGATATTACCAGATCAACCTGCGAGCTCAGGACCAGGGCACCCCTATCTCGCTGTCCTCAGTCATCCCTTTCATTGTCCACCTGGAGGACATTGACGACAACGAGCCCCAGTTTCCCCCAGAGGCTGACCCCCTACGCCTGGCGGTCAAGGAACAAACGGCCAACGTCCGTGTGGGGCTGGTCAACATCACCACTGACCAGGACAGAGACCCCGAGAACAGAGTGGCCTGCTATTATCTGTATGGTGAGGGGTGCTGCTCTTCAGGGCAGCTTGGCTGTTTTAGTTTTTGTTTTAGGGGACACCCTTTTGCATATCCCATCCGCAATGGCAAAAACATCAGGAAGTAATGGTAGCTATTTTTTACTTCCCGTACGTTTTTTTCGGATGGGATATGCCGATTGTTTTCCATGTATATGTGTACACGCCCTTAGTCTTTTATTTATTTTGTAATCCTATTTTAATATCAAGAAATCAAGATGGCAGGCCATAAACTTACTGCCATTGAAAGATGAGCTTGCTTTCCAACCATCCCCAACCTCCATCCTGCCCCCAAACATGTTTGTTTTCTTAAAAAACACCAACTTTTTAATGGCTCAAAATATTATCAAGGCCTTTTATTCTTAAGAACACACCATACTAGATCCGTAAACTCAAGCCACACGATTATGGAGCTCCCTTTGCAAGCAGAAGACCGCGGGAGGCGAGATGTTCTTATTTATTTATTTTTTGTTTTCAACCAACTTCATTTCAAACCAATCGTTTGAGAAAAAACCCGAAAGTCTAGCACGCGCACTCTGGATATTTGGAACATAAATCAGGGTTTTTAGATACAGTCATCTGACCGGGTTCTCTCCTCTGGAAACTCTTTATCTCGCAATGCTTTTACTTTCTTTTTTTCGTTTATACTGGGTGTTTGGGTGAATTGACATTACAGAGATTATTGTCTGTATATTGAGGACAACTCGGCCATTCATTTTCATAATGACTGGATCAGTATATTTAGCTGAAGAAGCTTGAAGCAATTCTGGTTTCACACAGAGGCACAGACACGCACAGAAAAACACAGGTCCTCGGTTTTAGTTGAAATGCACCTCCGTTAATATAGAACCGAGGGGGAAGAAGCGGATGTATGTGTTTATTCTGTGTTGAAAATAAACAGTTTAAGAAAATGCTCGCAGGTGGACAAAAGGTGTCATCCTTCCAGCTGGACCCCACCTCTGGTGAACTGCGTCTGCTGACCAAGCTGGACAGGCTCCAGACGTTGGAGGTCTCTCTGATGGTCAAGACCACGAGGAACTGCTCCCTGCCTCAGGATCATTTCACTAAAAGCAGCAGCAGCAGCAGTAGTGGTGCCGTCGACCGCACTGTTCTGGAAGTGAATGTAGGTGTGGAGGACGTGAACAACCATCCTCCAGTGTTCGACAGAGGCGCCATGACCGTCGGCTTGTTGTATGACGTGCCTGTTGGCACTGAGCTCACAGACTTGACGGTACGTGTAGCATGTCTGCAGCTATGGACAGGATTGCCATCTCCAGAGTTATTGCTCTTTGCGTTCTCCTTGAGTTTTGGTTTTAGTTTCCTTGAGTTATCGTTCTTTGAAACTGTTCTGTGTTATTGTTCATAGGTGCACGCCAAGGGGTATACAACACTGTATATCGTATTGTCTGTTGTCTTTTATTTGTCTGTCTGTCGGTGCGTTTGTCTGTTTATTTGTAGCATAACGTTAATATTTGTAGCGAACTTCAATCGAATGTAATGTGTGTGTGTGTGTGTGTGTGCGTGCGTGCGCGCGCGCGCGTGTGTGTGTGTGTGTGTGTGTGTGTGTGTGTGTGTGTGTGTGTGTGTGTGTGTGTGTTTGATAGTTGTGTCTGTGTTTGATAGTTGTGTCTGAGCATGACTTCCTGGAGATCCCCAAAGGCCAAGTAATTCCCTTGGCTGCTGAGAGCCATTTAATGCCACTGCCTGCTAGTCCAAGCTGTTGACACTGGGGTTGTGTTTCAAATGTAGTCACAACATTGCCTAAATCCGACTCATGCAGTTATGCTGTAAGCATGACAATGTACTTTTAACGAAAAGAATGGCGGTCTTCTAGCAAGATCGTTGCCATAACAGACATATTTGATTCGATGTTCTTGCTCTGTGCATGTGTGTGTGCGTGCGTGTGTACGCGGCGCACGCGTGCGTGTGTGTGTGCATATGCGCGTGTGGGTGCCTGTGTGTGTGCACGCTTCCATGCAGACGTACACCAGTGACCAGGACACAGCAGAGCACAGCAGACACATGTACCGTCTGCTGAAGTCCATGCCAGGGTCTGACCCCAAGAACACTGACCCTAGCAGCAGCAGCGGTGGTCAGTCGGTACTGACCAACAGTTTCTCTGTGTCCGTCAACGGCTCTGTACTGACCAACCGTCTGTTTCGGGCTGACGAAGCTGGCAACTTTGTGCTGACGGTTCAAGCCTATGATGTGGACAACCTTACGGATACCGCCAACCTTACTGTGAGCATAGGCCTACATAATTATAGACGTAGTTTAGACACCGCCTTCATGATTGCGACTCTCAATTCCAAAGTCTGCTTCTTTCAGTTTAACTGAGTCCTTTGCCTTGTCATTTGCCTTATCTGCTCTGTAAGCCTCATATTTCTAAGTATTCTTTAAGGATTTTCTTGAAGATGTGCTAGACTGATGTAGGCTTATGTTGTAATTGTACATCTAATTCAGGACTATAAGCCGGCATAAGTATGGCATACTTCAATTTAAAAAAACCTGATTTGATTTGTTTATATACATCTATCTCTGTCTGTCAGTATGTTTGTCTATGTCTGTCTGCCTGTCTGTCTTCTCTCTCTCTCTCTCTCTCTCTCTCTCCTCTCTCTCTCTCTCTCTCTCCCTCTCTCTCCCTCCCATTGTAACCTGTCACCATTACCACAATACTATTGTGTCTAGATTTACCTGGTGAGTGACCTCCAGCGCGTCAAACTGATCTTCAACAAAGACCCCAACGAGGTGAACAAGATCAAGGGAGATATGGTCAGGTCAGTCATTGTCAACAACTGTACAATTTTCATCCATCCATCCATCACGTCATTGTCAACAACTGTACAATTTTCATCCATCCATCCATCCATCAATCAATCAATCTATCAATCAATCAATCGTTTCAATCAATCAATTAATCCAACTATCAATCCAACAATCGATGCAACAATCAGTCAAATATTATTGGTTCATAAAATGGATATTGAACTGTTGATTATCAAAGGGATAACATATCTCTCTTTTTCACACACGCACACACATGAACGTACACACATAGACACAGACAGACAGACA
>CM065682.1:34137680-34145180 GCA_017654935.2 Phymorhynchus buccinoides | reverse complement strand
GGTACAGCTTGTGTGTGATTTCTTACATTAAAATGTTGTATTATTTCTAATTGTGTAGGGATGGGGGGTGGAACGCGCGAGCGAGAGAGAGAGAGAGAGAGAGAGAGAGAGAGAGAGAGAGAGAGAGAGAGAGAGAGAGAGAGAGAGAGAGAGAACTTGAAAACTTAAACTTTATTTTCCAAGGATATAGATTTTAGGCAACGCCTATTCTTCCAATCTGTCAGAGAGAGAGAGAGAGAGAGAGAGAGAGAGAGAGAGAGAGAGAGAGAGAGAGAGAGAACTTGAACACTTAAACTTTATTTTCCAAGGATATAGATTTTAGGCAACGCCTATTCTTCCAATCTGTCAGAGAGAGAGAGAGAGACAGAGAGAGAGAGAGAGAGAGAGAGAGAGAGAGAGAGAGAGGGAGAGAGAGAGAGAGTTTTGCAAACATTTCTTATTAATACGTTTGGTTTTATGTTGCAGTCTCTAGTAAATCTCTGGGCACCAACCCCATACCACCTGGGACAAACAAATATTTTACCTCGTCAGTACTGCTTGTCTGTCTGTCTGTCTGTCTGTCTTTCAATCCATCTGACTGTTTGCCTGTCCGCAGGCTTGTCAGGCTCTACCTCTCTTTCTGATTTTCTTTATTAATGTTTCTTACATTCCCCCCGTGGGGATACCGGGGGGTCTATTGTATAAATAATAGTTCCCCTACCTTCTGGAAGTTCTGTGCTTGTAACTTTCTCTGATCTGTCACTCTCTTTGACTCTGCCTTTTCCCTTTGCTTACTGTCATCTACTGTCGTTCTGCCTTACCAGTCCATTCTCCTGCCTTTTTTTCACGAAGCACTTTCAAAAAGATTCCCTCCAGCTGAAGTCGGACTTGCTGGGCCTAACTATTTCTTAGGCGCATAACGGCAGCATGACGCATCTGCGCTCATAATTGACAGGTAACTGTCTGAGCGATCGAAGAAGAAGAAGAAGAATCTTTCTTACTTCTGACAATGGATCTTAAGCAAATATGGATTTTGTGACGAAGATGGTTTTTTTGGACAATGTCGTTTGCCCTTAACTCAAATAGCTTTTATCGTGCGCGAGAGACGATCAATCAGTTTACTGCTAGGTCTTCCGTGGTAGGCGATGACTCTCAAAACTGAAAACACTGTACGGCTCTGTGCTGCAGCCTTGGGGCTACTTGGCCTTAGAGGACCTTCGATACCCCAACGCCCGCTGTCTTTGATGTCCTCTTGGCTGATATATTGGAATCGTATTTTGAGCAAGGCATCTTCTTTCTTTCTTTTAAAAGTAAAAGAATGAAGCCGTTCAGTATAACCGTTAGTAATAGGTTTGAGTAATCTATCTGGGTGGGGTGATGCCTGTGTTCGTGCCTTCTACTTCAACATCAATAAGCTAAAGTTTCACAGTCCAAATCCAAATCCAAACCATCTTTATTATCTCATAACGGAGAGATTGCAGTCTCATAATGGCTTTGCCCTCTTGAAGATAAAAGCATGCATTTTGGAGATATCTCCGCCAAGAAGGTTGCATTTTCTACTTTGTCTGAGTGTATCATATTCCTTATTTTTCTTATCATTGCAAGAACGTTTTTCCCCCTCTTTTTCTTTTTTTTTTGACCTCAGCAGAAGTTATATTTTTGTCTCTGTTTTGTCATATATGCACATATATTTCTCATCTTTGGAGTAAAAGATCTAAATCTATGGCCGGTCTTTCAGGCACATGTGTTTTTAATTTAAATTTTTATTTAGAGTTTGTGTGATTATCTATTTTAGACAAATCAAAACTGAGCCACCTCTTGGTAGAAAGTTGTTTTGTTATATTAGGGAAATTGGATGTAAGATTTATATAAAGACGCTGATCACGTTCGTTTTCACGAATGTTGTATGTGAATTTCAGTTCGATTTACAATCAGAGTTGAATCGTTCTGTGTGTGGGCTTTCAGAGAAAACCCACTGTTTGGAAAAGACATGAGAACAGACGACTTCAACAGAATACTGTAAGCTCTCTCTCTCTCTCTCTCTCTCTCTCTCTCTCTCTCTCTCTCTCTCTCTCTCTCTCTGTCTCTCTCTCTCTCTCTCTCTCTCTCTCTCTCTGTGAGCGCGTGCGTGTGCGTGCGTGCGTGCATGCGCGCGTGTGTGTACGTGTGTGTGCATATATGTGTGTGCGTGTGTATGTGTGCGCGTATATGTGTGTGTGTATGCGCGAGCGTGCGTGCGTGTGTGTGTGTGTGTGTGTGTGTGTGGTGTGTGCCTACACGCGTGTGTGTGTTGCTTGCGCATATGCATGCGTGTGTACTTACGTTCTTTTCTTGTGCTAGCTGTAATGCCATAATCACGTGTTCTGAGCTTTGGACGTTCTTTAAAACCATTCTCGCTTTTTGCTACATCCCTCTACTGTGCTCAGGGACAAAGACAGCGACTCTCTGGACAACAACGCAGTGGTCAACACCACCTTCAGCACCACACCGGACCCCAGCATGACCACCTCCGCCACTGCCGCCACCACTACTCCAAGACCAGACCCAGAAGAGGAACAGGAAATGCGACTGGACATGTACGACGATGACCTAGGCCCCCATCGTATCGGGACCCACAACAGTCACCTGGCCATGGTGCTGAAAGAGTACGACTCCCAGATCATCCTGCCCAAGACCGCAAATCCGGGACCCCCCGGTAGAGCCTTCTCAACCACCCTGGCGGATGGTTCTGAGCTGTGGAAACCGTCTGTGTCTTCTTCTTCTTCTTCAGGGCAAGTTCCTTTTAGCCACTATCATCACCATGCCAAGACAGACAGTGGCATTGACGAGCATGAGGGTGTGGATTTGAACTGTCTGGAGAAGACGGATCTTTAGACCTTCGCCTCCTTGGGGAGCGACTGGGTATCAATTAACGTCGTTTTGCTTAAAAAACCTGTACATACAATGTTCACTGCAGAAATAGAATTCTTTCAAAATGTGTATGGTGCTGTATTTAGGCATACCCCAGAAGGTGACGAGTTCCATGAAATGAAATAACTATAATCAAGGGATGCTGCTGAATGCAGCAATTTTTCATTCGCCATTTTTCTTCACCCAGTATCTTGTGAACCTCCACACAAAATCACTCCAAATTTCGTAGAGAGGTATATTACTTAAAGCTGATGTGTCCCGTGGAATAACTCTAACCGTGTATTACCATAAAAAAACATATATTGCCGCTGCACAGAATCACTTCAAAGGTTACACGTGGTCTATTGCCTAAAGCTGACCAGTAGCACGATGATATTTGCATAATGTTACGGTATCACTCAAAATGGAATGCAGCGACGGGCGTGTTGCCGTACTCGGTCACACCCTTGTTGAATGTGCTGTTGTGTGGGCTTTGATCTTGTGTGCTCATTTAATGATTTGGGTGTTAAAGGAACAACGAATGTTCAACACACTTAATATTCGCTCATTCTTTTCCTCTTGGGGACATTTTGAAGTATTATGGGGAAAAAACCTTATTGCGTTCACAGCAAAATTACAAACACTGTAAACAAATCAGTTGATCTGGAAATAATTATTGTTTATTTTATTGTCAAAGATTGTGAGTATCGTTTTGGTGAACTCTTGGCTTCTCGTGCAGATTAAAAAGCGATATCGTGTTTATTGATTTTGGCACTTTTTCATTTGATTTGGGTTCGGCTGTTACAAAGATGGAGATAGTGTGACTAGGATTTTGTAGCCTACATGTTTTGTGACGGGCTGTTCTTGCAGATACAGCCATGTTGAAGGAAATGTTTCTTCTTTCTTGGATTCCATGTTGTAAACAGATGTATCCTGCAATTGGGGGCTTTCCTAATAACGCTGTCTCATTGGTTAAATGCTGTTAATACATGTGGGATTAGGCTACACATGTATCTGAATGTTGTCCACTGATGTGAGATTAGCTAATAGTTGTTAGTTGATGTTTCACTGATTAAATGGTGTCCATAGCACTGTTTCGAAATGAAAACGGAAGTAACAGACGAGTTGTGTGCCCGTTAGGACACTTAGTTCCGGTTAGGAAATGCTGTAAGCACGGGATGGCTGCTCCGTAATTGAAATAGAGGGGTGTTTAATGGCTCAGTTATCAGTTTGTAGATCTAATAATAAGTCCTGTTTCATGTTTCTTTCTTAAAGTGTTTACATTCGTTGACTATAAACAGTTATGTTCTTATTTGTTTACTTGATACGACCACATTAATACCCCAAGACTTGAAGACAAGAACAAAATATAGTTGTTGTTGAAGGTAGGTAACTTCCATTTTTATTTAATTCTAATTTTGAACCGGAACTACCCCAAACCGACTTCAAGACGAGACAGTAGGGAAAGATAACCCCAAAAGACCGAAATATGAAACAGTGCTATAGATGTATGGTTGAAGTTTTTCATTCCCCAATCATCCTCTGCTTGTTCCTCTGCCTATAGATCTCCGACACGCAGTGAAATAAACTGATCACTTAAGTATTATGATCATTTTATTTTTGCTTTTTCTCTCTCAATATTTTGGACAACAGGCTTTTTAAAAATGATAAAAAGATAAAGTGAATGGAAATTATGTGATGATAATGTAATGTTTTTTGTTCGTGTCAGATTGTATTTTCTGAATTGGACGTTGCTTTTATAGATTACAGCATTTTTGCTTATACCACTGTCCTTTGTTTTCAAGCAAAATGCTTTTCTATTGTTTGTGACGATGTCAGGAGTTAAATGTGTGTAAGCGTACTGTGTATATGTTGGACATTCCTAAGAAGGAAAGCTGTTTGTTTTGTTTTGACATTTTGCTTATTGTTGTAGGCCTTATCTGTTCGTTTTATGTATTATGTTTTTGGCACGTTAAAGGCGATTTGTGAGATGGTTTGGTTTAACTAAGTGTTCAATAAAGTGTGTGTCAGAGAGAGAGAGAGAGAGACTTCAGATACTTTATTTTAAACGGATAAGAATTTAGGCTGGACCTAGTCTTCCATTCTGTCCTTGGTTCTGAGCATGCAACATGTAACTAATACTATAAAGTAGAGAGGTAGAGAGAGAGAGAGAGAGAGAGAGAGAGAGAGAGAGAGAGAGAGAGAGAGAGAGAGAGAGCATAATATTTGTATGTGTGACAACGATTGTATTTGCATTTTTTTCACATACTTCTTACGCAGCACAGCATTGCAATGTGAACTTTAAATGGTAGGCCTATGTTCTATTTTTGTAGTGAAGTTTATAAGATAACACGCCACGTTTCCAGACTCATCCTTCAAGTCTTCCTTTTCTTCACTTTCTAACTCATTCCTTAACAAGATTTTGATTGCTTTCCATGTAAAAAAGATTTGATTCTTGTGTTATATTTTCGATAAAGATATCTCCTAGTTTTATAGTGATCGATATTGTTGAGCGCTTTCAACTGGCACACTCAACGCGTTATTTTAAGGAGATTGTCATTGTTGTACACCGTTTACGTATTAAATGCTTTGCTTTCAAGAAAGAAAAACAACGCTGACGATGTGATAAATTGACATATCAACAATACAAACAGATACTAAATATTCATTTTGATTTATTTATTCAGGATTTGTATTAAAAAAATGTATATACCAGTAAACTCGCAATCGGCTCATCGAGTCTTATGTGTGTGGCCAGAGTGAGTATGTGCATAGAGGGACACACATACGTACATGTGCGAATCGACGCAGGCATGTACCACAAACGCACCTTCGCACACGCACACTTATAATACAGTACACACAACACGCACATACACACAGGCGCACGCTTACACACAAATGCCCGTACAGACAAAACTCATTCACTTAAAACACACGCGCGCGCGCACCCACCCACATACGCACGCACACGCACGCACGCACGCACGCACGCACACACACACACACACACACACACACACACACACACACACACACACACACACACACACACACACACACACCCACAAACACCCACCCACACACTACTGTTGGTGCTTTACGAAGCGGCGACACATAGGTGACTATCTCTGTGTTGTTCCATGTCATTGTGTCGTCTTTACCCGTTTCCTGGACTCCGTGAGTGAGGTTGGATATAGCTTCATAGACCTACTTCATTTTGTTGTTGTGTTTGTCGATACTGTGCTTTGCACCTGAGCCAAATTTCTCTTGACTTGACTTGACATACACACAAATAGACCCAAATAGACCCAAACAAACAAAAAGAACCTTTAGTGATTGCCACTTTCACAGCCATTCTGGACTTAGAGCACACTATGCAGAGGCAAGCATCAGATATGCTCAAACAATGTATCATGTGCATGGTGTTTGTTTCACAGTAACACGCTACTAGAAGTCAATGCCAAAGACATTTCGGTGACTTAAGGTGAGCAGCATTATTTCTCATAATATATGTTCCAATTGTTCCACCTTTACGATTGCCTGTAAGTTTTCTGTACCACGTATACTCCACAACGCAGCCTAAATATGTTTTGCTACAGTCATTTGAAGTCTTTAAGCTGCAAACGTGCATGTCGGTGTCACCACTTTCGTTCTCGGATCAGCTTCATCTTGGATTTGTACAGATCAAAGTACCCCGGACCGCTGGGCCTGGGGATGATCTTGGAGTCCAGGAGGACGGGTAACCCACCCGGGGTGGTCCTCAAGCTCTCGTCGTGTTCCAGCTTCAGGCGGCTGATGTCTTCCCAGCTCCTATTCAGCTGGTTCTGACGATCCTGCTGCAAGTGGCGCTGGGATCTCTTCCTGCTCTTCTTGTCCAACCCTGTCCCCGGGTCGGTGTGACTAGTAGGGTGGATGGGGAGAACCTCACTTCTGTGTTCAGGGGGGTGAAAGGGCGGGCCTTCATTCCTGGGTTGGTGAGAACGAGCAGCCGCGCCGTCCCTCCTGGCCTGGCCGGCCTGAGAAGACGAAGATGGCAACGAAGAGGTGTTGGCGGCGTGCTGGGACTGTGGATGGAAGGAGTATTCGGAAGGGGCAGGCACAGAAGCGTACATGTCGTGAGCGTTGTCCATCCAACCCTTCAGCTGCCTCTTCCTCAGGTCAGAGTCCAAGCGATGGCGCTCTAGTGGATCAACTCGCGCCATGATGGAGTTCCGATCAGATTCCTTATGGGTGATCTCCATCATTTTATCTGCCAGGGCCTGTCGTAGTCTTTTGTTTTCCTCGGCCAGTTTCCTGTTGAGTTCCTCCAAGTCCATGAAGCTGTCACGACTGTTGACTGTGTTCTCCTGGTTCTTCTCCAGCTGCAGCACCTTCTTCTTCAGCTGCTGATTCCTGGCGTTCAGCTCGTTCGTCTGACGCTCCAACTCCAGTTCACGAATTTTCCGACTTTTGATCTCCTCTTCCATTTTCTTCTTCCACAGCTCTTTCCGAGATTCAATATCTCGTGAACGCTTTTCCAGATCGGCCGCCCTTTCTTTGCACAATCTCAACTCCTCTTCTAATTTCTCTTTGGCATCTTGGTCACTCTCTAGTTTCTTCAAGGTTCTCCGTGTTTCGGCCAGCGCCTCT
>CM065682.1:34120180-34130180 GCA_017654935.2 Phymorhynchus buccinoides | reverse complement strand
TAGGCTTTCATCAAACAGTCTTTGGGTAGGGCCTACGAACACTGACGATTACTTTAGATAGATAAGATATCATATGTTGACAACTCTTTTCTTTCTTTTATTGTGTTTATTAGTAGGCACAAATTAATTCATTTAGACTGAAGACTGAAGATTGAACAACTTTACTGCATAAGGATTAAGATTTTGGGCCGGGCCCATTCTTCCAATCTGTCCTTGGAACGAAATCTAGACTAATACAAAAGGCAATGAGGCGGTTGGAACTGTTTTTAAACAGATACGGGAGAAACACGCAGGCCTTCGTTCTGGTCAAAAAGCTCTATTTAGCAAAAAGTAAAATAAAAACAAGTTAATTGTTGTCACGACTAGCTGATTCCATATACATGTATGTAAGCTTGCTTTGCCACGCGTGACAGAAAAGTCGATCGGATTAGTCACAAATCAGTGCTTACACATTGGACCTTATCCTTCTCATGCACGTAAACAAGACTGCCAGAATGTACAAAACAAGAAGACACGCACGAAAAAGCACTAGAGTTTTAAAGTTCCATTCATCTTGCTGCTATGCACTGGGATTGATTTTCAATACAATTCGATTAAACCAATTCTTTCATACCTGAGTCAAATACCTTTCAAATCTGTACGTACTCATTCCCACAACACTGTTGACGGTCTGAGCACCATTGTTTGATAGAAACAAAGATACCGCGTTCGACTATTAGTATGTCGTTCACGTAAAAACTAAAACCTATACGCAAACAAAAGGACCTCAAATGGTAAAACAAAATTAATCTTCTTCTTCTTCTTCTTCTTCTTCTCCTCAGTGATGCACATTTCTGTCATTTTCCGGACATTGACCTATCAAACTTGTCTTGACCCCTGAAAGGACAAAAAATACTGATTGTACTATTGTATCACTGTGTCAAACAGCAAGTTCAGGACATTTGTCCTATTGATAATGCTGAGCCAGGACACATTGTCCTATTAAGGGTCCCAGAAATGTGCATAACTGTCTTCCTCTTCTTCTTCTTCTTCGTCTTCTTCTTCTTCTTCTTCTTCTTCTTCTTCTTCTTCTTCTTCTTCCGTGAAGCACCCACAATCAACAGTCTGATTTCATGGTATTGGAGGCTACGGTCGAGATCCGAAGACGGGGGGGGGGGGGGGGGGGGGGGGAGGAACACACCCTATGCTACTTATGACCCAGCCAGCCAGGCTCGTTCAGAAAAGAAATTATACATGTTTGTATATTTAATGAAAGGATAGTCCGACATACAGTAAATGTGCGCCTACATGAAGAAGAAACAACCGAGATCTGCGTAATACAGTAAGCCTAATACCCGTGGAAGTGGTTATCAAAAATATCGATGAATGAATAAACACACAATACACAATGTTTCTATCGGGGGGTTGCCCATGAGATGCTTAGCACATATTGAAGCAAACCAGGCAAACTAACACTCATTGTCAGTTGGGCATACACGATCTCACTGACATATCATACGCATAAGCGTACCCACAATCCCCCACCCACACCCACCGCATGTGTATGTGTGAGCGCGCGCTTACACACACACACACACACACACACACACACACAGCGCGCGCGCACACATACACACATACACCTGAGCACACACACACACACACACACACACACACACACACACACACACACTCACAGATAAATCATAAATATAATATATATAGCTACCTTTGAAGACTGACCCACTCTTTGCCTCACATTGTGCATCGTAACGATGCACACACTATGGTAAAAACCACTCTTGACCTTTCATTAATTACACGAACACAGCATAACTGCAATAATTACACGTAATTCAGATGTCACCTTGGCACAAGCTACCACAGCAATGGAATTTCTCAGAACCAATTCTCGGAGGCCTACTTGTAGTATATAGTAGGCCTACATGCAGGCCCAATACACTGTACATTCAATCGCACTCATTACACGATCGAACGTTGATTAGCACCAGAAGGTCTATCCTATCACATCTCCTATTATGACCAATCCCTACTTCGAGGAAGAAACCCCCCCAAACAAAAACAAGACTTGCTCAGAACACATAGAGTGGCTTCGGCTGTACGTGACAAAAGAGTCTTAACTACTACAAAAGCGCACACCCACCCCGCCCTTTCCTTCTTTCTCTCTTTCCTTTGTCCTTCCTCTTTCCTTTCACACACAACTGAAACACAAAAAGAAACGCTTCATACACAATACACACACACACACACACAGACACAGGCGCACACAGACACACAGTACAGACACAGACACAGACACACACACACAGACACACACACACGCACGCATACACACGCACGCGCGCACGCACGCACACACACACACACACACACACACACACACACACACACATACACAGACACACACACACACACACACACACACACATACACACACACACACACACACACACACACACACACACACACACACACGCACGCACGCACACACGCACGCACACACACACACACACACACACACACACACACACAGTGCAGATCGGCAACAGAGGCCATTATTGGCCCAACATACAATGCATTGCGGTCGGTCGATCGACGGGATCCTATCGATGTGCCCCCGTCTGTATGTGTCACACTCATTGTGCCCCCGTCTCTATGTGTCACCCTCATTGTGCCCTCGTCTCTGTGTGTCACCCTCATTGTGCCCCCGTCTCTATGTGTCACCCTCATTGTGCCCCCGTCTGTATGTGTCACACTCATTGTGCCCCCGTCTGTATGTGTCACCCTCATTGTGCCCCCGTCTGTATGTGTCACACTCATTGTGCCCCCGTCTATATGTGTCACACTCATTGTGCCCCAGTCTCTTTGTGCCCCCGTCTCTATGTGTCACCCTCATTGTGCCCCAGTCTTTATGCGTCCCCATCTCTATGTGTCGCCCTCATTGTGTCCCCGTCTCTATGTGTCGCCCTCATTGTGTCCACATCTCTATGTGTCACCCTCATTGTGTCCCCGTCTCTATGTGTCGCCCTCATTGTGTCCCCGTCTCTATGTGTCCTCACCCTCATTGTGTCCCCGTCTCTATGTGTCGCCCTCATTGTGTCCCCGTCTCTATGTGTCGCCCTCATTGTGCCCCCGTCTCTATGTGTCACCCTCATTGTGTCCCCGTCTCTATGTGTCACCCTCATTGTGTCCCCGTCTCTATGTGTCACCCTCATTGTGCCCCCGTCTCTATGTGTCACCCTCATTGTGCCCCCGTCTCTATGTGTCACCCTCATTGTGCCCCAGTCTTTATGCGTCCCCGTCTCTATGTGTCACCCTCATTGTGCCCCAGTCTTTATGCGTCCCCATCTCTATGTGTCGCCCTCATTGTGTCCCCGTCTCTATGTGTCGCCCTCATTGTGTCCCCATCTCTATGTGTCACCCTCATTGTGTCCCCGTCTCTATGTGTCGCCCTCATTGTGTCCCCGTCTCTATGTGTCGCCCTCATTGTGTCCCCGTCTCTATGTGTCACCCTCATTGTGTCCCCGTCTCTATATGTCGCCCTCATTGTGTCCCCGTCTCTATGTGTCCCGGCCTCCATGTGTCGCCCTCATTGTGTCCCCGTCTCTATGTGTCGCCCTCATTGTGTCCCCGTCTCTATATGTCGCCCTCATTGTGTCCCCGTCTCTATGTGTCGCCCTCATTGTGTCCCCGTCTCTATGTGTCCCGGCCTCCATGTGTCGCCCTCATTGTGTCCCTATAATATGTCCCCATCTCTATGTGTCACCCTCATTGTGCCCAAGTCTCTATATTGTGTCCCCATCTCTATGTGTCACCCCCATTGTGCCCAAGTTTCTATATTGTGTCCCCATCTCTATGTGTCACCCCCATTGTGCCCCAGTCTCTATATTGTGTTGTCATCTCTATGTGGCCCTGTCTCTGTGTCCACATTTTGGTCTCTACGTGTCCCATCGTAATAGTGTTATGGTTAGGGTTAGAGGTTAAGGTTAGTGTTGGGACTATAAATAGGGTTAGGAATCAGGTTAGGATTAGGAATTTATTGTATTACTACTCTACTACTTGTGGCGGTGCCATAGCCGATGAGGTTTAACCGAGGCTTGGTTACCGCTACAGCTATCTGTATTAATATAACAAATTCGGGACTTTACTGGTTTCATACTGCCTCTGGGCATTGCCTCCAGTATTGTTCCCACCATATTTGTATTTACAAATGTCCCATATGTGTCTGATTCAGACCAAGAGGACGTAAAACACAATTTTCGTCGTTAGGATCAAAATAACTTTATCTAAAGAAATAAATACCTTTATTATTCCTTTCCCCCCCTTTTCCCCCCATCTCAATTTAAAGTAATGTCTCATATGACCTACGTCGAGAGACGTAAAACAAAATCATTCGGTTAGGATTAGGAATTTATTGTATTACTCTACTACTTGTGGCGGTGCTATAGCCGATGAGGTTTAACCGAGGCTTGGTCACCGCTACAGCTATCTGTATTAATATAAAAACTTCGGGACTTTACCGGTTTCGTACTGCCTCCGGGCATTGCCTCCAGTATTGTTCCCACCATATTTGTATTTACAAATGTCCCATATGTGTCTGATTCAGACCAAGAGGACGTAAAACTCCATTTTCTCTCTCTCTTAGGATTAGGAAAAAAAACCCACACAAAGAGACGTAGAATTAATACACGGGAACACATACAGACGGGGGCATACAGAAACGGGGACACTTAGAGACGGGGGCATACAGAGACGGGGACACATAGAGACGGGGGCATACAGAGACGGGGACACTTAGAGACGGGGTGTATACAGAAACGGGGACACTTAGAGACGGGGGCATACAGAAACGGGGACACTTAGAGACAGGGGCATACAGAAACGGGGACACTTAGAGATGGGGGCATACAGAGACGGGGACACATAGAGACGGGGGCATACAGAGACGGGGACACTCAGAGACGGGTGTATACAGAAACGGGGACACTTAGAGACGGGGGCATACAGAAACGGGGACACTTAGAGACAGGGGCATGCAGAAACGGGGACACTTAGAGACGGGGATATACATAAACGGGGACACTTAGAGACGTGGGTATACAGAAACGGGGACACTTAGAGACGGGGGCATACAGAGACGGGGACACTTAGAGACGGGGGCATACAGAGACGGGGACACTTAGAGACGGGGGTATACAGAGACGGGGACACTTAGAGACGGGGGACATACAGAGACGGGGACACTTAGAGACGGGGGTATACAGAAACGGGGACACTTAGAGACGGGGGTATACAGAAACGGGGACACTTAGAGACGGGGGTATACAGGAACGGGGACACTTAGAGACGGGGGCATACAGAGACGGGGACACTTAGAGACGGGGGCATACAGAGACGGGGACACTTAGAGACGGGGGCATACAGAGACGGGAACACTTAGAGACGGGGGCATACAGAAACGGGGACACTTAGAGACGGGGGCATACAGAAACGGGGACACACAGAGACGGGGGCATACAGAAACGGGGACACTTAGAGACGGGGGCATACAGAAACGGGGACACACAGAGACGGGGGCATACGGAAACGGGGACACACAGAGACGGGGGCATACAGAAACGGGGACACACAGAGACGGGGGCACATGGCTACGTAAGCGATCGAGGTGGCCCCGTTTTGTGAAGGGGGTTCATAGTTGTCGCCATGAACAATAGCGTCAAGTGGCAAGCTGGGGCGAGCAGGTGACGTTTTGGGGGGTAGGGGTGGGGGTGGAAAGGGGCATGATTGAGGGAAGGGGTGGTGGTGGTTGTAGGTAGGCAGGCAGTAGGATTAGGTAGGCCCATGCCTTCTGTATTAGTCTACTACGAGTTTCACTAGGCCCTAGGTCGCAATATGTAAGTTCTGTTAGCACTAAGACAGTTTCAGTTTCCGCATTGCATTTTTTGGCAACATGAAAGCTTACTTTAGTTTTGTGTGTGTTTAATTTGTAATCAGAGGGAGGCGTTTTTCAAAGTTTCTTGAAAAAGAAGAAGAAATCATTTACATACGTTTTAAAAGTGATTGGTGACTTTTCTGGAATATATGTTCAAACAAAACACACACACACATACACACACGCACACACACGCACACGCACGCACGCACGCACGCACGCACACGCACACACACACACACACGCACACACACACACACACACACACACACACACACACACACACACACGCTCGAGTTCGCACACACATACGTACTTAAATATACTGCCACTCAGAGAGAGAGAGAGAGAGAGATAAATAGATAGATAGATAGATAGATAGATAGATAGAGAGAGAGAGAGAGAGAGAGAGAGAGAGAGAGAGAGAGAGAGAGAGAGAGAGAGAGAGAGAGAGAGAGAGAGAGAGAGAGAGAGAGAGAGAGAGAGAGAGAGAGAGAGAGAGACAGACAGAGAGGAGACAGAGAGAGAGAGAGAGAGAGAGAGAGAGAGAGAGAGAGAGAGAGAGAGAGAGAGAGAGAGAGAGAGAGAGAGAGAGAGAGACATAGAAAGAGAGAGAGAGGGAGGGGCAGACAGACAGACAGACAGAGATCGAGAGAGAGAGAGAGAGAGAGAGAGAGAGAGAGAGAGAGAGAGAGAGAGAGAGAGAGAGAGAGAGAGAGAGAGAGAGAGAGAGAGCGAGAGAACTCGAAAATTTCGAACTCGAAAATTTTAATGAATAGGCCTCACTGCCCGTATCATGTGGGAGGGTGGGGAGGGGGATTACATAAGGCATAATAACATTATTATCAAAACATTCCATAATTGGAAATGCAAACACAAACAACCAAGGAAATAATGAATAGACAAACAAACCAACACACCAAATACATGGATGACTAAACACAGAAATAAGTAAATAATTAGTTAAACAATTAAATAAATAGAATACCCACCATCTTAGAGAGAGCGAGAGAGAGAGAGAGAGAGAGAGAGAGAGAGAGAGAGAGAGAGAGAGAGAGAGAGAGAGAGAGAGAGAGAGAGAGTAAACGCGCTAACAAGCACGCTCCCATACTTGTGTGCACCCCAATGTACATAGCACTCAGGTGAGGTAGGCGGGGGGTTGTTTCACACGATGTTTGTGTATCGGTCACTATGACTGTAGGTGCTTTAGGTCTACCGCTAAGAACTTCCGTGGGTTGGGGAAGCATTTGCCTGATCAAATATTTGACATCCTTCCATGCTCTCACTACAATCGATACGTGGTAAGAGCCACGCATGGTCAACGTTGACCAAGTGTCCGTGTCCATAGGCACAGGCTTTACTACAGTGTTCATTCATTCATTCATTCATTCATTCGTTCGTTCGTTCGTTCGTTCGTTCGGTCGTTCATTCATTCATTCATTCATTCATTCGTTCGTTCGTTCGGTCATTCATTCATTCATTCATTCATTCATTCATTCATTCGTTAGTTCGTTCGTTCAGTCATTGATTCATTCGTTCATTTATTCATTCATTCATTCGTTCGTTCATTAATTAATTAATTAATTAATTAATTCATTCATTCATTCATTCATTCATTCATTCATTTATGTATGTATTTATTTATTTATTTATTCATTGATTCGTTTGTTCATTAACTAATTCATTAATTCATTCATTTATTCTTCATTTATTTATTCGTTTCAATCGTTCGTTCGTTCGTTCGTTCGTTCATTCATTAATTTCGTATGTTCGGCCGTCTGTTCGTTGAATCATTCATTCATTCATTCATTCTTTAATTCATTCATTCAGTCTGTCAGTCGTTCGTTCGTTCATTCATTCATTCATTCTGAGACAGACACAGAGACAGCTAGCCAAACAGACAGCTAGAGACAGCGAATTAGAGAGACAGAGACAACGAGAGGAACATGATATGGAATACAGGACGAACAGACAGACAGACAGACAGACAAACAGACAAGACAAACTGCACTACAACTTTAAGAAAGAAATACTACTACTACTACTACTACTACTACTACTACTACTACTACTAATAATAATAATAATAATAATAATAATAATAATAATAATAATAATAATAATAATAATAATAATAATAATAATAATAATAATAATAATAATAATAATAATAATAACCAATAATAATAATAATAATAATAATAATAATAATAATAATAATCACAATAATAATAATAATAATAATAATAATAATAATAATAATAATTAGCATTTATAGCGCCTAATCTTAAAAAAAGCCCCAAGCGCTTACAATAATAAATGAATAAACCAGCAAGCAATACAAATAAATAAACGACACAAATATATTATACACATGGGGGGGGGGGGGGGGGGGGGGGGGGAGTTATGTGCGTTATGCTTGCTTCTACACATGAAAATAATAATAATGATTTTTAAAAAATGTGGCACACGCTCGCACACACGCTCGCGCGCACACACAGACACAGCCACAGGCACTCACCGACCCCTCCCCTCTCTCACACCTACCTCTAGTCGTGTGTACGTGTCTGTTTTTTATGAAAGAGCAACACGCACAATTCGAGGGATATTTGTCAGAATGTACTGTCAGCCTTATAGGGGAAGACGGGGTAAAAAGCGCATGGGCGGGTAAGAAGCCCATGCCCAATTATCTCATGAAATAAATCAAATTTCAGTCACATTTTGCCCATGAGACGAGTGTGTTTTATTTGACTTTCATTTGCTTTATTTCATGAGATAATTGGCATGGGCTTCTTACCCGCCCATGGGCGTTTTACCCCGTCTTACCCTAATAGTCCTTTTGCGATGGTAAATTCGGGCATAATTATACCCCTCGAAATAGGAATTGTTCGGAAATAATTAAGGGGAGTAATTTCATGGTGTGTGGGAGTGATCTTGCCTAATTCAATCGGTCAAACAGGGGAAGTTACTCTACCATTAGGAAGATCCCCAGCTCTCGCCTCGTGTGTTTGAGTAGACTCACATCACTTAGAACACCGTGCGTCATTCAAACATTAATGTCATTTATATTTTTACGTCACATGTTGCAAGTTCTCTCAGTTTGTGGATACTGGCCGCCCCTCATGTTTCTAAAAAAAATGTTTGCAAGTCGCTGACTCGCATCCTGCGGTTTCAAGCGTCGACGCCTTTGTTGCATTGTTGCTATGGTAATTGGCCGAGTAATGGAGGTAAAGAACTCTAATTTTCACGAAGTGCTCTCCCCTAGTTTTTTCTTCTTCAGAAAATCGTCTATTGAGGCCATGGAAACCTTCGCTACGGCCAATTGATGCCGATAATGGCTTCACTGAGTTCACTCCCCATCGATCTGTGATCAGGAATCCGTTTCTTAAAGCGAGCAATCCAAAAACGTTCTGCTCAAAAACGTCTGAGAAAACGCGTATTTGCCGAAAACGTTGCAAACATGTTCATACTTGGTTGGGAACGTGCTTGCTGAAAACAGTCACGCGAATTACAACTTGTTTTTTTCTTCTTCCGATTTTTTGAAGTCTCGCATGAACGAGAATCAACATGGCAGCCCATTTAACGAATATCGATGGAAAGAAGTATTCTTTCTTTAATTGTAAACATAAAATCAAAATTTAATTAATGCAAGTGTTCCAATTTTGTTTTGTTTAAATACGGTTTTTTAAATGACGAACTGTATGCAGTTGCAAATTAATGATAATATAAGAGTAGACTCACAGCACGCTAAATAAAACTTAACGTACTCAACACATACAATCTCGGTTGTTTTCCTGTTATATTTGATGGTATAAAATATCGTGATACTAATTTTCGGTACAAATATACGTGAATGAAAACGAAATGTATCTAGTCTAACGTAGAGGTCATAACATTGGCCCCTCTTTTGAAGCGAGCCCTCCCTTCTTTCCGGAAGTGAAGAATAAGTTTTAGAGTTACCGGTTCGTTGGCCAATGCTAAGACGTTACGATGTTCCGCTTCTAGAGAACTGTTGTAATCGATTAGACCATTGCTGTGAAACTCAACCCTGGTGATCTGATAAGCTGT
>CM065682.1:34112680-34115180 GCA_017654935.2 Phymorhynchus buccinoides | reverse complement strand
AAATTAAAACTTGCTATTTAGAAAAGCAATATGAATGAAAAACAGTTTTCGTTCATTTAATTAACACACAGAGATCAAGAATTGGTTCGAACGAATGAGAAATCACACCTGTAGGTGAGCTTAAAAGCCTTTTATCCAGACTTATTTTGATAAAGCGTTTGATGCAATAATATGTGGCTCAGGCATGCCCCAGAGTAGCATTGCGTAGAGGTAGGTGCAGGATAGGGGTGCAAATACAATGCAGAAAAGTGTGATATTGTTGAATCAATCTGAATCAATACCCGTGTGAATGGGAAGTAACAAATGTGATATACATTGTCCGTTTCATGATTTAGGCAAAGCATTTTGCCCATTTCATGAAATAGGCAACTTCACGGTTTGGGCATAACACATACACAACTCAACCCTTCTTTCCAGTATGAGGCAGGCTTCTAATATTGAATACGTGTAGACATAAGCGACAGAAAACACAGAACGAAATAACTGAGCCTCGACGAATTTGCTCCTCTGTACCTTTCTTCAAAGAACGACCCCCTTATTGTTTTGCTTTCTCTTATTATTACACGTAGCTAGGTAAATAGGTACCGCAGGGACCTTGATAGTAGTTGTGTGTCTTTTAGGCATGGATAGTTCTTTGTCTATGTTCATTATTGATTTGTCTTATTTTCTCCAAATATCAATATTTTTGAGTTTGCATTAACATCCGTCGAAGCTATATTAGTTTAATTATAACTTATGCTGAAACAGTCAAGGCCTGTAATTTGGCGTACTCCTCTATTAGAGGCGCTAGGCGGCCGTCTTGGATTTTGCAAGCACACACACACACACACACACACACACACACACACACACACACACACACACACACACACACACGTACACGCACACACACACGCACGCACGCACGCACACACGCACGCACGCACGCACGCACAAACACACACACACACACTCACACACACACACACACACACACACACACACACACACACACACACACACGCACGCACGCACGTACACACACGCACGCACGCACGCCTGCACGCACACACCACCACCACCACCAACAGCAACAACAGGTCGTCAGGGACCGAGTACAACGATATTATTTGTTTGCAATGCTTTATAAAAAAAGTTACCTCCATCTACTTATCACCTTGCCAAATTACACAACATTTACCACAAAGTGCACGGATTATCCTGAATTCTCTCCAAGTTTTCATATACCTAATCCTTTTACCAAATTACAAAAACGTATCACAAAGCGCACGATTATCCTGAATTCCCTCCCAGTTTTCATATACCTAATCACTTTACCAAATTACAAAAACGTATCACAAAGTGCACGATTATCCTGAATTCCCTCCCAGTTTTCATATACCTAATCACTTTACCAAATTACAAAAACGTATCACAAAGTGCACGATTATTATGAACTATTTCCCTCCCAATTTTCATATACCTAATCACTTTACCAAATTACAAAAACGTATCACAAAGTGCACGATTATTGCGAATTCTTTCCCTGTTTCATATACCTAATCACTTTACCAAATTACAAAAACGTATCACAAAGTGCACGATTATTACGAACTCTATCCCTGTTTCATATACTTAATCACTTACCAAATTACAAAAACGTATCACAAAGTGCACGATTATCCTGAATTCCCTCCCAGTTTTTATATACCTAATCACTTTACCAAATTACAAAACCATATCACAAAGTGCACGATTATCCTGATGAATGATGAACATCTGTTTAACGTCCTCCGGTCTGGAACAGACACATATGGGACATTAGTAGATATAAAGATGGTGGAAACAACCCTGGAGGCAATGCCCGGAGGCAGTGCAACACCAGTAAAGTCCCGAATTTTTAACAATGCAGATGCATATTACCTACGGTTATCCTGAATTCCCTCCCAGTTTTCATATACCTAATCACTTTACCAAATTACAAAAACGTATCACAAAGTGCACGATTATTACGAACTCTCTCCCTGTTTCATATACCTAATCACTTTACCAAATTACAAAAACGTATCACAAAGTGCACGATTATTACGAACTATCCCTGTTTCATATACCTAATCACTTTACCAAATTACAAAAACGTATCACAAAGTGCACGATTATCACGAACTCTCTCTCCCAGTTTTTTGTACAATCGCTGTTTCTCCTCAGAGAACACAATGGCTCTGTGGGGCGCGAGGCGCACGGCCTACAAGGTGGGCGTGGTGCTGCAGCACGCGGGCTTCGTGCTGCTGGTGGTGGGCTTCTCCACGCCCTACTGGTTCCACGCCTCCCCCGGGGAGGGGTCCCAGGGCCTCTGGCAGTACTGCAACGGCCGCTGCCACAAGCTGCAGGTGGAAGAAGGTTAGGGGGTTGTGGTGCACAATACACGTTGGCATTTTTTCGCACTTTCCCCCCACCCACTCCCAGGGCAACACAGTGGTGTGTAACTGTAAGTCATGGTATTTGCTAGCGTATCACTGTG
>CM065682.1:34087680-34105180 GCA_017654935.2 Phymorhynchus buccinoides | reverse complement strand
ATTAATTGATTGACTGATTGATTGATTGATTGGGGTGAAGAAATAGGCACATTGGAGGTCTTTTTGCATTTCTGCCCAAACAAAAAATCACCGAAAGCAAGAAGAAGAAGAAGAAGAAGAAGAAGAAGAAGAAACTAACCACCAGCACAAGAAGCAACAACACAACAGAATCAGAAACAACAACGATAGCAGCAGCAAAAATTGTTTCTAAGAGCTGTTTATTTGTTTTAATGGTTTTGTTTGTTGATTCTATAAATGAAAACCGCGTGCCTAAAATAAACCCTGGCATAATAATAATACGTTCGCATAACATTGTAAACATTGTATGTTACCATGACAAAGAAATACACATTGTGTATTTGTATTGAATTAAAAAACTTCCTTTCATTTTCTCACAATGAAAGCCACAATGTGTTCATTTGATCCCGTTTTGTTTGCGAAAGGTGACCCCAGTCCCCTATCATCATAGACACTTGCAGAGAAAAGGGAACAAAACATACATTGTTTTCCGAATGCTTTTTTTGTTTGTGGCTCAAGCCACAAACCTATAACTCACTTCTGTCGGTCGGTCGGTCTGTCGTTCCAAAATTGTCGCACATTTTGACAAAATTGTCGCACTTCAAATCGAGGCTACACTTCAAAATTAATTGAGGCCGCTCTTTAAAATGATGTATTTTAAAAGCGTACAAAATAATAAACATACGTAATACAGACACTACAACAGACACGACGAGTATGCGGTGCTTCTTTTGATGAGTATAAGTAGGATACATAGTTTTAAATGTTTTCCAAAAGATATAAAAAGTTACGAAAGGGTGCAGAGATAACATTCTGGTTTACAGATTAAAATTATTGAAAAGCCAGGGGAGATGACTCCTGATTGGAGTGGTAAAAATAGACCGCGCGCCACAAACTATTGCGATTTTGTGCTTGTTTTTAAATAAGAAGTTTTCGAAACATACAATGATACTCAATAGGAATTGTTCGGAAATAATGAAGGGGAGTAATTTCATGGTGTGTGGGAGTGATCTTGCTTAATTGAATCGGTCAAACAGGAGAAGTTAATATACCATCAGGTAGTTCCCCAGCTCTCGCCTCGTGTGTGAACACCGTGTCATTCTAAAATTGATGTCATTTGATGTTTAGTCACATTTTGCAAGTTCTATCAACTGGAATTTTTACGAAGTGCTCTTCCCTAGTTTTGTTTCTCCCGAAAATCGCCTATTAGCCTATTAGGTTTGAAATGTTGGCGGTTTGTAAAACAACTTGAATAATGATAGTTGAAATGCCGCGCAACGCTTGTCTTTCTTTGTTGTCTACGAAGTGCTCTTCCCTAGTTTGTTTTTCCCGAAAATCGCTCTATTAGCCTATTAGGTTTGAAATGTTGGCGGTTTATAATACAACTTGAATAATGATAGTTGAAATGCCGCGCAACGCTTGTCTTTCTTTGTTGTCTCTCCTTGGCTTGTTTTTCTGTTCTCTCTCTCTCTCTCTCTCTCTCTCTCTCTCTCTCTCTCTCTCTCTCTCTCTCTCTCTCTCTCTCTCTCTCTCTCTCTCTCTCTCTCCCTCTCTCTCTCTCTCTCTCCGTCTTCATATCTCTCTGTGTCTCTGTCTCTGTTTCTCGTGTTGCCTGTCTGCGATTTCTCTCTTCGACTGTCCCCTTCCCTCCTCTTTCCCTCGCTCTGTCTGTCTCTTTGTCTCTGTCTCACTGCACGCCTGCCTCTTTCTCCTCCCCGCATTCTCTCCGTGCCTCTTGTTTGTATGTGTGCACGTACAGAATTAAGAAAGAGACAAGAATATGCATTCGTAGGCATAGAGGATAGAGGTGGGTAACCGGCTTGAACCGAAAATCCGGTGCTAAACTTTCGCAGTTCGAAAAACCGGTCCGAGTTGCTGTGAACCGTTTTTTAAACTGCAAACTGAACGTAAGTTTTTCTTAGAATAACGCATTCTTTTCGAAGAACAACACTGATTCTCAGCGCAGATTGGGTGTTTGTAAAACAGTTTCTAGTTTGTGGTGGTGTATGGCTTTGACTTTGACTGAGTGTTGAGTTGAGTGAGTGTGTGTGTGTGTGTGTGTGTGTGTGTCATAAGTGATAATTTTCTTTTATGTGTGTGTGTGTGTGTGTGTGTGTGTGTGTGTGTGTGTGTGTGTGTGTGTGTGTGTGTGTATGTGTGCGCGCGTGCGTGCGTGTGTGTGTGAATAGTCTGACAAATAAATATGTGCTTGCATAGGTGAAACTAGTGATGCGAGTACTGGTATGTACAAACCGGTTCGAATAAGCGAAACCAGGTTAAAACCGGTTCGGATTTTTGAACCGGTTCTCAGCTCTAATAGAGGATGCTCACTATACAAGAAATTCAGTTGATCAAAGATCAACTGATATAAAGTCGAGCTAAAACAATGTTGACATTTCAATTTACAAATAAAAAAACCCTCAGCCTTTATTTTTGAATATGACAGCATTCATAAATAAACAAATAAAACAATGTGAGTGACACTGTTATAAATAGAAAGGTTGTGTTTTCATGAACAAACAATTAGAACTGCATCAAATTGAACTAGCAGCAACAGAAAGTGTAAAACACCTTGTAATTGTTTTGCAAAATATGTGCATAAAATACACTAGTAACAAACGTTTGTGTGTCTTCCCCTTAAACCGTTGTATCAAAAAAGATCACTAGAACGGGCCATAAAATTGTTCATTCAGCAATTATAACATTGTATTAATGTAACCAAAGACTGCTATTGAAATAGCAATAACATTTTTGTTAAGCAATCCTAACATTGTGACTAAAGGGTGCTACTGAAAAGGGCCATAACTTTCGTGTTAAAGAAACAACAGTTAAGGAGTTGGTTTTCCTGACAAAATGCCACTTAACAGTTAACTGACTTTTCTTTTGCTGGAAGCAGAAGCGGATTATATCAGTTAACTACTTAACTGGAATAAGAAAAGACAGTTAACTTCTTAACTGGTATCTTAAAGCCAGTTAAGTAGTTAACTAGTATTTTATCATTTTTGAGCCCCATATAACTGTCGCTATGTTTTGAGGTGCAGAATCTAAGAACAGCAGTCCCAGGGGAACGAATCTTTGTTATGCCATCAGGAGGCAACCAATCGAGGAAAAATCAGACTTTGAGATCGAGTCGTAAACACAAAGAGGATAGGGTTAGGATCAGCCTAGGGTTATTGTCATGAAACTGAAAGAAACCAGACTTTGAGATCGAGAGTAGTAAACACGAAGAGGATAAGGATAGGCTAAGAGGATAGGGTTAGGATCAGCTTAGAGTTGTGAAACTGAAACGAATCAGACTTTGACATTGAGAGTCATAAACATGAAGATAATAGGGTTAGGATCAGCCTAGGTTTGTTGTTATGAAACTGAAAGAAAGACGACTTTGACTTTTGAGATAGAGAGTCGTAAACACGAAGAGAGTAGGGATAGGGCCAGCCTAGGGTTGTCATGAAACTGAAAAGAACCAGACTTTGAGATTGAGTCGTTAACACAAAGAGGATAGGGCTACGATCAGCCTAGGGTTGTTGTCATTGAACTGAAACGAACCAGACTTTGAGATCGAAAATCATAAACATGTAGGGGATAGGGTTAGGATCAGCTTAGGGTTGTCATGAAACTGAAAAGAACCAGACATTAAGATCGAGAGTCGCAATCATGAAGATGATAAGGTTAGGGTCAGCCTAGGGATGCTGTCATGAAACTGACAGAAACCAGACTTTGAGATCGAGAGCATTAACATGAAGAGGATAGGGTTAGGATCAGCCTAGGGTTGTTGTGAAACTGAAAAGAACCAGACTTTGTGATGGAGAGCCATAACAATTAATAGGATAGGGCTAGGATCAGCCTAGGGTTGTTGTCATAAAACTGAAAGAAACCAGACTTCGAAATCAAGAGTCGTAAACACGAAGAGGATAGGGATAGGATCAGCCTACGGTTGTTGTCATTAAACAGAAAATAACCAGACTTTGAGATCGATAATCATAAACACAGTGAGGATAGGGGCAGGAGCAGCCTAGGGTTGTCATGAAATTGAAAAGAACCAGACTTTGAGAGCGAGTGCTGTAAAAATGAATATGATAGGGCGAGGATCAGCCTAGATGTATTGTCGTGAAACTGAAAGAAATCAGATTTTGAGATCGAGAATCATAAACACTCAGAGTTTAGGGTTAGGATCAGCCTAGAGTTATTGTCATGAAACGGAAAAGAACCAGACATTAAGATCGAAAGTCGTAAACACGAAGAGGATAGGGTTAAGATCAGCCCAGCGTTGTTGTCATTAAACATAATTCTCTTTGCAGAAGTGTAATAAACAACTTTAACCCTTTCACCGCCAAAGTCGCATTTTAGCACCACAGTGATTTAACACCTATGTCACTAAAAGGCATCAAATTGGGGTCTATTATTCAAAGACCCTATTCTCTTATAGGAAGTAAGGGTAGATCTTATTTTATATATGTCACAGAAGAATCCGCATTACTGCAGATGGTTTGGGTTCTCTACCCAGGTAAATTGAATGCACATTTTGTGCTGAAATATGGCTGGCGGTGAAAGGGTTAATGTAAAATCGTTTGGCTTTCAAAATTCTGCAAATCTTTTGCATGCTATCCGTATGGTACATAATAATATAGCAATGTTGACACAAAAATATAAGCTTTAGCAGACAACACGAACTGCAGTGGGTTGTGGGGTGTGGGTGGGGATTGGAAGCAGAGAGTGTCGTGGAAGCAAGACTGCTACGCACGCACACACGCATTGCAGGAGACTGAGGCATAGAAAAACCCATAGAGCTGTAGTATACTACTTCTATGGAAAAACCACGGCTCAACATCCCAACACAACAAGCACAGCACAGTGGCACATACACACGCACACACCAAGGAGGTGGGAGGGGGGGGGGAGAGGAGAGAGAGAGAGAGGAGAGAGAGAGAGAGAGAGAGAGAGAGAGAGAGAGAGAGAGAGAGAGAGAGAGAGAGAGAGAGAGAGAGAGAGAGAGTTCTATTTCTGTATAATGAAAGAAAAAAAAAGAAGCTGAGAGAGAGACAGATGGAGACATTGTTGAGAGAGAGAGAGAGAGAGAGAGGGAGAGAGAGAGAGAGAGAGAGAGAGAGAGAGAGAGAGAGAGAGCAGAAAGTGACAGAGAGAAAGACAGAGACGAAAAGACATATGAGAAAAAAACCTATTGAAAGTGTGAGTAAGGCAGAGACAGAGAAAGGAAAAGAAACAAAGACAGACAGACAATCAGAGAGAGAAAGAGAGAGAGAGAGAGAGAGAGAGAGAGAGAGAGAGAGAGAGAGAGAGAGAGAGAGAGAGAGAGAGAGAGAGAGAGAGAGAGAGAGAGAGAGAGAGAGAGAGAGAGAGAGAGAGAGAGAGAGAGAGAGAGAGAGAGAGAGAGAGAGAGAGAGAGAGAGAGAGAGAGAGAGAGAGAGAGAGAGAGAGAGAGAATACGAATACGAATACAAATGTTGTTATATGAATAAGAATTTTTCTTGAGGGTTAATAAATAAGCATAAGCTTTTTTACACCATGCCCTCGAAAATATCAACAACAACAAAAACCAGAAGAACGAAAAAAGTAGAGAGAGAGAGAGAGAGAGAGAGAGAGAGAGAGAGAGAGAGAGAGAGAGAGAGAGAGAGAGAGACGTGTCAGACGTGGCTTCTCGGACAGAAAGATAATGTGTAGATACACAGGCTATGGTCGCACGCTCAACGAAAAGAGCAAACAACACTGACGAACCAAAGTAGCCAAGAGGGACTATAACTGTCCAGTGTCCATGACCAGAAATGACGTTAAACACGGTCAGTGACAAAATGTTGCTCCTCGCCAATAGTCTCGCCGCTTCCTAGCGGCTCGACAACAAAGAATCACCTCCTGATTATAAATCCTTGTCATGTACACTGACCAGAAACCATCCTCTCCAGAGACACATTCAAACGCCACTTGCACTCTCTGACACTCATAAAGGACTGGCTACATTGCATACGATCTGTATCGTTAAAAATTCGGGACTTTCCTGGAGTTGCATTGCCTCCGGGCATTGCCTCCAGGATCGTTCCCACCATCTTTATATCTACTGATGTCCCATATGTGTCTGTTTCAGACCGGAGGACGTTAAACGGATTTTCGTTCGTTCGCATACGATTCGATTCACTACGATCCGATTTTGACTTTGTCCCTTGGCCCACTACTACTAACTTAATTGTCTTCTCTTTCCCCTTGCTAAGAACAAAACCCAACCTATTCACACCTAAACTGTTCTTTTGTGTTTTTTGTGGGTTTTTTGTTTCAGTCTCGTTACTTAGAAGCACTAAAAGTTTATCTGATAACGGAAACAGAGCAGGCTGCTTGCCTTCAACAAAATCAGAAAAGAACAAAAATGAAATGAAGAAACTGTTACAACTTCCGATTATTTGAATACATCACTGAACCAGTGTAAGAGTTTTGCTGGCAGTCTCCTCTGCCGAGTTGGACGACCCTCCAGCACGCGTGAAGATAGACTCGAAGATGGTATAGGAACCGGCTTCACCTCTGAAGTGCCCTGGACACTTTCCTCCAGGTGCGGACCAGTGGACACGCCAGGACAATCACTGGACGGTGTAGAAACGTCTGGTGTTGAAGATGATGCCAAGTCTGCAGGCGCTGATGGGATTGGAGAAAACTCCAACACAGGTGGCAGTTGAGTCTGACTCTCAGTGTCTGTGCCAGACTGGCTTGATTCACTCACACGGGGATTGATGTGATCAACATGTCTCGTTTGCGTTACAACGCCAGCCAGCCACTTTGGAATCGGATAATTGTTCAGTTTTGAGGCGGTGTTCACTGTGACATTATAATCACCACAAATGCGAACTGTCTTGTCAGGCTTAACCACAGTCACGATTGGCGCTGCCCAGTCCGAAAACTGTACCTTCTCTCTATGGTTCCTTCTGCTTCCATCCAATCAATTTCCTGGCTAACTTGTTCACGAAGAGCACAGGGGACTGGACGTGGTTTGAAATAGCGTGGTTGTGCAGAAGGATCAACAAAAATGTTCGCCTTTACTCCCTTGATGGTTCCTCTGCCTTCTTGGAAGACCTCTGCACATTCTTGAAGAACTTTCTCTAGCTCTGCATCGCTTGCTGAAGCGGAACCGTTTGACTTGATGGACAAAATCTCAGTCCAGTCCAATTTCAAGTGCTTCAGCCAGTCTCGCCCCAATAAGCAAGGGCCTTCCCCTTTGACCACCACTACTTCCATCACCATTGCACTGTCTTTGTACTTCACGTTCACTTTGCACGTCCCTAACACAGGACTCTCCTGTCCCGTGTACGTTTTCAGTCGCCTGGTGCACCCGTCCAAGGGCAAATTTGCTCCTCTACTGATGCGTTTCAGCGCTTCTTCACTGATGATTGTCAAAGACGCCCCCGTATCCAACTCCATTTCCACTGGAACACCTTCCAGTTCGATTGTCACCAAGTAAGGCTTCTCTTTGGTCTGCACTCTGAACACAGTGAACAATTCAGCATCTTCTTCTTCAGAAGAATCATCCACTGTCTTGACTCGAAGACGTTTCTGCCTCTGTCTACGTTTTGCTTTTTCAGCCAGATACTGCGGGCACTGTCTCTGCACATGACCTTTGACATGACAAAGCCAACACTCAATGTTCTTAGATGGCCTTGTCTTCTACATGACCACATTCACATCATCCTTAACATTCTCCACCTTGTCTACACAGGCTGCAGTTTTAGCAGTGAAACCAGACGCTGAAGCTCCGTCAGAAAGATTTCCTTGAATATCAGCAGCACTCTTCTCTGCTTGTTCCATTGCGGTTGAAAGTTCTAAAGACTTATCAAAGGTGAGTTCTTTTTCCGACAGCAAACGCCTTTGAATGCGGTCACGGTTGATACCACAGACCAGTCTGTCTCTCAGCACTGAACTCAGTGATGCACCAAAGTTGCAATCTTGCGCCAAATGACGCAACTTTGCGACGTAGGTAGAAACTGATTCATTTTCTCGACGTAGGCATGTGTGAAACTTGAATCGCTGTACTATCTCTGAAGGCTTGGGCTGCAGATGATTTTTTACTGTCTCTGTCAGCACTTCAAAGGTCTTATCACCTGGTTTTTCAGGTGCCACCAGATCACACATTAATTTGTACGTATCACTTCCACAAGCACTCAACAGAATTGCTTTCTTCCTTTCTGCACTGTCAATATCGTTAGCTACGAAATAGTACTTCATCCTCTCTACGTACTGTCCCCACTCTTCATCCCCTTCAGGGTTGAACTGATGCAAGGTCCCAAAAGAGGGCATCCTTCCAGGTTGTTACTCGTCGCCAGATGAAGCAGACCACACCGTAGAGTCAGGAACGACTTGTTTATTTACTGCTCCAACATAGTACAGACATAGCCTAGCAGCCATGCGTTCAACAAGTGGCCTCCCTTGGCCCACTACTACCACCTTAATACACAAATCTACCACACTATCCATCTCTCACTCTAATTGTCTGTCTGTAGTCCTCCACCTTTCTCTCTCACGGTCATTAGAAACGATAAACTCTACGCAACAGCATAGTAACAGTCTGGTGGGTTTTTAAAAAAATAATTTAAAATTAAAATTAAAATTAAAATTTAACATTCAAAATCACTTTATTATCTCCCAAGGAGAAATTTCGTCCAGGTGCTATACAACAGATACATTGACATTCAGCATGCATAAATATAAGCACAATTTTGGATGACAAATCTCATGAGTAATACAAAGATGAATGAGCATTACAAAGGTGAATACAATGCATAAGGACATTGACATTTGGCATGCATGAGTATAAAGTAGGCCTACCTATTTTAGGACCACACAGGTCAGATGGATACTGCAACAGGTAGAATCTTTCAACACGAGCAGACATTCAAAAGGATCATCTGGGGATGAAAGGTTTTTGTGCCCTGGAGTTAACTTTGAACATCTTGTAGTGGCGTCCCGAAGGTAAGAGTTCAATAATAATAGCATCGTTTCTATCGTCCTATCGGTGATAGCAATAAGCCTGAACATACATTAAGGCTTTTTGGTGATAGCCAATTAACCTCCTCTGAAACTATATTCAGTCCATCGCCAGGTTTCATTATCGATGACTTGCTACAGTCATAAGGCAATGTGAATTTAAAAACACCTCATTGTATCATACGGAATGCACACTTTCAAAAAGGGGATAATTATTTAACGTTGAGTCAAAACAAACAAAACCGAAATACAGTCAACAGGAAGGTTTAATAGATAGATATGTTCAAATATATTTGACATATTCACATCATGATGTTCAGTTTTCATGTGAATTTATGTTTGTAATGTTGTGAGTGGTAAGACTTTTCAGCCTGATTAAAATCAACGTCGAGGTGTCTTTGCTAAATTCTCCTATTCCTGTCAGTCTTTTGTAACATCGGACTTTTAGAAGACGAGATAGTTTTTCTGCTTTGAAAACCAAGCCAGAAAAATGGAACTTGCTATTAAGTCTTTTTTTTGAAAGTAGAAATTTCTACCGCACGATGTTTGTTTTGCTACTGATGAACTGGTCCTCGTTTTTGTGTGTGGTTTGTTTTGTATTTGAATCTCACATAAACAAAATGAAGTCTCCCAAAGGAGGTTACAATCTTTTGTATTGTGATTATTAGCCTTTAACCCTTTCATCGCCAGTCATATTTCAGCCAGAAATGTCCATTCAATTTACCTGGGTAGAGAACACAACCATCTGCAGTATTGGGGATTCTTCTGTGACATATATGAAATAAGGTCTATCCTTACTTCCCAACACTAAGACAATAGGGTTTTTGGATAATAGACCCCAATTTGATGGCTTTTAGTGAAATAGAAGGTAAATCATTGTGGTGCTAAAATGCGACTTTGGTGGTGATAGGGTTAATAACTACAGCCAACTCTCGGCCACCGAGAAACCTACCAATGTCAATGCACATCTGAAAAGCGTTCTTACAGAGCACAACAGACATGCTGGAGTGTATCCCTTTGCACAGTGGGAGCAAAACATGAACAACGTCGGACATTCTTTCCTTTCTTTCTTTTCTTTTTATATTACTTTTCCTTCGTAATTTTTGTTTCTTTAATTTCCTTCTTGTCAATGGAATCAGAACTTATTTTGCAGTTCTAATGCAGATTAAGCTGATCTGAATGTTAATTACTCTTTATCTCTGGGAAATGTGTTCTATTGTGTGAACAATTTATGACATATACTCCTTACCAAAAAGACACGTGAATTGATTACACTACCTGTTTATTTAGAGAAAAGGTAACATAAATCCAGCAATCAAACGGTTATGTTCATTGGTGTGAGCATTTACAGTGTGATAACGGGGAAAGAACAGTCAATGCTTCGATGTGTTTTCGTTGTACTGTTTAACGTTGGTTGCTTTACTTGCAAAATGCTTCTGACATTAGTTTTCATTTAAATTCATTTGCCTACATCAACAAATTTCGGTGTTTTCTATTCCATGTATCTGTGTTACAATCGTCGACCAACATTTTCAACTGTAAAGAGAGCACAATGTAAGCTTCTAGGTTATTGTTGCTGATGAGTTTAACATCTACATCTATGTATGTTCATATGCTGTGTATCTTATAAAAGTCGTTTCAACCAATGTTTCGGGGTGTCCTAGGCACTCGATCAGGCGCAGATTCCAAAATCAATGTGGTAGTTTTCGAAAATGCATAGGACGCACAGTTTGCTTCGTTCAAGCAATCGTTGGGACACAAATAATTTAGCTGGCATTTCGAGAGTCTTCAAACAAAATGTAAAGCTGAAAAATTTGCCCCGCTTTGATGCCACAAAGCCTAACCAATTCTGGTGCATCGACTGCAATCCCAGTGGTACTGAATCTTGATTACTGATTAAAGTTGGTTAAATCATGATCTCCCCTTGCAATTCCACTATCTCTGGCGTCTTTGTCAGTCTCGAAATGACCAAGAGACCGACTACACTCTTCTAGGCTAATACTTTGGATTTGGTTTTCGCGCAAATGACAAGGGTAATATATAATGTTGAGGGCTTAGGGGGGAACTTTATTCACAAGTTATATCTGTACACCGTTGACACATGTCGGAACGGTGTGCAAGCGCATCCTATTTAAACCATTTCATGTGCTGTTTCAAACGGCTCTTCCTCGATGCTTTATTAATACTGACCATGGTAGTTTTTCATTGCATGGGAGATTAGGCCTCGGAGTAAAATATTTCATAGCCTCAAATTTTATTCAATATATATTAAGCATTTAAAAAGGCCCATAATATTTGTTGCATTTCTTTTGGAAGTAAGTGTACTTACACATATGCCTTGCCCTATGCCTTACCCTATGTAAGTGACCAGAAAATTTGCAAATCCTTCTCTAATAATATAGCTGCTATACAATGTTTTAATCTCACAATGATCACCAACGCCTTACCCTATGCAAGTGACCAGAAAATTTGCAAATCCTTCTCTAATAATATATCTGCTATGCAATGTTTTAATATCACAATGCTCACCAACGTATTACCCTATGCAAGTGACCAGAACATTTGCAAATCCTTCTCTAATAATATAGCTGCTATGCAATGTTTTAATCTCACAATGCTCACCAACGTCTTAATGGTGACCCAGCACCACGAAAGGGACATTAAGTCGCTGGGCTAGTTTCTCATAACAGGCTTGCAAATTCCAAAATCTCTGAATGAAACTATCAATTATGAGCTATGGGTATTTTCGTACCCTCTAGCATCTCATCTTTCATATTTATAAGGGATAGTCTTTATTAAATGATCTCTAAATACTCCAAAAGGTGCTTTAAAATGAGTAGGGCGATGCACGTTCTTCAGATATGCTAAAATTAGACTGATTTATCCAAATGACCGACAGTCACCCTACCAACTTTGAATGCACATAACTCTAAAACGTAAACAGTTACAAGTATGGTTTTTATATCATTTGAATGAGAAGTGTTTGAAGAGTGTAAATGGGTCATTGTCTCAGAATGGTCATTTTTTCCATTTCGTGGTGCTGGGTCACATTTACGTAAAAATGAAAAATGTGGAACTCACTCGAGGTTGCCATGATTGTGTAGTTGTCTATTGGCCTAATAAGAAACGAAATTCAAATTTAATTCAGTAGTTTAATCTATTTCGCCATCGGCAGACAAGTGAGGGAAACGGTAGTGAGCTTAGCACAGATATTTTTCAACGCGTCCTTTTACTTTTTGTGCAGCAGATTAGTTTGAAGAATTCCTTTCGGAACTTTCGCCCTGTCAGGCAGTAGAGGTAAAAGTTCACCACACAGTTAATGTGCAATAACATAAAGGTCGCATTGTACACAAGCCATCTTTTGGCGTAAAAATCAGTGCTGCCCCTAGCAAAATAGAACATGATAAAGTAGACAGACTGGGGCAAGGTTAGCACAAGATAGGTCAGGGACACAACAACCACAGTTAAGGTCACGGAATCGGCGGCTTTTTCTCGTGCCAGATTCTGTTCAGTGTTTCCTCCTGTTAATTTCTGGCGAGTGTCTTTCATGGACTTCTTGAGCTTCCAGATCAAAATAGAGTTGCCAGCAACCATCAAAATAAATGGAATTATGGTATCTATAACCATTTCTAAATACGCCCACACATTCTCAAAAAAATAAATAAAATCATCTGAATCCATCGAACAATAATCCTCAGAAACCAGTTTATATCCGTATAATATGTGAGAATATAGAACAGGAACGCATAGACCGATTACTACAAGAAGAATAAGTACTTTTCGTCGACTGCACAGCACGTTGATCCGATGCGGCCACACCACAGACATGGCTCTGTGTAAAGTCAGACACACCAGGTACCATCCACTGAGCGTCGATGACCACGATAACCACTGTATAATTTTACAGCCAGGGTTGTTTGCCAGCAAACTAATATCAAACGCAGCATACAACAATTCGACAACTGGCACTCTTAGGATCACGACAAAATCAGCAATCGCCAGTGCAATAAAGTAATACTCAACGAGGGAATCTTCTGACATCATTCTTCTCGCTATCACGATGGTCATGGCGTTTCCAAAACACCCCAACAGAAGGATGATAGAATAGCCGATGTTGCGGAGATATTTGGTGAAGACAACATAAGGATTGGAGTCCCAAGAGGTGTCATCAGGCTGTTCTCCACTTCCATGTGAGGTAGAATTCTCTGGCAACGAAGATAAGAAAGATGAAGACACCGCCATTTTGAACTCAGCTGAAAGTGAATGCAGCGTCAGGAGAGAATGATTCCGTTGCACTTCTAAATAATAAGCCCTACAAAGAATTGAGACAGCATTCTTTTGGAAAAAGGTTTTTGTCCTTAAAAAATAACCTCAAATAATGTCTTTATTTCTTTCCGTCTTGTCGCATTCAACTTACTTCACGGCCGCAACTCTTCGATGTGATGTCTTAGATCATGCAAAATGAGACGACATATCCATTGAAACTGAAACCCACATTGACATAAATAATGAAACAATGGTACTTCCTTTAACATATACAGAACCGTCGCTTTGCGATGGAACACCCCCCCCCCCCCCCCCACACGCGCCCCCCCCCCCCCCACACACGTGCATGGATACTTATCTCCCACGTCCCTCCCTCCCCGCTCGTCAGCTGTCCTATGGCCGTCCTTATTCACCTCGTCCTCAATGCGCCTTCCGCACCCACCATCACTCACGAACCGTTTCGCGCCATGATGCATTTTGATAATGTGACTACTCAGCCCAAGGGGCACAACTGTGAAACATACTTTTACATAGTTCAGTCTCTTCCCCTGGCCTATCTTCGGTTATGTATAAAACATTATGAAGAAAAACAAAAATGATGATGAACTAGAATGAACTATGATGAATTAGAAGTGATTCTTACTTAATCTTAGTCGATGGTTGTGATGTTTTCGACAGAATGACAGACCATATTACTAATACTTTTACTTATACTGAGCTATAGTTTACATTTAAAAGTCTTTGTGTTTCTTGCATCCACACAAAACCTTTTTTGCAGCGAATCAAGACCATACCATTAATTGAGTGAGAATGGGCTATTTTATCTAAAAAGTGCCAATATTCTATTACCAAACCTATTTAAGTAGCAATATTACCTTGCATAAAACTGAGTTAAGCAATATTAACATTAAAATGCAGCTCCACTTACATCACATTTGCAAACATGTCCATGTATCAACAATTTGCATACAACTATAACAAACATGTTTCCCTAACAGTACTTAACACAAAATACATACAAACTCAACAAAGATATGAACGATTTCTGAAGTCAATATTAAGCCACTTTACAGAGCAACATAATATAAAAACTTCTTAACAAACAATGTAAAACACACACGTTTAGGAATTAAGTTCTCATTGAAATGATCAACACAATGTACCCAGTCTAAGATGATTATATTGAACATGTATGATGGCTGTCCGCCACCGCTGGCAGCAGAATAATACTCAACATGGTGTGACCCGCCAGATATTATAGTGTAGTATAAATATTCTGCTGTCAGCAGCCCCTTTAGTTATAGTTTACAATTAAAAGTGTTTTTTCCAAACTGGTTGTGGATTATGCATTAACTAAAAATCGAGCTTTATCACAAATGATAAATACAAGACATTTTTTTTCCAAAAATATTTTGTATGTTTTCCATTCTGTATGCCTTTGCTATTATTTAAACATGCCCCAAATCAACACTTAACAATCCTACATTGCTTTATTTGCTGAGTGAATTCGGTGTCCAAATATAGTATGTTCTTTTTAAAGGACGTGTTATATGATATTTTGTAAATGGTCACGCTTGCGTTGATTCTTTGACACTAACTAGGATCTGTAGTGATACAATCAGCGTGGAGATGTAGTTTGACATACCATGAAAAGGGATCAAACTGGGCTTTATGGCCCATGGCCCGAATGTCTTTTCCAGCAGTATTCAAACTTTTTGAAACAATACCAAGGAGATTAAAAATAAACCAACAACGCAAAAATACCAAAACACACACACGCACACCAAATCCACCAAGACATTTGCTGAGCGACAGAGATGTTCTCGCCGCTTTCCCCCATCCTCCGATCTTCACTCTGTGACCCTTTCGTTCCTTCTCTCAGTTAGGATAACGTTGCAAAGAAAAATCAGTACAGTGTGAACAGGGGCGACAACTATCTTACGACTGACAAACGTAACACCAAGAAGGGTAGTAAGAAAGTAATAGTCATAAGTAATAGTCATAAGTAATAGTCATAGCGACTAGAATCATTTTCTTTAACAAATACAAACAACAAGCAAATAACTACACAAGTGTAAAGTGACGTTATTTATTTCACAAGAGACAAAACACAACTACTGGATATTTCGGCGAAAACAAGGATTTCCAACTTCTGCCATTTATGATTGCGTACTCACTGTCCCCAACCTCTCTCATCTCAAAACATTTTTTTTTTCTTTCTTACTTCTCTTTTCTTTTTTGCCCCTTAATTTGTGTTCACAAATGCATGCCTTTTTCTTTGGTTTCAACTTGGTTGTATTATTTACGCATTGGACTGTAGAGAGGAAGTATCGTTTTTTGATTTTGATCTTGTTGATTGTTTGCTCCTTTTGTTGCCTGTTTTTTGCTCCTTTTGCTATTTGCTGTTTTCTTGTTTGTCTGTGTTGATAAAGGCGCATTCGCCGAAAAAATCAGTAGTTTGTTTTGTCTCTAGTGAATAAAATAACGTCACTTTACACTTGTCGTGTAGTTGTTTGTTTGTTGTATGTTCCAGTCTGTATCAGTGTTTTGTAACAAATACAAAGACAGATAAAGGACAAACAATATCACCGTCGTTGTCAATCAATGTTCACACAATGGCACACCATTAATTAAACAGAACTGTGTTGATTATTGGTGCGCAGAAAGAGACTCACACGTACGTGAAGACACGTACATTTGTGTAACATCTACCTGTATAAATATAGTCAGGATCTTACATATATAGTACACACATACAAGCACACATAAGGCCTACACACACACACACACACACACACACACACACACACACACACACACACACACACACACACACACACACACGTTTAATAGAAACAAGAGTCATATAGACATACACACAACGACAGACACATGAAGAAACATTGAGATATATGTGTCTGGTACCTTGCAAGCACATGCAAACCAGGGTGCGCATGCAATCACACGCGAATAATTACGTAAGGCCTTCACGTACTCATGCAAAAATCACAGGCGTGCATTCGCGTACGCACAAAGGCACACAAACTCAGATGGAGAGAGAGAGAGAGAGAGAGAGAGAGAGAGAGAGAGAGAGAGAGAGAGAGAGAGAGAGAGAGAGAGAGAGAGAGAGAGAGAGAGAGAGAGACACACACACACACACACACACACACACACACACACACACACACACACACTTTACACACACACGCACACATACACACGCGCGCGCACACACGCGCACGCAGGCAGGCACGCACGCACGCGCGTACACACACACACACACACACACACACACACACACACACACACACACACACACACACACACACACGCAAACACACGCACACGCGGAGTACGAGTGCGAAAGTGACGTGATGGTATAATAAAAAAGGTAATTAACGAACAAAACCAGAAAAATATTGATGAATATTTCATTATTTCACCTGTGGCCCTTTCCTATTGATTAATAGCATATCATTGAGTTCAATGTACAGTACAAGGCAATGTGAAAGTCCATGCTCTTTTCTGTGTGTTTGTGCGTGTGCGCGCGCGTGTGTGCGTGTGTATGTATGTGTGTGTGTGTGTGTGTGTGTGTATGTGTGTGTGTGTGTGTGTGTGTGTGTGTGTGTGTGTGTGTGTGTGTGTGTGTGCGCGCGCGCGCGCGTGTGTGTGTGTGTGTGTGTGCGTGCGTGCGTGTGTGCGTGTGTATATGTGTGTGTGTGTGTGTGTGTGTGTGTGTGTGTGTGTGTGTGTGTGTGTGTGTGTGTGTGTGTGTGTGTGTGTGTGTGTGTGTGTGTGTGTGTGTGTGTGTGTGTGTGTGTGTAAAAGCGTATGCCTATAGGCAATGTGCTTGTGAGTGTGTGTATGTGTTTGTCCGTTTACAAAAAAACAACAACCATGTGTATTTACGTGTGTGTTTGCACGTGCACTTGTTTGTATGTGCAAGTGTAGTCCTACGTGTCTTTAAAATGCGCTCAAGTGTATTCTGGGGCATGTTTGCTAGAGGGGTTCTTGGGACGCGCGCATAGAATCAGTAAAGTGATATATCGCTAAATGTTCATTTTGTGTTTGTTTTTGTTTTTAACTGATCTCTCTCTTTACTTTGCACAAAACACATTGATAAACTGATCTCTCTCTCCTTATTTTGCACAAAGCATATTGATAAACTGATCTCTCTCTCTTTACTTTGCACAAAACACATTGATAAACTGAATTCTCTCTCTTCACTTTGCACAAAATA
>CM065682.1:34072060-34087180 GCA_017654935.2 Phymorhynchus buccinoides | reverse complement strand
ACACAAATACTACACTAATCAATACACACACTCCGGCACTTACAAACACATGTAAACAAGTCAAACTGTAGAGAGCGCAACGTGCGATCCCCTGACATGCCCCTAGTCGGCTGCCAATTAACTCATAGAAATGAAAAACTAATGTCAGAAGCTGAAAAAACCGGCGACATTTTCCAAGTACAGCCAACCAAAGTCTAACAGTACACCGACAACACACGAAACATTGACTGTCTTTCCCGATATCACCACTGTAAATGCTCACACCAATGAACATAAACCGTTTGATTGCTTGGATATTATTTTACTTTTCTCTTAAATAAACAGGTAGTGTAATCAATTCCGTAGTCTTCTTTGGTAAGAGTATATGTCATAAAATGTTGACACAATAGAGCAAATTTCCAGAGTAAGAGTAATAGCAATCAGATCAGCCTTAATCTGCATTAGAACTGCAAAATAAGTTTTGATGCCATTGACAAGAAGGGAATTAAAGAACAAACATTACGAAAGAAACGTAATATCAAAAGAAAAGAAGAAAGAAAGAATGCCGACGTTGTTCATTTTTTGCTCCCACTGTGCAAAGGGATAACACTCAAGAGTCTGTTGTGCTCGGTAAAGAACGCTTTTCCGATGTGCATTGACTGGGGTAGGTTTCTCGGATGGCCGCAGAGTTGAGCTGTAGTTATTAACCTATCACACCAAAGTCGTATTTTAGCCACCACAATGATTTACCTTCTGTTTCACTAAAAAGCATCAAATTGGGGTTATTATAACAACGACCCTATTGTATTAGGTTGGAAGTAAGGATAGACCTTATTTTATATATGTCCGAAGCATCCCCAATACTGCAGATGGTTGTGTCTTTACCCAGGTAAATTGAATCCGGACATTTGGCTGAAATAGACTGGCGATGAAAGGGTTAAAGGCTAATAATACAACAAAACAAAAGAATTGTAACCTCTTGGGAGACTTCATTTGTTTATGTGAGATTCAAATACAGAACAAACCACACACAAAACGAGGACAAGTTAATCAGCTAGCAAAACAAACATCGTGCGGAGAAATTTATACTAAAAAAAAAGACATAAAGCAAGTACCATTTTACTGGCCTTGTTTTCAAAGCAGAAAAACTATCTCGTCTTCTAAAAAGTCCCGATGTTACACAAAAGGAGACTGACAGGAATTAGGAGAATTAGCAAAGACACCTCGACTTATGATTTAATCAGGCTGAAATGTCCTTACCACTCACAACATTACAACATAAATTCACATGAAAACCTGAAGCATTCATGATGTGAATATGTCAAAGATATTTGAACCATATCTATCTATTAAACCTTCCTGTTGACTGTAATCTCGGTCATACTGAGGATAGTCGTGTTTTTGTTTTACGTAGCTTCAATAATGATTACCCTATGTTGAAATTGTTGCATTCCATATATATACAAGAGGTGTTATTTTTAGTGCACTCTGCTTAGGACTGGTAGCAAGGCCATCGATGTGAAACCTGGCGATTGGACATGAATACAGTTTCAGAGGCTATCACCAAAAAGCCTATTAATGTATGTTCAGGCTTATTGCTAATACAACCGAGATGACGATAGAAACGATGCTATTATTATTGAAACTCTTACCTCGGGACGCCACTGACAAGATGTTACAAAGTTATCTCCAAGGGCACAAAAAACCTTTCATCCCAACAGATACCAATCCACCTCTTAGCTCATGCTCTTTTGAAGGGTCCTAAGCTAGTGTGAAAGATTTCTACCGTTGACAGTATCCCATCTGACATGTGTGATCTAAAATAGGTAGGTCCTAACTTTATACTCATGCATGCCAACATTGTCAATGCATTATGGTATTGCAATTCACCTTTGTAATGCACTCATTCATTTTGTCCTTACCATGAGATTTGTCATCCAAAATTGCTGCTTAATCTATGCATGCTGAAGTCAATGTATCTGCTCGTTATAGCACCTGCGACGGAAATTTCTCATTGGGAGATAAAAAGATGATTTGAATGCTAGAATTTTATTTTTAATTTTTAAACAACCACCAGAAATGTTACTATGCTCTTGTGCATATAGTTCTATCGTTTTCTAATGACCCGTGAGAGAGAAAGATGGAGGAGGACTACAGACAGACAATCTAGAGTGAGAGATGTAAGGTGTTAGATTTGTGCATTAAGAGTAGTAAGTGGGCCAATGGGAGGCCATTGTTGAAGTATGCTGCTATGCTATGTCTGTACTATGTCGGAGCAGTAGATAAACAGTCGTTCCGACTCTACCGGTGTGCGTACATGCTTCATCTGTGGACGAGTAACAACCTGGAAGGATGCCATCTTTTGGGACCTTTGCATCAAGTTCAACCCTGAAGCGGAATGAAGAGAGTGGGGACAGTACGAGACGAAGCGATGATAAGTGAACATTTTCGTAGACTAACTCTATTGACAGGCCAGAAAGGAAGAAAGCAATTCTGTTAGAATGCTTGTGGAAAGTGATACGTACAAATTAAATGGTGATTGGTGGCACTGCAAAAACCAGGTGATAAGACTTGTGAAGTAGCTGACAGAGACAGCTAAAAAAATCATCTGCAGCCCAAAGCCTTCAGGGATAGTACAACGATCAGTTTCACTCCATGCCTACGTCGGAGAAAATGAATCAGTTCTACTCTACGTCGACAGTTGCGTCATTTGCGTGCAAGATTGCAACTTTGGTGCGGCACTGAGTGCAGTGGAGAGACAGACTGGTCTGTGGCTATAACAGTCGACCGCCTTCAAGGCGTTTGCTGCGGAAAAAGAACTCACCTTGATAGGCTTTAGAACTTCCAACCGCATGCCGAACAAGCAGAGAAGAGTCGCTCTGATATTCAGGAAATCTTTCTGACGGAGCTTCAGCATCCTGGTTACTGCATACAATAGCAGCTGTGTAGACAAGGAGGAGAATGTTAAGGATGATGTGGAATGTGGGATGTAGAAAGACAAGGCATAATAGGAACATTGAGTGTTGGGCTTGCTCATGTCAAAGGTCATATGCAGAGACAGTGTCCGCAGTATCTGGCTGACACAGCAAAACGTAACAGAGGCAGAAAGTCTTCGAGTTCTCAGATGATTCTTCGGAAAGAAGAAGATGCTGAATTGTTCCTGTGTTCAGAGTTCAGACCAAAGAGAAGCTTACTTGGTGACATCGAAACTGGAAGGTGTTCCAGTGTAAATGGAGTGGATCACGGGGGGTCTTAACAATCATCAGTGCCGCAGTTGCACCAGGCGACTGAAAAGTTACACGGGAAAGGAGATTCCTGGCGTTAGGGACGTGCCAAAGTGAACGTGAAATACAAAGATAGTGCAATGGAGATGGAAGTAGTGGTCGGTCAAAGGGGAACGGCCTTGCTTATTGGAGGCGAGACTGCTGAAGCACTTGAAATTGGACTGGACTGAGATTTGTTCCATCAAGTCAAAACGGTCCGCTTCAGCAAGCGATGCAGAGCTAGAGAAAGTTAGTTCAAGAATGTGACAGAGTTCTTCAGAAGGCAAAGGAACCACACGGGAGTAAAGGCAACATTTTGTTGATCCTTCTGCACAACCACGCTATTTAAAACACGTCCAAGTCCCCTGTGCCTCTCGTGAACAAGTTGGCCAGGAACTTGATGGATGGAAGCAGAAGGAACCATATAGAAGGTGCAGGTTTCGGACTGGGCAGCGCCAATCGTGACTTGTGGTTAAGCCTGACAAAACAGTTGTATTTGTGGTGATTATACATGTCACAGTGAACACCGCCCAAACCTCGGACAATTTATCGATTCCAAAAGTGGCTGTCTGGCGTTTGTACGCAAACGAGACATGTGTTGATCCAAATCAATCCCCGTGTGAGTGAATCAGCCAGTCTGGCACTGACACTGAGAGTCAGAATCAACTGCCACCTGTGTTGGAGTTTTCTCCCAATTCCCATCAGCGCCTGCAAGACTTGGACACTCATCTTCAACACCAGACGTTTTACAATCGCTCAGTGATGTCCTGGCGTGTCGGCTGGTCCGCACCTGGAGGAAAGTGTCCAGGCCACTTCAGAGGTGAAGTCGGTTCCTTACACTATCCGCGAGTCATCTTCACAGGCTGGAGGGTCGTCCAACTCGGCGAGGGAGACTGCCAGCAAAACTCAAAGCTTATGTCTTACACTGGTTCAGTGATGTATTCAAATAATCGGATAGGCTTGTACAGTTTCTTATTTCATTTTTTTTCTATTTTGTTGAAGGCAAGCAGCCCTGTCTGTTTCCGTATCAGATAAACTTTTAGTGTTTCGAAGTACGAGACTAAAACAAAAAACAAACACAAAAAACACAAAAGAACAGTTTAAGTGTGAATAGGTTGGTTTTTTGTTTTTAGTAATGGGAAAGAGAAGACATGAACATAAAAAGTGTGAAGTAATAAATTACAGAAGCAAAGACACGCAAGTTGGAAATGACTGTTGATTCTATTGTATTTGGGTGGAAAAGAGAATAAGAAGTTCGATTATCTTATTGTTTAAAAGTGTTTTGGATTCATTAGGAACAAGGAGTCTTCTTAATTTTGGAATTAAGTTTCATCTTAAATCGTGGGGGTATGTGTAGATTTGTGTATTAAGTTAGTAGTTAGTGGGCAGGGACAAAGTCAAAATCGATCATAGTGAATCGATCGGATGCGAACAACGACAATCCGTTTAACGTCCTCGTCTGAAACAGGACACTATGGACACCTGTAGATATAAAGATGTGGGAACGATCCTGGAGGCAATGCCCGGAGGCAGTGCAACTCCAGGAACGTCCCGAATTTTTAACGATCACAGCTCGTATGCAATGTACATTAGCCTAACAGAGTTCTAATCATAACATGTTATTGTGTAGGAGAGTGAGCTGTGACTGTTTCTCTTTCTGTCCCAGAAGCCACGTCTGACACATCTCCTCTCTCTCTCTCTCTCTCTCTCTCTCTCTTCTCTTCTCGTCTCTCTCTCTCTCTCTCTCTCTCTCTCTCTCTCTCTTATCTCTCTCTCTCTCTCTCTCTCCTCCCTCCTCCCCTCCTCCTTGGTGTGTGCGTGTGTAGGTGCCACTGTGCTGTGCTTGTTGTGTTGGGATGTTGAGCCGTGGTTTTTCCATAGAAGTAGTATACTACAGCTCTATGGGTGTTTCTATGCCTCAGTCTCCTGCCATGCGTGCGTGCGTGCGTGCGCAGCAGTCTTGCTTCCACGACACTCTCTGCTTCCAATCCCCACCCACACACCCACAACCCCCTGCAGTTCGTGTTGTCTGCTAAAGCTTATATTTTTGTGTCAACATTGCTAAATTATTATGTACCATACGGATAGCATGCAAAAGATTTGCAGAATTTTGAAAGCCAAACGATTTTACATTAAAGTTGTTTATTACACTTCTGCAAAGAGAATTATGTTTAATGACAACAACGCTAGGCTGATCCTAACCTTATCCTCTTCGTGTTTACGACTTTCGATCTTAAAGTCTGGTTCTTTTCCGTTTCATGACAATAACTCTAGGCTGATCCTAACCCTAAACTCAGTGTTTATGATTCTCGATCTCAAAATCTGATTCTTTTCAGTTTCATGACAATAACTCTAGGCTGATCCTCGCTCTATCATATTCATTTTTACAGCACTCGATCTCAAAGCTTGGTTCTTTTCAATTTCATGACAACCCTAGGCTGCTCCTACCCCTATCCTCACTGTGTTTATGATTCTCGATCTCAAAGTCTGGTTCTTTTCAGTTTAATGACAACAACCGTAGGCTGATCCTAACCCTATCCTCTTCGTGTTTACGACTCTCGATTTCGAAGTCTGGTTTCTTTCAGTTTTATGACAACAACCCTAGGCTGATCCTAACCATATCCTATTCATGTTTATGACTCTCCATCACAAAGTCTGGTTCTTTTCAGTTTCACAACAACCCTAGGCTGATCCTAACCCTATCCTCTTCATGTTAATGCTCTCAATCTCAAAGTCTGGTTTCTGTCAGTTTCATGACAACATCCCTAGGCTGATCCTAACCTTATCATCTTCATGATTGCGACTCTCGATCTTAAAGTCTGGTTCTTTTCAGTTTCATGACAACCCTAAGCTGAACTGAAACGAACCAGACTTTGAGATCGAGAATCATAAACATGTAGGGGATAGGGTTAGGATCAGCTTAGTCATGACCTTGACGTATGACCTTGAAAACTGAAAATCTATTTGTAGCCATATCTCAGACACCAGTCAACATATCGATGGCTTGGAGTCAAGATAGTCCATTGACATATTATTGAACTTATTACGAAAACTAATAACTTGTATAAAAAAAAAAGACTGCTGAAATGTAAAAAGCAACCCCCCCTTTTTATATTTCTGTAGTCATTGTTTGATACAAGTTATTATTTTTTGTAATAAATCCAATAATACGTCAATGGACTATCTAAAGATAGTCCGTTTTGACTCCAAGCCATCGATATGATGTTGAAGCTTGGTACACACACACACACATACATACACACACACACACACACACACACACACACACACACACACACACACACACACACACAAACACACACACACACACAACACACACACACACACACACACACACACACACACGCACGAGATGTGCTATGAGCAGTATGGTAACTGCGTGGATAATTGGAAATAGGTGCAGCTGTGGCTTAATGGTAAGACCCACCAGTGGTTTGCAATTTGAAAACCCACAAAAGTAATATCGTTATAATACCTTCTTTTGCCATAGTTACACGTAAAAATGGGCAGATATCTTAAGGAAAATTCTTCTACTTTCTGTTTATGTTAAAACGAATTCAGATTGAAGCACAAAAAGTATGATAATCACAGACGGATTACCCCTACCCCAAAATGCAAACTAGTAAGCGCAAAGAAGTAAACTTAATCATTAAAAATAGTCTCATGGCCAAAATAACCGGTTCACCAAGGGGTAACCTATCAATTAATTCTTCTGATATAATGGACTTTCCAAAAAAACAGGTGAAACATTATCCCCGGGGGGGGGGGGAGGGAGTAAACACCTATCCCAGGTCATGCACTAACAGGTTCAGCATTCTTCGTGTTTTCCTAGGTAGATTCGGCAATTTCCGACACAGCTCGGGCGACGCAGACGACACAAAATTTCAAGGAAATTCCATACATTTTGCCTTCAAAATCAACTTTCAAAAGCAAAATGTTGAACGAGACATAGCGGAATCGCGTCCCAACGCGTTCTTCTGGAACTGTATGGCAAGCAAAAGTCTGACATTTAAGCGGTATCCGAGTTGTTACGTTCTTTTACACTTTGGGCCTTAGCGTATTATTACTAGCCACTAGGAAGCGGCTCGTTTGTAGCACGGGTTGACTTCCGGCTTATGGAGACTTTTTGACGTCACTTCTGCTCGTGGGGACACCCACAACACATGGGGATATTTGTTTCCCTTTGCTTTTTGCTAAGTGAGACTTATTTCCCCTTTCTTGGAAGGGAAGCAAGTCTCACAGCAAGGTGAGACTTACGTCCCTTCGAATTTCAGTCAGTTGATCAAATGTCAACAAGAGGCGAAACAGTGTTGATCTTATGTAGGAGTGTTGTGGTTCAGAATTATTGCATTGTTTGTTGTTTTTGTTTTTTTCTGTGTGTGCGTCTGTGTGTGCGTGTGTGTGTGTGTGCGTGTGTGTGTGTGTGTGTGTGTGTGTGTGTGTGTGTGTGTGTGTGTGTGTGTGTGTGTGTGTGTGTGTGTGTGTGTGTGTGTGTGTGTGTGTGTGTGTGTGTGTGTGTGTGTGTGTGTGTCGTTGGTCTGGCCAGATTTAAAATATGTAGCTACTTAATTCCTTTTATGTATTTTTCACACACTGTCTCTGTCTGTGTGTGTATCTCTCTGACTTTATCTCAGTCACTTTCATTATTTCATTGTGTTGTTGTTGTTGTTTGTGTACCCAGGCTAAAAGATTCCAGGGATCATCCCAACAGTGGAAAGACTTGAACATTATGGTACATGTGCTTCAGGCATGGATGAGACCATTACGTGTATGACCGTTTGGGATTACCCTACCACGTGTGCAACCACACTCTGTCTATGGGGGCTGTTTAATTATAATAATCATTCTCTGGTCTAAAACAATCTCTCTCTGGTCTATACCTGCATGTCATATTCTGCCTATATTCTCTCTCTTTATGTCGTTCTCTCTCACCATAAGCTCTTATCATCTGGCCCTTTCAGCACGCCTCTCATTGCACAATGTTATGCACAAACATGTGTTTATCTGACCCTCATAATCAACGCCATTTATAGTCCACTGTAGGAAAAAAGAAAAACATGATAGCCCTTTTCAGTGGCCCTCTTTGGTTACAATGATATAATTGTTTAATCGTTTAAAACAACACATGTTATGGCTCCTACAGCCAGTGGCTCTTTTTGGTTACAATGTTATGCTTTTCGTTAAATAAAAAAGTTATGACCCTTTCAGAGGCCCTCTTTAGTTACAATGTTATGATTGTTTAGCAAAAACAGTTATGACCCTTTCAGAGGCTCTCTTTAGTTACAATGTTATGATTGTTTAGCAAAAAAGTTATGACCATGTCAGTGGCCCTCTTTAGTTACAATATAATTATTGTTTAGCAAAACAAGTTATGACCCTTTCAGAGCCTCTTTAGTTTCAATGTTATGATTGCTTAGCAAAAAAAGTTATGACCCTTTCAGTGGCCCTCTTTAGTTACAATGTTATGATTGTTTAGCAAAAACGTTATGACCCTTTCAGATACCCTCTTTAGTTACAATGTTATGATTGTTTAGCAAAAAAAAGGTTATGACCCTTTCAGTGGCCCTCCTATAAGCACTGCTTGTCAGCATGCATGAACATGGGTTGCAGAAGTAACAAACTTGATGTATCACGTTACACTAGCTTGACCCCTTCAGTGGGCAGGAAAAAAATTGCGTTAACTATTCATGGATTTCCATCAAATAACACCTCTATAAATCAGGATTTCTCTTGCAGACTAAGCATGCCCATACGGCTCATAGACTTGGTGATTTGACATGAAGTTACAACATTTTTAAGGGGGACAAAGTCCATCTATTGTGTACACACGTATTCAGCTTTGGTCCCTCATGGGTTCAATGCTCATTTAAAGGGAGTAGCTTGATGATTGTAAGTTTACACTTACTGGATCGTTGCTTCATCTTAAACATCCACATATTATATGTATAAAAAATGTGTGGAAAATTAGCATATCAACAGTTGTAAACTATGGGTAATTACACTGGATATCAAAGCATCTGCATTATGCAGAGTGGAAACACATTCCCAAGCTCTTTCTCTGATTGTTAATATTTACCATATTCTTTTTTTATAGAATAGTTGCCAGACTTAACATTCATGCAAATTAATATATGTAGTTATAAACCATATCCAACAACAGTGGCAATTATTCTTTTGCACTATGGCCAGCATGGCAATGATTAACTTCTGGTCCTTTTGAAACTGTGGCCAGCTAAGAAAATAGCAAAGTTTTTTATACTTTGATCTGATTCACTTCTGCTGTTCACAATATTCGGTACAGTGCTTCAGAGTACAAGAGTAAGCACATTCAGGTTACATAATGGTGTTATTACACTAACAATGGCATACATAATTGGGGACATTTCTTCAATAGTCATTTGACAATAGACGGCACGTTTTGATAACCTTTACAGAGTAGTTGAAACCAAACACTATGAGAGCGTGGATTAGTAACCCAATGAGAACAATGTGTAATACAGGCTACGGTTATCTGCGTTTTCAGTTTTAGATGGCTGAAGTAACACTTGGGTGGAGCAAAAACATAATAGTACTACCCAGATGACTATTAATGTTGCATATGCAGTCTTGTGGCAAACATAAGAAAAACGTTTTGGGGAGGCAGCCTCAGATTGAAGACACACAAAAGCGTGTTATTAGTGTTCGTTATGCACCTATTTTACAAAAGATGCACAAGGTGTTTTACACTATTTGTTGCTGCTAGTTCAGTTTGATGCAATTCCCATTGTTTGTTCATGAAAACACCATCTTGCCATTTACAACAGTGTCACTCACGTTGTTTGATTTGTTAATAAAGGCTGTTGTTTTTTATTCGTTGCTTTGTGAATATGTGAGTGCAGTTAAAAGCATTTCAGAGTATTTCATGGTGAATTTCAATGATTTTGTTAATGTTTTTGTTCTCAGCTGCATTTAACAAACAAAATGTTAGTAAATTGGAATGTCAACACTGTTTCGGCTCGTGTTGATCTTTGATCAACTCAATTTCTTGTATTATAGATTGCCGGGTAGAAAATATTTCCATGCTCAACTGTACCCTTACTTTGTGTTGTCATGCTCCACGCTAAAAATAAAATTTTAAAAACCAAAAAGTAACGGTTAATGCAAAATCTTCAACACCATATTTGACATAATACACTTAAAAGAACTCTGACTTTTTTAATTTAAAGACGCAAATTAGATCGTATGGCCTACATGTTTAAATCGTGTTTAGGAATTAAAAGAATGTCATAATTCTTAGAAATGAACATTTTAGCGTCGTGATTACATGTTCTGGCAAACCAATGCTCTGCATGACAAAAACTAGCTGAGACAAAAGAAATGTTTTGATAACAATCATTTTTCCATTGAGTCCCAAATCTCTCTGGTTCCATTTACGTGTAGCTATATCCATACTTGTGACTCTTTTTCCCAAATGTTCCTTGACATTGCTTGCACTTTTTTCATTTCATAATAAAAAATTCGTTTATTACATAATACTCGTAGTATCATGCCTTAAAGAAATAAGATAATAAAAACAGAAAAATCACTTGCATACACAAAACTACCAGGTCATTTGAAACTTTGTCCTTCCATTGAAGTTGTGAACCGCAAATAAAAGGCAAGAAAAACGTTAAGGGAGCTGTCTGTGTAGTTTATTATTTAAAAGTAACTAAACAACTCCATAATGCACACCCTTTATGATGTAAGCAGTTGTACGTATATTAGATTTAGAGTAATTAATTTGTTGATTAATTGATTAATTAATTCAAGTAATGTACTTATTTATTCTTTTTTTCATTTATTCATTTATTCATTTATTTATCTCTTTGTTTAAGCGTGAAGCGTGGACGAACTTCAACTGCTACAGCGTTGAGGTGTGGTGTGTGCAAAGTAAAGAAAAACGTTAAGGGAGCTGTCTGTGTAGTTTATTATTTAAAAGTAACTAAACTTATTTATTTATTTATTAAGACAACTTTTATAGCGCCTAATCTTTAAGCTCTAAGCGCTTTACAGAAATCACTAAAATGAATAGTAAACACAATGAACAAAAAGTATACATCAAACATTGACCAACACCCCCCTTCCCTGATCCCTCAGTCAATTTCTCAATCACGCCCAAATAATGAATGACATAATCTACAGTACACTTTCGCAACCAACTTGAAACACTCACACTGATGGACACTTAAAGACGCCCAGGCCGCACTATTAACAAATCACACTCACACCCACACTTATAACGATAGAGAGAGAAGAGAACGAGAGAGAGAAAGAGTTTATACATACAGACAGACAGACAGAGAAAGACAGAGACGGAGACACAGAGAGCCAGACAGAGGGACAGACAGAGAAAGAGAGAAGAGAGAGACACACAAACAGAGACAGAGATATATAGGACTGAAATACAGTTGCATGCATCATAAAATAACAACTTACTATAATTTGTACATACAATAGTCACAAAAAAGGCACATTATATTCAATATTAATAAACATCCACACCCACACACCCCTACACACACACACACACAATGTGTTTTGTGTCACACACACACACACACACACACACACACACACACACACACACACACACACACACACACACACACACACACACACACACACACACACACACACACACACACACACACACACACACAACACACACAACACACACACACACACACACACACACACAGACACACACACAGTTTACACAATGTGTTTTGTGCATACACACAAACACACACAGACACACACGATTAGTGGAAAAAAACATTAAATGAATGACACTCACACACATACTAATAAAATAGCATTTTAAAACACTTATAAATGTGTTTTGTAAAATCATTTAAAGTAAAGAGAGAGATCAGTCATGTAAAACAGTGAGACAAAAAAAAACACTCCATAATGCACACCCTTTATGATGTAAGCAGTTGTACGTATATTAGATTTAGAGTAATTAATTTGTTGATTAATTGATTAATTAATTCAAGTAATGTACTTATTTATTCTTTTTTTCATTTATTATTTATTCATTTATTTATCTATTTGTTTACCGTTCTACTCATTTTTGCATTGTCTGTCGTTTTTCACTTTTGTTCTTTATTGCTAAAAAGAACCGTAACAAAAGCGTGGACGAACTTCAACTGCTACAGCGTTAAGGTGTGTTGTGTGTAAAGTAAAGAGAGAGATCAGTTTATCAATGTGTTTTGTGTAAAGTAAAGAGAGAGATCAGTTTATCAATGTGTTTTGTGTAAAGTAAAGAGAGAGATCAGTTTATCAATGTGTTTTGTGTAAAGTAAAGAGAGAGATCAGTTTATCAATGTGTTTTGTGTAAAGTAAAGAGAGAGATCAGTTTATCAATGTGTTTTGCGTAAAGTAAAGAGAGAGATCAGTTTATCAATGTGTTTTGTGTAAAGTAAAGAGAGAGATCAGTTTATCAATGTGTTTTGCATAAAGTAAAGAGAGAGATCAGTTTATCAATGTGTTTTGTGTAAAGTAAAGAGAGAGATCAGTTTATCAATGTGTTTTGTGTAAAGTAAAGAGAGAGATCAGTTTATCAATGTGTTTTGTGTAAAGTAAAGAGAGAGATCAGTTTATCAATGTGTTTTGTGTAAAGTAAAGAGAGAGATCAGTTTATCAATGTGTTTTGTGTAAAGTAAAGAGAGAGATCAGTTTATCAATGTGTTTTGTGTAAAGTAAAGAGAGAGATCAGTTTATCAATGTGTTTTGTGTAAAGTAAAGAGAGAGATCAGTTTATCAATGTGTTTTGTGTAAAGTAAAGAGAGAGATCAGTTTATCAATGTGTTTTGTGTAAAAGTAAAGAGAGAGATCATTTTATCAATGTGTTTTGTGTAAAGTAAAGAGAGAGATCAGTTTATCAATGTGTTTTGTGTAAAGTAAAGAGAGAGAGATCAGTTTATCAATGTGTTTTGTGCAAAGTAAAGAGAGAGAGATCAGTTTATCAATGTGTTTTGTGTAAAGTAAAGAGAGAGATCAGTTTATCAATGTGTTTTGCTTAAAGTAAAGAGCGAGATCAGTTTATCCATGTGTTTTGCGTCAAGTAAAGACAGAGATCAGATTATCAATTTGTTTTGTACGAATTAAGGTTATCAGTTTATCCATGTGTTTTGCGTTAAGTAATCAGTTTATCAATGTGTTTTGTGTAAAGTAAAGAGATAGATCAGTTTATCAATGTGTTTTGCGTAAAGTAAAGAGAGAGATCAGTTTATCAATGTGTTTTGTGTAAAGTAAAGAGAGAGATCAGTTTATCAATGTGTTTTGTGTAAAGTAAAGAGAGAGATCAGTTTATCAATGTGTTTTGTGTAAAGTAAAGAGAGAGATCAGTTTATCAATGTGTTTTGTGTAAAGTAAAGAGAGAGAGATCAGTTTATCAATGTGTTTTGTGTAAAGTAAAGAGAGAGATCAGTTTATCAATGTGTTTTGTGTAAAGTGTGCAAAGTAAAGAGAGAGATCAGTTTATCAATGTGTTTTGTGTAAAGTAAAGAGAGAGATCAGTTTATCAATGTGTTTTGTGTAAAGTAAAGAGAAAGAGATCAGTTTATCAATGTGTTTTGTGCAAAGTAAAGAGAGAGATCAGTTTATCAATGTGTTTTGTGCAAAGTAAAGTGAGAGATCAGTTTATCAATGTGTTTTGTGCAAAGTAAAGAGATAGATCATTTTATCAATGTGTTTTGTGTAAAGTAAAGAGAGAGAGAGAGAGATCAATGTGTTTTATGTAACGTAAAGAGAGAGATCAGTTTATCAATGTGTTTTGTGTAAAAAGTAAAGAGAGAGAGAGATCAGTTTATCAATGTGTTTTGTGTAAAGTAAAGAGAGAGATCAGTTTATCAATGTGTTTTGTGTAAAGTAAAGAGAGAGATCAGTTTATCAATGTGTTTTGTGTAAAGTAAAGAGATAGATCAGTTTATCAATGTGTTTTGCGTAAAGTAAAGAGAGAGAGAGAATAATAATAATCATATCAATAATAATAATAACTCTTATATAGAGATCAGTTTATGAATGTGTTTTGTGTAAAGTAAAGAGAGAGATCAGTTTATCAATGTGTTTTGTGTAAAGTAAAGAGAGAGATCAGTTTATCAATGTGTTTTGTGTAAAGTAAAGAGAGAGATCAGTTTATCAATGTGTTTTGTGTAAAGTAAAGAGAGAGATCAGTTTATCAATGTGTTTTGTGTAAAGTGAGAGATCAGTTTATCAATGTGTTTTGTGTAAAGTAAAGAGAGAGATCAGTTTATCAATGTGTTTTGTGTAAAGTAAAGAGAGAGATCAGTTTATCAATGTGTTTTGTGTAAAGTAAAGAGAGAGATCAGTTTATCAATGTGTTTTGTGCAAAGTAAAGAGAGAGATCAGTTTATCAATGTGTTTTGTGTAAAGTAAAGAGAGATCAGTTTATCAATGTGTTTTGTGCAAAGTAAAGAGAGAGATCAGTTTACCAATGTGTTTTCTGTAAAGTAAAGAGCGAGATCAGTTTATCAATGTGTTTTGCTTAAAGTAAAGAGCGAGATCAGTTTATCCATGTGTTTTGCGTCAAGTAAAGACAGAGATCAGATTATCAATGTGTTTTGTGCGAATTAAAGTTATCAGTTTATCCATGTGTTTTGCGTTAAGTAATCAGTTTATCAATGTGTTTTGTGCAAAGTCAAGTGAGAGATCATTTTATCAATGTGTTTTGTGCAAAAAAGAGAGAGATCAGTTTATCAATGTGTTTTGTGCAAAGTAAAGAGAGAGATCAGTTTATCAATGTGTTTTGTGTAAAGTAAAGAGAGAGATCAGTTTATCAATGTGTTTTGTGCAAAGTAAAGTGAGAGAGATC
>CM065682.1:34045314-34071560 GCA_017654935.2 Phymorhynchus buccinoides | reverse complement strand
ATCTCTCTCTTTACTTTACACAAACACATTGATAAACTGATCTCTCTCTTTACTTTACACAAAACACATTGATAAACTGATCTCTCTCTTTACTTTGCACAAAACACATTGATAAACTGATCTCTCTCTTTACTTTACACAAAACACATTGATAAACTGATCTCTCTATCTTTACTTTACACAAAACACATTGATAAACTGATCTCTCTCTTTACTTTACACAAAACACATTGATAAACTGATCTCTCTCTTTACTTTACACAAAACAAACTGACACATTGATAAACTGATCTCTCTCTTTACTTTACACAAAACACATTGATAAACTGATCTCTCTCTTTACTTTACACAAAACACATTGATAAACTGATCTCTCTTTGTACTTAACACAAAACACATGGATAATCTGATCACTTTACTTTACACAAAACACATTGATAAACTGATCTCTCTCTTTACTTTACACAAAACACAAAACTGACTTTATTGATAAACTGATCTCTCTCTTTACTTTACACAAAACACATTGATAAACTGATCTCTCTCTTTACTTTGAGCAAAACACACTGATAAACTGATCTCGCTCTTTACTTTACACAAAACACATTGGTATACTCTCTCTCGTTACTTTGCACAAAACACATTGATATACTGATCTCTCTCTTTACCTTACACAAAACACATTGATAAACTGATCTCGCTCTTTACTTTACGCAAAATACATTGATAAACTGATCTATCTCTTTACTTTACACACAACACACCTCAACGCTGTAGCAGTTGAAGTTCGTCCACGCTTTTGGTACGGTTCTTTTTAGCAATAAAGAACAAAAGTGAAAAACGACAGACAATGCAAAAATGAGTAGAACGGTAAACAAATAGATAAATAAATGAATAAATAAATACATGAAAAAAAGAATAAATAAGTACATTACTTGAATTAATTAATCAATTAATCAACAAATTAATTACTCTAAATCTAATATACGTACAACTGCTTACATAATAAAGGGTGTGCATTATGGAGTTGTTTAGTTACTTTTAAATAATAAACTACACAGACAGCTCCCTTAACGTTTTACTTGCCTTTTATTTGCGGTTCACAACTTCAATGGAAGGACAAAGTTTCAAATGACCTGGAAGTTTTGTGTCTGCAAGTGATTTTTCTCTTTTTATTATCTTATTTCTTTAAGGCATGATACTACGAGTATTATGTAATAAACGAATTTTTATTATGAAATGAAAAAAGTGCAAGCAATGTCAAGGAACATTTGGGAAAAAGAGTCACAAGTATGGATAGAGTAATACGTAAATGGAACCAGAGAGATTTGGGACTCAATGGAAAAATGATTGTTATCAAAACATTTCTTTTGTCTCAGCTAGTTTTTGTCATGCAGAGCATTGGTTTGCCAGAACATGTAATCACGACGCTAAAATGTTCATTTCTAAGAATTATGACATTCTTTTAATTCCTAAGCACGATTTAAACAGGTATGCTAATCTGCATGTAGGCCATACGATCTAATTTGCGTCTTTAAATTAAAAAAGTCAGAGTTCTTTTAAGAATATTATGTCAAAAATGGTGTTGAACATTTTGCATTAACCGTTACTTTTTGGGTTTTTTAATTTTATTTTTTAGCGTGGAGCATGACAACACAAAGTAAGGGTACAGTTGAGCATGGAAATATTTTCTACCCGGCAATCTATAATACAAGAAATTGAGTTGATCAAAGATCAACACGAGCCGAAACAGTGTTGACATTCCAATTTACTAACATTTTGTTTGGTAATGCAGCTGAGAACAAAAACATTAACAAAATCATTGAAATTCACCATGAAATACTCTGAAATGCTTTTAACTGCACTCACATATTCACAAAGCAACGAATAAAAAACAACAGCCTTTATTAACAAATCAAACAACGTGAGTGACACCGTTGTAAATGGCAAGATGGTGTTTTCATGAACAAACAATGGGAATTGCATCAAACTGAACTAGCAGCAACAAATAGTGTAAAACACCTTGTGCATCTTTTGTAAAATAGGTGCATAACGAACACTAATAACACGCTTTTGTGTGTCTTCAATCTGAGGCTGCCTCCCCAAAACGTTTTTCTTATGTTTGCCACAAGACTGCATATACAACATTAATCGTAATCTGGGTAGTACTATTATGTTTTTGCTCCACCCAAGTGTTACTTCAGCCATCTAAACCTGAAAACGCAGATAACCATAGCCTGTATTACACATTGTTCTCATTGGGTTACTAATCCACGCTCTCATAGTGTTTGGTTTCACCTACTCTGTAAAGGTTATCAAAACGTGCCGTCTATTGTCAAATGACTATTAAAGAAATTCCCCAATTATGTATGCCATTGTTAGTGCAATAACACCATTATGTAACCTGAATGTGCTTACTCTTGTACTCTGAAGCACTGTACCGAATATTGTGAACAGCAGAAGTGAATCAGATCAAAGTATAAAAAACTTTGCTATTTTCTTAGCTGGCCACAGTTTGAAAAGTACCAGAAGTTAATCATTGCCATGCTGGCCATAGTGCAAAAGAATAATTGCCACTGCTGTTGGATATGGGTTATAACTACATATATTAATTTGCATGAATGTTAAGTCTGGCAACTATTCTATAAAAAAAGAGAATATGGTAAATATTAACAATCAGAGAAAGAGCTTGGGAATGTGTTTCCACTCTGCATAATGCAGATGCTTTGATATCCAGTGTAACTACCCATAGTTTACAACTGTTCATATGCTAATTTTCCACACATTTGTATACATATAATATGTGGATGTTTAAGATGAAGCAACGATCCAGTAAGTGTAAACTTACAATCATCAAGCTACTCCCTTTAAATGAGCATTGAACCCATGAGGGACCAAAGCTGAATACGTGTGTGCACAATAGATGGACTTTGTTCCCCTTAAAAATGTTGTAACTTCATGTCAAATCACCAAGTCTATGAGCCGTATGGGCATGCTTAGTCTGCAAGATAAATCCTGATTTATAGAGGTGTTATTTGATGGAAATCCATGAATAGTTAACGCAATATTTTTCCTGCCCACTGAAGGGGTCAAGCTAGTGTAACGTGATACATCAAGTTTGTTACTTCTGCAACCCATGTTCATGCATGCTGACAAGCAGTGCTTATAGGAGGGCCACTGAAAGGGTCATAACCTTTTTTTGCTAAACAATCATAACATTGTAACTAAAGAGGGTATCTGAAAGGGTCATAACGTTTTTGCTAAACAATCATAACATTGTAACTAAAGAGGGCCACTGAAAGGGTCATAACTTTTTTTGCTAAGCAATCATAACATTGAAACTAAAGAGGCTCTGAAAGGGTCATAACTTGTTTTGCTAAACAATCATATTGTAACTAAAGAGGGCCACTGAAAGGGTCATAACTTTTTTGCTAAACAATCATAGCATTGTAACTAAAGAGAGCCACTGAAAGGGTCATAACTGTTTTTGCTAAACAATCATAACATTGTAACTAAAGAGGGCCTCTGAAAGGGTCATAACTTTTTTATTTAACGAAAAGCATAACATTGTAACCAAAAAGAGCCACTGGCTGTAGGAGCCATAACATGTGTTGTTTTAAACGATTAAACAATTATATCATTGTAACCAAAGAGGGCCACTGAAAAGGGCTATCATGTTTTTCTTTTTTCCTACAGTGGACTATAAATGGCGTTGATTATGAGGGTCAGATAAACACATGTTTGTGCATAACATTGTGCAATGAGAGGCGTGCAGAAAGGGCCAGATGATAAGAGCTTATGGTGAGAGAGAACGACATAAAGAGAGAGAATATAGGCAGAATATGACATGCAGGTATAGACCAGAGAGAGATTGTTTTAGACCAGAGAATGATTATTATAATTAAACAGCCCCCATAGACAGAGTGTGGTTGCACACGTGGTAGGGTAATCCCAAACGGTCATACACGTAATGGTCTCATCCATGCCTGAAGCACATGTACCATAATGTTCAAGTCTTTCCACTTGTCACGAAATCCCCCGCTCGATCCTGATCAGAGATCGGAAGAGGGAAATCGCGAACCCCGAGGAGAGTCTCGCACGCCCAGACAGACAAACTCGCAGGAGAAGGCACACGCGCACACCAGAAGTACAATACAAAACAAGACTATTTATTATAAGCAAGCACACACACACACTTACACAATTCAATACTCAATGTTTAACAAATTATCTACACAATATACATGGCATTCAAAAGTTTGTCCAAAGAATAAACTAAAGCCGGCAACTTAACTGAATAACTAAAAGAGAGTTTGTAAGCAGAAACACAAAATTAAAGGGAAAAACGACGAAAGGGCAGACGAAGAAAAGAAATCCAACCAAAACAGCAGAGCGTCCGAAGAAGAAGACAAAGGGGAAAACAAAAGTCTGTAGAAAAACTGCTCCCCCTCCTGGGGCAGGCTACAGCAGCAGAAGCAAAAGATGAGAGACGGCAGAGGTCGCCCCCAGACTCCTCAACAGGAACGTCGAAGCCTGGCCCGAACGCACAGACAGGCCCACAGATCGGGCCTAACACGGGGCCAGACGGAAAGGCGGGCGGCCTTCCACAGCCGGAAACGGAGAAAAGAGCGGTTGACCGGGCGGTCAACCAGGCAGCAACAGGTCAGGTCAGGTCAGGATCAGGATCAGGATCAGGATCAGGATCAGGATCAGGATCAGGATCAGGACTGTAGGATAAACCAAAACAAAAACCTAGTTTTTAACACCCAGAGTAACAACAGTTTTGTGTTTACCCAAAAACTAATTCCCCAACTAATTCCTCTTCAGGGATGTAAAAACCCACCCTCTTTAAACTTGGTTCTCTCCAAGAACCCCAAAACGCTGAACAACACTTTCTTTACAATCCTTTTCACACGACTCAGTCTAGGGGTAATATTTCATCAAAAAGGATTAACTAAAAGGTTTCACTTTTTCTGGAACAACAAGGCTTTCATACATTTAGAAAATTCTAGCCTTTCAAATACAAAAATTAACAATTACATTCTTCTGAACATTTCACAGCTTTTCAGGTACAAGAATGGACACTTAAATTCTTCTGAAAATATCACATGAAATTTCACCACCCAAAAATATGTCCTTTCCATTCTCATTTCTTCCAGAAGGCGGACGAACTACAGGCAAAGAATGTATTTCCCCAAAATGGCATTCACAATGTACTTCAAAAGGTCAAAAAGCCTTGAAAACATTAATTACACTTTCTCTCAAAAATAAAAACAGAAACGGGGATGAACGCTTTACAAAGCCCCTATCAGCATAGCTAGAAGCGCGACTGGAATAACCCTCTGTTATCCAGCTCTCCGCAGAGTCTCTTAATACCTAATTAAGCTAGGACGATGACCGCGAGGCTAAACATAGGTCGCGAGGCTAAACATATACCGCAAGGCTAAACATAGGCCGCGAGGCTAAACATAGGCCGCGAGGCTAAACATATACCGCAACAAGGAATAATGCGCGCGCGTGCACGCATTTAGGATTCTGAATCTCTGTGAACTCAAATACGCTTTGCACCGAAAAACGATTTGCACGGCCTAAACACACAATGGCGAGCCAAAACATTGATTCAAAAATATGTGCCGAGTTCAAGTACCAAATTCTACGACCGGCAAAAACCTATCCAACTGACAAGTCATGACCCAGCCAGTCAGTTCCTTAGCCCCTTATGCAAAAATCAAGAAAATAATAAGAAAAATGAACCAAAGAAAACGCACACAAATATACATGTTAGCAAACCTATAACTAGCTATTCTACATTGTTACGCGCGCGTTGTTGTACGAGTTTTAACGGGATTAATACTAATTTTATGCAGCTACTGACCAAACTTCCAAGTGGCGGAATGAAGAAGAAGAATCCTCCCCACAAGACAGTCGCAGCTCTGGTCTCGCCAAGGGCTCGGGGTAAGCGCGAGCAGGTGGAAGGGGTTCTGGACCGGCCACAGCTTTCTTACAGGACTCCAGTGAACGCCAGGGACGATGACGGGGAAGGGAGGACAATGAGGAACCAAATAAAAAGGGGTGAAGATGGCGATGAGGATGAAGAGGAGAAACGATGTCAGCCGAAGCTCTACAGCTTCGCTATCCCCACGTCTAGGACTCGTGCAGGATAAACAATTGATAACAGGATCCTTCAGGGACGTGGCCCTCACCACACCTCAGCACTGGGCGGCCGTAGGTGGACAGAACGATGAAAAGGAGAAAGGATGAAGCGATGAAGCGATGTTGCTTAACTGAAGGAAAAATATGGAGTGACGTTTGACCGGTCTAAAACTCACGAAGTCGCCAGTTGAATGTGGAGTCTCGCGAGAGGTCAGAGCTAACACGGGTTGCACGGATTTCACAAGTAGGTTGTCTCGATTAGGTGAAAAGAAGGAGAAAGATCTCGGGGTCCTTTGCGATCGAGTGGTAGACTGTGCCTTTCTCTGTCTGTTCAGAAGAACAATGTCACAAACTCGTGACACCACTGTTGGGATGATCCCTGGAATCTTTTAGCCTGGGTACACAAACAACAACAACAACACAATGAAATAATGAAAGTGACTGAGATAAAGTCAGAGAGATACACACACAGACAGAGACAGTGTGTGAAAAATACATAAAAGGAATTAAGTAGCTACATATTTTAAATCTGGCCAGACCAACGACACACACACAGGCCTACACACACAAACACACACACACACACACACACACACACACACACACACACACACACACACACACACACACACACACACACACACACACACACACACACACACGCACACACGCACACACAGAAAACCCCCAAAAACAACAAACAATGCAATAATTCTGAACCACAACACTCCTACATAAGATCAACACTGTTTCGCCTCTTGTTGACATTTGATCAACTGACTGAAATTCGAAGGGACGTAAGTCTCACCTTGCTGTGAGACTTGCTTCCCTTCCAAGAAAGGGGAAATAAGTCTCACTTAGCAAAAAGCAAAGGGAAACAAATATCCCCATGTGTTGTTGGTGTCCCCACGAGCAGAAGTGACGTCAAAAATTCTCCATAAGCCGGAAGTCAACCCGTGCTACAAACGAGCCGCTTCCTAGCGGCTAGTAATAATACACTAAGGCCCAAAGTGTAAAAGAACGTAACAACTCGGATACCGCTTAAATGTCAGACTTTAGCTTGCCATACAGTTCCAGAAGAATGCGTTGGGACGCGATTCCGCTATGTCTGGTTCAAACATTTTGCTTTTGAAAGTTGATTTTGAAGGCAAAATGTATGGACGTTCGTTGCAGTTTTGTGTCGTCTGCGTCGCCCGAGCTGTGTCGGAAATTGCCGAATCTACCTAGGAAAACACGAAGAATGCTGAACCTGTTAGTGCATGACCTGGGATAGGTGTTTACTCCCTCCCCCCCCCCGGGGATAATGTTTCACCTGTTTTTTTGGAAAGTCCATTATATCAGAAGAATTAATTGATAGGTTACCCCTTGGTGAACCGGTTATTTTGGCCATGAGACTATTTTTAATGATTAAGTTTACTTCTTTGCGCTTACTAGTTTGCATTTTGGGGTAGGGGTAATCCGTCTGTGATTATCATACTTTTTGTGCTTCAATCTGAATTCGTTTTAACATAAACAGAAAGTAGAAGAATTTTCCTTAAGATATCTGCCCATTTTTACGTGTAACTATGGCAAAAGAAGGTATTATAACGATATTACTTTTGTGGGTTTTCAAATTGCAAACCACTGGTGGGTCTTACCATTAAGCCACAGCTGCACCTATTTCCAATTATCCACGCAGTTACCATACTGCTCATAGCACATCTCGTGTGTGTGTGTGTGTGTGTGTGTGTGTGTGTGTGTGTGTGTGTGTGTGTGTGTGTGTGTGTGTGTGTGTGTGTGTGTGTGTATATGTGTGTGTGTGTGTGTACCAAGCTTCAACATCATATCGATGGCTTGGAGTCAAAACGGACTATCTTTAGATAGTCCATTGACGTATTATTGGATTTATTACAAAAAAATAATAACTTGTATCAAACAATGACTACAGAAATATAAAAAGGGGGGGTTGCTTTTTACATTTCAGCAGTCTTTTTTTTTATACAAGTTATTAGTTTTCGTAATAAGTTCAATAATATGTCAATGGACTATCTTGACTCCAAGCCATCAATATGTTGACTGGTGTCTGAGATATGGCTACAAATAGATTTTCAGTTTTCAAGGTCATACGTCAAGGTCATGACTAAGCTGATCCTAACCCTATCCCCTACATGTTTATGATTCTCGATCTCAAAGTCTGGTTCGTTTCAGTTCAGCTTAGGGTTGTCATGAAACTGAAAAGAACCAGACTTTAAGATCGAGAGTCGCAATCATGAAGATGATAAGGTTAGGGTCAGCCTAGGGATGTTGTCATGAAACTGACAGAAACCAGACTTTGAGATTGAGAGCATTAACATGAAGAGGATAGGGTTAGGATCAGCCTAGGGTTGTTGTGAAACTGAAAAGAACCAGACTTTGTGATGGAGATCCATAAACATTAATAGGATAGGGCTAGGATCAGCCTAGGGTTGTTGTCATAAAACTGAAAGAAACCAGACTTCGAAATCAAGAGTCGTAAACACGAAGAGGATAGGGATAGGATCAGCCTACGGTTGTTGTCATTAAACTGAAAAGAACCAGACTTTGAGATCGAGAATCATAAACACAGTGAGGATAGGGGTAGGAGCAGCCTAGGGTTGTCATGAAATTGAAAAGAACCAAGCTTTGAGAGCGAGTGCTGTAAAAATGAATATGATAGAGCGAGGATCAGCCTAGAGTTATTGTCGTGAAACCGAAAAAAATCAGATTTTGAGATCGAGAATCATAAACACTGAGTTTAGGGTTAGGATCAGCCTAGAGTTATTGTCATGAAACTGAAAAGAACCAGACTTTAAGATCGAAAGTCGTAAACACGAAGAGGATAAGGTTAAGATCAGCCTAGCGTTGTTGTCATTAAACATAATTCTCTTTGCAGAAGTGTAATAAACAACTTTAATGTAAAATCGTTTGGCTTTCAAAATTCTGCAAATCTTTTGCATGCTATCCGTATGGTACATAATAATTTAGCAATGTTGACACAAAAATATAAGCTTTAGCAGACAACACGAACTGCAGGGGGTTGTGGGTGTGTGGGTGGGGATTGGAAGCAGAGAGTGTCGTGGAAGCAAGACTGCTGCGCACGCACGCACGCACGCATGGCAGGAGACTGAGGCATAGAAACACCCATAGAGCTGTAGTATACTACTTCTATGGAAAAACCACGGCTCAACATCCCAACACAACAAGCACAGCACAGTGGCACCTACACACGCACACACCAAGGAGGGGGGAGGAGGGAGGAGAGAGAGAGAGAGAGAGAGAGAGAGAGAGAGAGAGAGAGAGAGAGAGAGAGAGAGAGAGAGAGAGAGAGAGAGAGAGAGAGAGAGAGAGAGAGAGAGAGAGAGAGAGAGAGAGAGAGAGAGAGAGAGAGAGAGGTGTCAGACGTGGCTTCTGGGACAGAAAGAGAAACAGTCACAGCTCACTCTCCTACACAATAACATGTTTTGATTAGAACTCTGTTAGGCTAATGCATATTCATGAGGCTCTCAAAGATTGTGTGCGTCGCACCAGAGCCTGTGTAGATACACAGGCTATGGTCGCACGCTCAACGAAAAGGGCAAACAACCCTGACGAACCAAAGTAGCCAAGGGGGACTATAACTGTCCAGTGTCCATGACCAGAAATGACGTCAAACACGGTCACGTGACCCTCCATGAGCAAACATTTGCTCCTCACCAATAGTTTCGCCGCTATCTAGCGGCTCGACAACAAAGAATCACCTCCTGATTATAAATCCTTGTCATGTACACTGACCAGAAACCATCCTCTCCAGAGACACATTCAAACGCCACTCGCACTCTCTGACACTCATAAAGGACTGGCTACATTGCATACGATCTGTATCGTTAAAAATTCGGGACGTTCCTGGAGTTGCACTGCCTCCGGGCATTGCCTCCAGGATCGTTCCCACCATCTTTATATCTACAGGTGTCCCATATGTGTCTGTTTCAGACCGGAGGACGTTAAACGGATTTTCGTTCGTTCGCATACGATTCGATTCACTATGATCCGATTTTGACTTTGTCCCTTGGCCCACTACTACTAACTTAATACACAAATCTACCACATACCCCCACATTTAAGATGAAACTTAATTCCAAAATTAAGAGACTCTCTTGTTTCCCTAATGAATCCAAAACACTTTAAACAATAAGATAATCGAACTTCTTATTCCTTTTCCCAACCCAAATGAATCAACAGTCATTTCCAACTTGCCGTGTCTTTGCTTCTGTAATTATTACTTCACACTTTTATGTTCATGTCTTCTCTTTCCCATTACTAAGAACAAAAACCAACCTATTCACACTTAAACTGTTCTTTTGTGTTTTTTGTGTTTGTTTTTTGTTTTAGTCTCGTTACTTAGAAACACTAAAAGTTTATCTGATAACGGAAACAGAGCAGGCTGCTTGCCTTCAACAAAATCAGAAAAAAAATGAAATGAAGAAACTGTTACAACTTCCGATTATTTGAATACATCACTGAACCAGTGTAAGACATAATCTTTGAGTTTTGCTGGCAGTCTCCTCTGCCGAGTTGGACGACCCTCCAGCACTGGTGAAGATGGACTCGCGGATAGTGTAGGAACCGACTTCACCTCTGAAGTGCCCTGGACACTTTCCTCCAGGTGCGGACCAGCGGACACGCCAGGACAATCACTGGACGATGTAGAAACGTCTGGTGTTGAAGATGATGTCAAGTCTGCAGGCGCTGATGGGATTGGAGAAAACTCCAACACAGGTGGCAGTTGAGTCTGACTCTCAGTGTCAGTGCCAGACTGGCTTGATTCACTCACACGGGGATTGATGTGATCAACATGTCTCGTTTGCGTTACAACGCCAGCCAGCCACTTTGGAATCGGATAATTGTCCAGGTTTGAGGCGGTGTTCACTGTGACATTATAATCACCACAAATACGAACTGTTTTGTCAGGCTTAACCACAGTCACGATTGGCGCTGCCCAGTCCGAAAACTGCACCTTCTATATGGTTCCTTCTGCTTCCATCCAATCAAGTTCCTGGCCAACTTGTTCACGAAGAGCACAGGGGACTGGACGTGGTTTGAAATAGCGTGGTTGTGCAGAAGGATCAACAAAAATGTTTGCCTTTACTCCCTTGGTGGTTCCTTTGCCTTCTTGGAAGACCTCTGCACATTCTTGAAGAACTTTCTCTAGCTCTGCATCGCTTGCTGAAGCGGAACCGTTTGACTTGATGGAACAAATCTCAGTCCAGTCCAATTTCAAGTGCTTCAGCCAGTCTCGCCCCAATAAGCAAGGGCCTTCCCCTTTGACCACCACTACTTCCATCATCATTGCACTATCTTTGTATTTCACGTTCACTTTGCACGTCCCTAACACAGGAATCTCCTGTCCCGTGTACGTTTTCAGTCGCCTGGTGCACTTCTGCACTGATGATTGTTAAAGACGCCCCCGTATCCAACTCCATTTACACTGGAACACCTTCCAGTTCGATTGTCACCAAGTAAGGCTTCTCTTTGGTCTGCACTCTGAACACAGTGAACAATTCAGCATCTTCTTCTTCAGAAGAATCATCTGAGACTCGAAGACTTTTCTGCCTCTGTCTACGTTTTGCTGTGTCAGCCAGATACTGCGGACACTGTCTCTGCATATGACCTTTGACATGACAAAGTCAACACTCAATGTTCCTAGATGGCCTTGTCTTCTACATCACCACATTCACATCATCCTTAACATTCTCCTCCTTGTCTACACAGGCTGCATTTGTAGCAGTGAAACCAGATGCTGAAGCTCCGTCAGAAAGATTTCCTTGAATATCAGCAGCACTCTTCTCTGCTTGTTCCATTGCGGTTGGAAGTTCTAAAGCCTTATCAAAGGTGAGTTCTTTTTCCGACAGCAAACGCCTTTGAATGCGGTCACTGTTGATACCACAGACCAGTCTGTCTCTCAGCACTGAACTCAGTGACGCACCAAAGTTGCAATCTTGCACCAAATGACGCAACTGTGCGACGTAGGTAGAAACTGATTCATTTTCTCGACGTAGGCATGAGTGAAACTTGAATCGTTGTACTATCCCTGAAGGCTTGGGCTGCAGATGATTTTTTACTGTCTCTGTCAGCACTTCAAAGGTCTTATCACCTGGTTTTTCAGGTGCCACCAGATCACACATTAATTTGTACGTATCACTTCCACAAGCATTCAACAGAATTGCTTTCTTCCTTTCTGCACTGTCAATATAGTTAGCTACGAAATAGTACTTCATCCTCTCTACGTACTGTCCCCACTCTTCATCCCCTTCAGGGTTGAACTGATGCAAGGTCCCAAAAGAGGGCATCCTTCCAGGTTGTTACTCGTCACCAGATGAAGCAGACCACACCGTAGAGTCAGGAACGACTTGTTTATCTACTGCTCCAACATAGTACAGACATAGCATAGCAGCCATACGTTCAACAAGTGGCCTCCCTTGGCCCACTACTACTAACTTAATGCACAAATCTAACACACTATACATCTCTCACTCTAATTGTCTGTCTGTAGTCCTCCTCCATCTTTCTCTCTCACGGTCATTAGAAACGATAAACTATATGCAACAGCATAGTAACAGTCTGGTGGGTTTTTTAAAAATTAAAATTAAAATTCAACATTCAAAATCACTTTATTATCTCCCAATGAGAAATTTCGTCCAGGTGCTATACGACAGATACATTGACATTCAGCATGCATAAATATAAGCACAATTTTGGATGACAAATCTCATGAGTAATACAAAAATGAATGAGCATTACAAAGGTGAATGCAATACATAATGACATTGACATTTGGCATGCATGAGTATAAAGTAGGCCTACCTATTTTAGGATCACACAGGTCAGATGGATACTGCAACAGGTAGAATCTTTCAACACGAGCAGACATTCAAAAGGATCATGAGCTTAAGAGGTGGATGGATCTGGGGATGAAAGGTTTTTGTGCCCTGGAGTAACTTTGAACATCTTGTAGTGGCGTCCCGAAGGTAAGAGTTCAATAATAATAGCATCGTTTCTATCGTCCTATCGGTGATAGCAATAAGCCTGAACATACATTAAGGCTTTTTGGTGATAGCCTCTGAAACTGTATTCAGTCCATCGCCAGGTTTCATCATCGATGGCATGCTACAGTCATAAGGCAATGTGAATTAAAAATAACACCTCATTGTATAATATGGAATGCACACTTTCAAAAAGGGGATCATTATTGAAAGCTGAGTAAAAACAAAAACACTGACTATCCTCAGTATGACCGAGAAATACAGTCAACAGGAAGGTTTAATAGATAGATATGTTCAAATATATTTGACATATTCACATCATGATGCTCAGTTTTCATGTGAATTTATGTTTGTAATGTTGTGAGTGGTAAGACATTTCAGCCTGATTAAAATCAACGTCGAGGTGTCTTTGCTAAATTCTCCTATTCCTGTCAGTCTTTTGTAACATCGGACTTTTAGAAGACGAGATAGTTTTTCTGCTTTGAAAACCAAGCCAGAAAAATGGAACTTGCTATTGTCTTTTTTTTTAGTATAAATTTCTACCGCACGATGTTTGTTTTGCTACTGATGAACTTGTCCTCGTTTTTGTGTGTGGTTTGTTTTGTATTTGAATCTCACATAAACAAAATGAAGTCTCCCAAAGGAGGTTACAATCTTTTGTTTTGTGATTATTAGCCTTTAACCCTTTCATCGCCAGTCATATTTCAGCCAAAAATGTCCATTCAATTTACCTGGGTAAAGAACACAACCATCTGCAGTATTGGGGATTCTTCTGTGACATATATAAAATAAGGTCTATCCTTACTTCCCAACACTAAGACAATAGGGTCGTTGTATAATAGACCCCAATTTGATGGCTTTTAGTGAAACAGAAGGTAAATCATTGTGGTGCTAAAATACGACTTTGGTGGTGATAGGGTTAATAACTACAGCCAACTCTCGGCCACCGAGAAACCTACCCAAGTCAATGCACATCTGAAAAGCGTTCTTACAGAGCACAACAGACATGCTGGAGTGTATCCCTTTGCACAGTGGGAGCAAAAAATGAACAACGTCGGGCATTCTTTCCTTTCTTTCTTTTCTTTTGATATTACTTTTCTTTCGTAATGTTTGTTTCTTTAATTTCCTTCTTGTCAATGGCATCAAAACTTATTTTGCAGTTCTAATGCAGATTAAGCTGATCTGAATGCTAATTACTCTTTAGCTCTGGGAAATGTGCTCTATTGTTTCAACAATTTATGACATATACTCCTTACCAAAAAGACACGTGAATTGATTACACTACCTGTTTATTTAGAGAAAAAGTAAAATAAATCCAGCAATCAAACGGTTATGTTCATTGGTGTGAGCATTTACAGTGTGATATCGGGGAAAGAACAGTCAATGTTTCGATGTGTTGTCGTTGTACTGTTTAACGTTGGTTGCTTTACTTGGAAAATGTCCCGGTTTTTTCAGCTTCTGACATTAGTTTTCATTTCTATGAGTTAATGGCAGCCGCCTAGCAGGCAGGGATCCACGTCGCTCCTACAGTTTGACTTGTTTACATGTGTTTAAGTGCCGGAGTGTGTGTTTGATTGTGTATTATTTGTGTGCCATGGATCCATCATCACGTCTGTGGCTTTATGGGGCCCCCTTACCACACAGGTTTTTCTTTCTGTTGTTTTTAATGGCAGCAAGAAACTCAATTCTGTCTCAGTGTAGGCCGACATTTTCGCTGGCCGGCCCTCCATCCCTTCACGTTGGACCTAGGCATTCCTTCACAGTGCCTTCGGAGCCTGGCAACCATTTCGCTGACTGTGGCCAACAGCTGGAGTCGATCAGCTCTCCCTACCGCTATTCACCCGACCAGCTGATCGCCTTAAAGACCACAGGCGCCCGCTTGGACCAACATGTTATTGCCTGTCTGAAAAACCTAGGCATAGGTGTCAACCTACCCCGCAAACGTTCCTGTCGTGGTGGCAGAAGAAAACAGAAGAAGATCAACATCATCTGCGGTTCACCCTTCAACGATGTTAGTGCTGGCCCCACCACCCACCATGGCCCTGCACCACCCTCCATCCTCTGTGACCTCACTGACCTGCCTCCTCCGTCCCGGGGCTCAAACCCATCCAACCTTATCACCATCCCACTCCAAAACGTGACCACTCTGCCCCGTCAGCTATCTATGTGTGTCTTTAACGCACGTTCTGTTGGCCCCTCCACCAAACGATCAGCCATATACGACTTCACCATTGACCGCGACGTGGACATCCTCCTGCTGACTGAGACCTGGCTTCGTCACTCGGGTGATGAGGCAAAGTGCCGTGACCTGACTCCCCCTGGCTATACGATGTTCTCCCTCCCCAGACAGCACAACACTAGTGTGACCCGAGGAGGTGGCATGGCCGTCATCCTCAAGGCCACCCTAGCTCAACACTGTGCCATAACAACGGACTTCCCTTTCCCTCATCTATCTTTTGAACTGGCCCAGATAACCCTGACCCTCCCGGACCAACGTGTGACCTTCTTTCTCCTCTACAGACCACCACCCAACAAGAATAACAAACTGACTGTACCAGTCTTCTTTGACGAACTGCCCGGCTTCCTGGACTGTGTGTACTTTACAAATAACAGTGTTATTGTGACTGGCGACTTCAACTTTCATGTAGATGACCCGTGTGATGGATATGCCCAAAAGATGTGCCAACAGTTAGATTTATTTAGTCTTAAGCAAAGTGTTAGAGACGCAACTCATACATGTGGACATATTTTAGATTTAGTTATTCATAGACATGATGATAATGTTGTTCTTTCTACTGATGTATGCCATGATCTTGTTTCTGACCATTATGCCATTGTGTGTAAACTAGCCTTACAAAAACCCACGCGTAGTTCTAAATCTGTCTTTCAACGTCCGCTTAACAAAGTCAATCATGATAAATTAGCAAATGATATCGCGCAGTCCATAACGCCCACTATGTTAGTCTCTGAATTAAACAGCGAGCTCTCTGCTGTTTTAGACAAGCATGCGCCTGTGTCTGAAATCAAACTCCGTGACGGAAAGCCGAGTCCGTGGTATAACTCTATTGCTGTGGAATTGCGCGCGCTCAAAGTCGAACGCAGACGCGCTGAGCGACAGGAAAGAAAAACCAGGCTCACAGTACACAAAGACATCCACCGTGCTGCTATAGATAGGATAGCCCAATTAGTTGATTCTGCTAAGACCGCGTTCTACTCCTCGCTCGTTACTGGCTCGAATACGTGTAAACAGCTGTTTAACAACATTAACTCTCTGCTCGGCAAAACCAAACCAGCTGTTCTTCCAACCATTTCTGATGCAAGTCTATTACCTAACATGTTTGCTGATTTCTTTAGGAATAAAATTATAGCTATCCGTAATAGCTTTCAGTCTGTCCAGCAGTTGGACAATCCTGCCACCATTTTCGAAGGTATCCCTTTCCTAACTTTCACCCCTGTTTCCCAGGACTTTGTTAAACGACTTATGCTACGGACCACGCCCAAAACCTGTGACTTAGACCCTATGCCCACCAAGTTGCTGTTTCTGTTTCAACACATTGATCTTGTTCTGCCAACTATAACCAATATAATGAACGAGTCACTCTCTTCTGGTATCTTTCCCTCGGAATTCAAGACTGCTATCGTAAAACCTCTGCTCAAAAAAACAAACCTTGACCCCAACGAACTGAAAAACTATCGACCCATCTCAAATCTCCCTTATCTTTCTAAACTTCTTGAAAGGCTTGTGCTTCATCAACTTTTCTCCCATCTGACCACCCACAATCTTCTCAGTCCTCATCAGTCAGCCTATAGGCCAGGGCACAGCACAGAGACAGTCCTGTTGCGAATTCTGAACGATTTACTTCTCTCTCTAGACGAAGACAAAGTTTCGGTTCTCCTACTCCTTGATCTTTCGGCTGCCTTCGATACAATCGATCATGACATGCTTATTTCTCGTCTCGAACAAAATTTTGGAATCACTGGAAATGTCCTCAAATGGTTTCGTTCCTATCTTCATGAAAGAAAACAAATAGTTGTAGTAAATGAAAACAAATCTTCTGAGTCAGTTCTTGATTTTGGCGTCCCACAAGGTTCCGTGTTAGGACCAATTTTGTTCATTCTGTATACCACCCCATTGACCCCCCTCATAGCGAAACACTCTGTCCGTCATGAAATGTATGCCGATGATACTCAACTCAATCATCATGCTTCACCGCTAGCTCACGACCAGCTTATTCACACTCTTCAAGACTGTGTCACTGAAGTGAAAACATGGATGTCAAACAATAAACTTAAGCTAAACGATGACAAGACTGAAGCACTTAGAGTGCTTCCCCCATCTGTTGACTCTAGCTCTCTGCCCTCCACCATTGCCCTTGGAGATTCCAACATCCATTTTTCTGAACATATTCGCAACCTTGGTGCTTTCTTGGATGAAGACCTTTCCATGCAACATCATATCACTAAGATCTGCCAGGCTGCATACATCGAACTCAGGCGAATCAGCTCTATACGCCCCTTTCTCACGACCGAGGCAACCAAAACGCTAGTCAGTTCATACATTTTGTCTAGATTAGATTACTGCAACTCCCTTCTACTTGGTTGCCCACAGGCGCTTCTCAAACCCTTACAACAACTTCAAAACTCTGCTGCTAGAATGGTCTTCAAAGCCAAGCGTCTTCAACACACATCACCTCTACTTAAAGAGTTACATTGGCTACCCGTTCAACAAAGAATAAACTACAAAGCTGCCTGTCTCTGCTATCAGATCATATCAGGAACAGCACCGCAATACCTCTCTGAGCTTCTTGAAATTTACGTTCCATCTCGATCTCTCCGCTCAGCAAATGACAATAGGATCTTTCGAATACCAAAATTTAAACGTGATAGGCACGGTGGTAGAGCTTTTACATCATCAGCAGTCAAACTCTGGAATTCATTGCCTTCTGCTGTCAGACATAGTCAATCTTTAGCATCGTTCAAAACAAACCTGAAAACCCATCTGTTCCGGCAGTCTTTCCAATAACACCCCCATCTCCATGTGCACGAGTGTGTGTGTGTGTGTGTGTGTGTGTGTGTGTGTGTGTGTGTGTGTGTGATTGTGCGTGTGTGTGTGTGTGTGTGTGTGTGTGTGTGTGTGTGTGTGTGTGTGTGTGTGTGTGTGTGTGCGTGTGTGCGTGTGTGTGCGTGTGCGTGCGTGCGTGTGCGTGCGTGCGTGTGCGCGATGTATGTCCGTATGTTTGTATGTATGTAATTTGTGTGTGTGTATGTGTATGTATGTACTTTGTGAGCGTGTGCGCGAATGTGAGTGTGCGTGCGCCCACGGCCGCACTTCCAAGCAGGTGTGTGTGTGTGTGTGTGAGTGTGTTGTGTGTGTTCTGTGTGGGTATATCTGCTTGCATGTGTATGAGTGTATGCGTGCGCAGGAGAGATTGTGTTCACTAGAGAGGGGGGGGAGGAGTGTGTGTGAGTATGTGTCTGTGAGTGTGAGTACACGTGAGTGCTTTGTGTATGTGAGTGCGCGTGTGTGTATGTGTGTGCGTGCGTGTGCGCGTGTTTGTACAAGTGTATGCTTGAGTAAGTTTGTGTGCGCTTCAGTGAGAATGTGTTTTCTGTGTGTTTGATGAAATGTGTGTGGGTATGTGTGGGTATGTTTGTGTGCAAGAACGCGTTCACGCTCGTGCGTGCACGTACGTGCGTGTGCGTCTGTTTTGCGTGTGTGAGTGTTTCAATACTGATTGACAAGCGCTTTGTGCTCGATAAAAAGCGCTATATAAATATCCGTTTATTATTATTATTATTATTATTAAATTCATTTGCCTACATCAACAAATTTCGGTGTTTTCTATTGCATGTATCTGTGTTACAATCGTCAAACAACATTTTCAACTGTACAGAGAGCACAATGTAAGCTTCTAGCTTGTCGTTGCTGATGAGTTTGATATCTGCAGCACTAGAAAAGACAACCTAATCCCTTTGGCTGCAGCACTAGAAAAGACAACCTAATCCCTTGGGCTGCAGCACTCAAAAAGACAGTGCAACATAATCCCTTGGGCTGCAGCACTAGAAAAGACAACCGAATCCATTGGACTGCAGCACTAGAAAAGACAACCTAATCCCTTTGGCTGCAGCACTAGAAAAGACAGTACAACCTAATCCCTTTGACTGCAGCACTAGAAAAGACATTGCTAGGGACTAGGGATTATAATTCAATTATTACTGCTCTTAAGCTATCAACTCCACCCTCGTTTTGTCTTTCTTCTCTTACAACTGAAACAATATGTTGATTCCAATTTGTACTGGATTCCATTTTCTACTGGCTGTCAGTACAAATTGGAATTCCGATTTGTACTAGTAGAAATCAGAATTCCAATTTCTACTAGAAAAAGTCCAGTAGAAATTAGAATTCCGATTTCTACTAGTACAAATTGGAATTCCGATTTGTACTTGTAGGATTCCGAATCCTACTGGATTCCCATTTCTACTGTGACATCTACATCTATGTATGTTCATGTGCTGTGTATCTAATAAAAGTCGTTTACACCAACGTTTTGGGGTGAATGTGTCCTAGGCACTCGATCAGGCGCGGATTCCAATATCAATGTGGTAGTTTACGAAAACGTATTGGACGCACAGTTTGTTTCCTTCAAGCAATCGTGGGACAAAAATAATTTAGCTGGCATTTCGTGTCTTCAAACAGAATGCAAAGCTGATCTTACATCCGCTAGAAAACACGCAACTGCCCAGTATGGCAAATTTGCCCCGCTTTGATACCACAAAGCCTAACCAATTCTGGTGCATCGACTGCAATCCCAGTGGTACTGAATCTTTATTACAGATTAAAGTTGGTTAAATCATGATTTCCTCTTGCAATTCCACTATCTCTGGCGTCTTTGTCAGTCTCGAAATGACCAAGGGACCGACTACACTCTTCTAGGCTAATACTTTGGATTTGGTTTTCGCGCAAATGACAAGGGTTATATATAATGTTGAGGGCTTAGGGGGGAACTTTATTCACAAGTTATATCTGAACACCGTTGACACATGTCAGAACGGTGTGCAAGCGCATCCTATTTAAACCATTTCATGTGCTGTTTCAAACGGCTCTTCCTCGATGCTTTATTAATACTGACCATGGTATTTTTTCATTGCATGGGAGATTAGGCCTCGGAGTAAAATATTTCATAGCCTCAAATGTTATTCAATATAGTTTAAGCATTTAAAAAGGCCCATAATATTTTTTGCATTTCGTTTGGAAGTAAGTGTACTTACACCTATGCCTGAACCTATGCTTTACCCTATGGAAGTGACCAGAACATTTCAAATCCTTCTCTAATCATATAGCTGCTATACAATGTTTTAATCTCACAATGCTCACCAACGTCTTACCCTATGCAAGTGACCAGAAAATGTGCAAATCCTTCTCTAATAATATAGCTGCTATACAATGTTTTAATATCACAATGATCACCAACGTCCTACCCTATGCAAGTGAACAGAAAATTCGCAAATCCTTCTCTAATAATATAGCTGCGATACAAAGTTTTAATCTCACAATGCTCACGAACGTCTTACCCTATGCAAGTGAACAGAAAATTCGCAAATCCTTCTCTAATAATATAGCTGCTACACAATGTTTTAATATCACAATGATCACCAACGTCCTACCCTATGCAAGTGAACAGAAAATTTGCAAATCCTTCTCTAATAATATAGCTGCTACACAATGTTTTAATCTCACAATTCTCACCAACGTCTTAATGGTGACCCAGCACCACGATAGAAACATTAAGTCGCTGGGCTAGTTTCTCATAAAAGGCTTGCAAAGTCCAAAATCTCTGAAAATAATCAATTATGAGTTATGGGCATTTTCGTACCCTCTAGCATCTCATCTTTCATATTTATAAAGGATAGTCTTTATTAAATGGTCTCTAAATACTCCAAAAGGTGCTTTGAAATTAGTAGGGCGATGCATGTTCTTCAGCTATGCTAAAATTAGACTGTGATTTATCCTAATGACCGACAGTCACCCAACCAAATTTGAATGCTCATAACTCTAAAACGAAAACAGTTACAAGAATGGTTCTTATATAATTTCAAAGAGACGTGTCTGCAGAGTTTAACAGCTTATTGTCTCAGAATGGTCATTTTGACACTTAATGTCCCTTTCGCATGGGTCACATTTATGTAAAAATGAAAAATGTGGACCTCACACGAGGTTGCCGTTTGTATTTGTGTATTGGCCTAATGCGAAACGAAATTCAAATTTAATTCTGTAGTTTTCATCTATTTCGCCATCTGCAGACAAATGAGGGAAACGGTAGTGAGCTCAGCACAGAGATTTTTTTAACGAGTCCTTTTATTCTTTGTGCAGGAGATCAACTTGAAGAATTCCTTTCGGAACTTTCTCCCTGTCAGGCAGTAGAGGTAAAAGTTCACAATACTGTTAAAATGCAATAACACAAAGGTCACATTGTACACAAGCCATCTTTTGGCGTAAAAATCAATGGTTGTGCCACTAGCAAAAAAGAACATGATAAAGTAGACAGACTGGGGCAAGGTTAGCACAATATAGGTCAGGGACACGACAATCACAGTTAAGGTCACGGAATCGGCGGCTTTTTCTCGTGCCAGATTCTGGTCAGTGTGTCCTCCAGTTAATTTCTGGCGAGTTTCTTTCATGGACTTCTTGAGCTTCCAGATCAAAATAGCGTTGCCAGCAACCATCAAAATAAATGGAATTATGGTATCTATAACCATTTCTAAATACACCCACACATTCTCAGAAAAATATTTATAATCTGAATCCATCCAACAAGAATAGCCATAAGCTTCATTATAAAACATTTTAAATCCGTATAATAAATGCGAATATAGAACAGGAACGCATAGACCGATTACTACAAGAAGAATAAGTACTTTTTGTCGACTGCACAGCACGTTGATCCGATGTGGCCACGCCACAGACATGGCTCTGTGTAAGGTCAGACACACCAGGTACCACCCACAGAGCGTCGTTGACCACGATAACCACTGTATAATTTTACAGCCAGGGTTGTTTGCCAGCAAATTAATATCAAACGCAGCACCCAACAATTCGACAACTGGCGCTCTTAGGATCACGACAGAATCAGCACTCGCCAGTGCAATAAAGTAATACTCAATGAGGGAATCTTCTGACATCATTCTCCTCGCTATCACGATGGTCATGGCGTTTCCAAAACTCCCCAAAAGAAGGATGCTAGAATAGCCGATGTTGCTGATATATTTGCTGAAGACAACATAAGGATGGGAGTCCCAAGGGGTGTCATCAGACTGTAATCCACTTCCATGTGAGGTGGAATTATCTGGCAACGAAGATAAGAAAGATGAAGACACCGCCATTTTGAACTCAGCTGAAAGTGAATGCAGCGTCAGGAGAGAATGATTCCGTTGCACGTCTAAATAATAAGCCCCACAAAGAATTGCAACAGCATTGTTTTGAAAAACGTTTTTGTCCTTAAAAAATAACTTCAAATAATGTTTTTATTTCTTTCCGTCTTGTCGCATTCAACTTACTTCACGGCCGCAATGTTTCGATGTGATGTCTTAGATCATGCAAAATGAGACGAAATATCCATTGAAACTGAAACCCACATTGACAAAAAGAAGGAAAGAATGGTACTTCCTTTAACATACACAGAACCGTCGCTTTACGATGCAACACACACACACACACACACACACACACACACACACACACACACACACACACACACACACACACACACACACACACACACACACGTACGCACGCACGCACGCACGCACGCACGCACGCACACACACACGTGCACGCGCGCTGATACTTATCTCCCACGTCCCTCCCTCCCCGCTCGTCAGCTGTCCTATGGCCGTCCTTATTCACCTCGTCCTCAATGCGCCTTCCGCACCCACCATCACTCACGAACCGTTTCGCGCCATGATGCATTTTGATAATGTAGCTAAACTCAGCCGAAGGGGCACAACTGTGAAACATACTTTTACTTAGTTCAGTCTCTTCCCCTGGCCTATCTTCGGTTATGTGTAAAACATTATGAAGAAAAACAAAAATGATGATGAACTAGAAAATAGAAGTGATTCTTACTTAATCTTAGTCGATGGTTGTGATGTTTTCGACAGAATGACAGATCAAATTACTGATACTTTTACTTATGCTGAGTTATAGTTTACATTTAAAAGTCTTCGTGTTTCTTGCATCCACACAAAACCTTTTTTGCAACGAATCAAGACCACACCATTAATTGAGTGATAATGGGCTACTTTATTTAAAAAGTGCCAGTATCCTATTACCAAACCTATTTAAGTAGCAATATTACCTTGCATAAAACTGAGTTAAGCAATATTAACATTAAAATGCAGCTCCACTTATATAATATTTGCAAACATTTTCATGTACCAATAATTTGCATACAAAAATAACAAACATGTTTCCCTAACAGTACTTAATATAAAATACATACAAACTCAACAATGATATGAACCATTTCTGAAGTCAATATTAAACCACTTTACAGGGCAACATAATATAAAAACTTCTTAACATACAATGTAAAACACACACTTTTAGGGAATACAGTTCTCATTGAAATGATCAACACAGTGCACCCAGTCTAAGATGATTCTATTGAACATGTATGATGGCTGTCCGCCACCGCTGGCAGCAGAATAATACTCAACATGGTGTGACCCGCCAGATATTATAGTGTAGTGTAAATATTCTGCTGTCAGCAGCCCCATTACTTATAGTTTACATTTAAAAGTCTTTTTTTCCAAACTGGTTGTGGATTATGCATTAACTAAACATTGAGCTTTATCACAAATGATAAATACAAGACAGGTTTTCCCCCAAAATATTTTGTATGTTTTGCATTCTGTATGCCTTTGCTATTATTTAAGCATGCCCCAAATCAACACTTAATAATCCTACATTGCTTTATTTGCTGAGTGAATTCGGTGTCCAAATATAGTATGTTCTTTTTAAAGGGCGTGCTATATTATATTCTGTAAATTGTCACGCTCGCGTTGATTCTTTGACACTAATTAGGATCTTTAGTGATACAATCAGCGTGGAGATGTTGTTTGAAATACCCTCAAAAGGGATCAAACTGGGCTTTATGGCCCATGGTCCGAATGTCCTTTCCAGCAGTACTCAGACTTTTTGAAACAATACTAAGGAGATTAAAAAAAAACCCCGCAAAAATACCAAAAAAAACCACCACACACCAAAATCCACCAAGAGTTTTCCTGAGCGACAGACATGTCCTCGCCGCTTTCCCCCATCCTCCGATCTTCACTCTGTGACCCTTTCGTTCCTTCTCTCAGTTAGGATAATGTTGCAAAGAAAATTCAGTACAGTGTGAACAGGGGCGACAACTATAACAAGACTGACAAACGTAACACCAAGAAGGGTAGTAAGAAAGTAATAGTCCTAACGACTAGACTCATTTTCTTTAACAAATACAAACAACAAACTAGAGTACTTGCGTAAACTGACCCAGTCGCGACACACGCTTGCACCCCTAACCCTAACCCTAACCCTAATCTCAACCCAAACCCTTAACCGCTAACCCGATGTTGCCCAAATTCGAACTTGTCCAAGCTTGACCCCTAGTATCCACCTGTACATTTTCATGTTGATATATCCAAGCGTTCTCGAGTTATCGCTGTCCCAGACAAACAGACAAACAGACAGACAGACAAACAAACCTTTGTTTTTGTTCTTGAAACACACTGATAGCTCTATGTGAGGCCATTTTACACCGAAATATGCATTTTGAGCAAATTTGAACACGGACGGACGGACGGACAAAGTGAAAACAATACCAGTCTCGCTTCGCGACTGGTAACAAACAACTACACAAGTGTAAAGTGACGTTATTTATTTCACAAGAGACAAAACACAACTACTGGATATTTGGGCGAAAACAAAGATTTCCAACTTCTGCCATTTATGATTGCGTACTCACTGTCCCCAACCTCTCTCATCTCAAAACATTCTTTCTTTCTTTCTTCTCTTTTCTTTTTTGCCCCTTAATTTGTGTTCACAAATGCATGCCTTTTTCTTTGGTTTCAACTTGATTGTATTATTTACGCATTGGACGGTAGAGGGGAAGTACCGTTTTTTGATTTTGATCTTGTTGATTTTTTGCTCCTTTTGTTGCCTGTTTTTTGCTCCTTTTGCTATTTGCTGTTTTCTTGTTTGTCTGTGTTGATAAAGGCGCATTCGCCGAAAAATCCAGTAGTTTTGTTTTGTCTCTTGCGAATATAATAACGTCACTTTACACTTGTCGTGTAGTTGTTTGTTTGTTGTATGTTCCAGTCTGTATCAGTGTGTTGTAACAATTACAAAGACAGATAAAGGACAAACAATTTTACCATTGTTGTCAATCAATGTTCACACAATGGCATATCATTAATTAAACTGAACTGTGTTGATTATTGGTGCGCAGAAAGAGACTCACACATACGTGTAGACACGTACACTTGTGTAACATCTACCTGTATAAATATAATCAGGATCTTACATATATAGTACACACATACAAGCACACATACCATATAGTATGCACACAGAAACACAGGTAATGTCACAGGCACACAACACACGCGTGCACGCGCACACACACGTACACACACACACACACACACACACACACACACACACACACACACACACACACACACACACACACACACACACACACACACACACACACACACACACAGGCCTACGCACACACACACACACACACACACACACACACACACACACACACACACACACACACACACACACACACACACACACACACACACACACAGACACACACACACACACACACACACACACACACACACACACACACACACACACACACACACACACACACACACACACACATACACACACACACACGTTTAATAGAAAAAAGAGTCATATAGACATACACACAACGACAGACACTTGAAGAAACATTGAGATATATGTGTCTGGTACCTTGCAAGCACATGCAAACCAGGGTGCGCATGCAATCACAC
>CM065682.1:34023111-34044814 GCA_017654935.2 Phymorhynchus buccinoides | reverse complement strand
ATAGTGGAATTGCAAGAGGAAATCATGATTTAACCAACTTTAATCTGTAATAAAGATTCAGTACCACTGGGATTGCAGTCGATGCACCAGAATTGGTTAGGCTTTGTGGTATCAAAGCAGGGCAAATTTGCCATACTGGGCAGTTGCGTGTTTTCTAGCGGATGTAAGATCAGCTTTGCAATCTGTTTGAAGACACGAAATGCCACTAAATTATTTTTGTCCCACGATTGCTTGAAGGAAACAAACTGTGCGTCCAATACGTTTTCGTAAACTACCACATTGATATTGGAATCCGCGCCTGATCGAGTGCCTAGGACACATTCACCCCGAAACGTTGGTTTAAACGACTGTTATTAGATACACAGCACATGAACATACATAGATGTAGATGTCACAGTAGAAATGGGAATCCAGTAGGATTCGGAATCCTACAAGTACAAATCGGAATTCCAATTTGTACTAGTAGAAATCGGAATTCTAATTTCTACTGGACTTTTTCTAGTAGAAATTGGAATTCTGATTTCTACTAGTACAAATCGGAATTCCAATTTGTACTGACAGCCAGTAGAAAATGGAATCCAGTACAAATTGGAATCAACATATTGTTTCAGTTGTAAGAGAAGAAAGACAAAACGAGGGTGGAGTTGATAGTTTAAGAGCAGTAATAATTGAATTCTAATCCCTAGTCCCTAGCAATGTCTTTTCTAGTGCTGCAGTCAAAGGGATTAGGTTGTACTGTCTTTTCTAGTGCTGCAGCCAAAGGGATTAGGTTGTCTTTTCTAGTGCTGCAGTGCAAGGGATTCGGTTGTCTTTTCTAGTGCTGCAGCCCAAGGGATTATGTTGCATTGTCTTTTCGAGTGCTGCAGCCCAAGGGATTAGGTTGTCTTTTCTAGTGCTGCAGCCAAAGGGATTAGGTTGTCTTTTCTAGTGCTGCAGATATCAAACTCATCAGCAACGACAAGCTAGAAGCTTACATTGTGCTCTCTGTACAGTTGAAAATGTTGTTTGACGATTGTAACACAGATACATGCAATAGAAAACACCGAAATTTGTTGATGTAGGCAAATGAATTTAAATGAAAACTAATGTCAGAAGCTGAAAAAAACGGGACATTTTCCAACGTTAAACAGTACAACGACAACACATCGAAACATTGACTGTTCTTTCCCCGATATCACACTGTAAATGCTCACACCAATGAACATAACCGTTTGATTGCTGGATTTATGTTGCCTTTTCTCTAAATAAACAGGTAGTGTAATCAATTCACGTGTCTTTTTGGGAAAGGAGTATATGTCATAAATTGTTGAAACAATAGAGCACATTTCCCAGAGATAAAGAGTAATTAACATTCAGATCAGCTTAATCTGCATTAGAACTGCAAAATAAGTTCTGATTCCATTGACAAGAAGGAAATTAAAGAAACAAACATTACGAAAGAAAAGTAATATCAAAAGAAAAGAAAGAAAGGAAAGAATGCCCGACGTTGTTCATTTTTTGCTCCCACTGTGCAAAGGGATACACTCCAGCATGTCTGTTGTGCTCTGTAAGAACGCTTTTCAGATGTGCATTGACTTGGGTAGGTTTCTCGGTGGCCGAGAGTTGGCTGTAGTTATTAACCCTATCACCACCAAAGTCGTATTTTAGCACCACAATGATTTACCTTCTGTTTCACTAAAAGTCATCAAATTGGGTTCTATTATACAACGACCCTATTGTCTTAGTGTTGGGAAGTAAGGATAGACCCTATTTTATATATGTCACAGAAGAATCCCCAATACTGCAGATGGTTGTGTTCTCTACCCAGGTAAATTGGATGGACATTTCTGGCTGAAATATGACTGGCGATGAAAGGGTTAAAGGCTAATAATCACAATACAAAAGATTGTAACCTCCTTTGGGAGACTTCATTTTGTTTATGTGAGATTCAAATACAAAACAAACCACACACAAAAACGAGGACAAGTTCATCAGTAGCAAAACAAATATCGTGCGTTAGAAATTTCTACTTTCAAAAAAAGACTTAATAGCAAGTTCCATTTTTCTGGCTTGGTTTTCAAAGCAGAAAAACTATCTCGTCTTCTAAAAGTCCGATGTTACAAAAGACTGACAGGAATAGGAGAATTTAGCAAAGACACCTCGACGTTGATTTTAATCAGGCTGAAATGTCTTACCACTCACAACATTACAAACATAAATTCACATGAAAACTGAGCATCATGATGTGAATATGTCAAATATATTTGAACATATCTATCTATTAAACCTTCCTGTTGACTGTATTTCTCGGTCATACTGAGGATAGTCAGTGTTTTTGTTTTTACTCAGCTTTCAATAATGATCCCCTTTTTGAAAGTGTGCATTCCATATTATACAATGAGGTGTTGTTTTTAATTCACATTGCCTTATGACTGTAGCATGCCATCGATGATGAAACCTGGCGATGGACTGAATACACTTTCAGAGGCTATCACCAAAAAGCCTTAATGTATGTTCAGGGTTAGGGTTAGGCTGATCCTATCCCTATACTCTTCGTGTTTACGACTCTTGCTTTCGAAGTCTGGTTTCTTTCAGTTTTATTACAACAACCCTAGGCTGATCCTAGCCCTATCCTATTAATGTGTATGGCTCTCCATCATAAAGTCTGGTTCTTTTCAGTTTCACAACAACCCTAGGCTGATCCTAACCCTATCCTCTTCATGTTAATGCTCTTGATCTCAAAGTCTGGTTTCTGTCAGTTTCATGACAACATCCCTAGGCTGACACTAACCTTATCATCTTCATGATTGCGACTCTCGATCTTAAAGTCTGGTTCTTTTCAGTTTCATGACAACCCTAAGCTGATCCTAACCCTATCCCCTACATGTTTATGATTTTCGATCTCAAAGTCTGGTTCGTTTCAGTTCAATGACAACAACCCTAGACTGATCCTAACCCTATCCTCTTCGTGTTTACGGCTCTCAACGTCAAAGTCTGGTTTCTTTCAGTTTTATAGCAATAACCCTAGGCTGATCGTAACCCTATCCTCTTTGTGTTAACGACTCGATCTCAAAGTCTGGTTCTTTTCAGTTTCATGACAACCCTTGGCTGGCCCTAACCCTACTCTCTTCGTGATTACGACTCTCTATCTCAAAAGTCAAAGTCGTCTTTCTTTCAGTTTCATAACAACAACCCTAGGCTGATCCTAACCCTATTCTCTTCATGTTTACGACTCTCAATGTCAAAGTCTGATTCGTTTCAGTTTCACAAATCTAAGCTGATCCTAACCCTATCCTCTTAGCCTATCCTTATCCTCTTTGTGTTTACTACACTCGATCTCAAAGTCTGGTTTCTTTCAGTTTCATGACAATAACCCTAGGCTGATCCTAACCCTATCCTCTTTGTGTTTACGACTCAATCTCAAAGTATGATTTTTCCTCGATTGGTTGCCTCCTGATGGCATAACAAAGACTCGTTCCCCTGGGACTGCTGGTCTTAGATTCTGCACCTCAAAACATAGCGACAGTTATATGGGGCTCAAAAATGATACTTAACTGGCTTTAAGATACCAGTTAAGAAGTTAACTGTCTGTTCTTATTCCAGTTAAGTAGTTAACTGATATAATCCACTTCTGCTTCCAGCAAAAGAAAAGTCAGTTAACTGTTAAGTGGCATTTTGTCAGGAAACCCAACTCCTTAACTGGGTTTTTTTAACACGAACGTTATGGCCCTTTTCAGTAGCACCCTTTAGTCACAATGTTAGGATTGCTTAACAATAGCACTCTTTGGTTACATTAATACAATGTTATAATTGCTGAATGAACAATTTTATGGCCCGTTCTAGTGATCTCTTTTGATACAACGGTTTAAGGGGAAGACACACAAAAGTTTGTTACTAGTGTATTTTATGCACATATTTTGCAAAACAATTACAAGGTGTTTTACATTTTCTGTTGCTGCTAGTTCAATTTGATGCAGTTCTAATTGTTTGTTCATGAAACACAACCTTTCTATTTATAACAGTGTCACTCACATTGTTTTATTTGTTAATTTATGAATGTGTGAGTGCTGTCATATTCAAAAATAAAAGCTGAGGGCTTTTTATTTGTAAATTGAAATGTCAACATTGTTTTAGCTCGACTTTATATCAGTTGATCTTTGATCAACTTAATTTTTTGTATAGTGAGTATCCTCTATTAGAGTTGAGAACCGGTTCAAACATCGGAACCGGTTTTAAACCGGTTTCCCTTATTCGAACCGGTTTTTACATACCAGTACTCGCATCACTAGTTTCACCTATGCAAGCACATATTTATTTGTCAGAATATTCACACTCACGCACGCACGCACGCACACACACACACACACACACACACACACACACATAAAAGAAAATTATCACTTATGACACACACACACACACACACTCAACTCAACACTCAGTCAAAGTCAAAGCCATACACCACCACAAACTAGAAACTGTTTTACAAATACCCAATCTGCGCTGAGAATCAGTGTTGTTCTTCGAAAAGAATGCGTTATTCTAAGAAAAACTTACGTTCAGTTTGCAGTTTAAAAAACGGTTCACAGCATCTCGAACCGGTTTTTCGAACTGCGAAAGTTAAGCACCGGATTTTCGGTTCAAACCGGTTTTCCCCCCACCTCTATCCTCTATGCCTACGAATGCATATTATTGTCTCTTTCTTAATTCTGTACGTGCACACATACAAACAAGAGGCACGGAGAGAATGCGGGGAGGAGAAAGAGGCAGGCGTGCAGTGAGACAGAGACAAAGAGACAGACAGAGCGAGGGAAAGAGGAGGGAAGGGGACAGTCGAAGAGAGAAATCGCAGACAGGCAACACGAGAAACAGAGACAGAGACACAGAGATATATGAAGACGGAGAGAGAGAACTCAGAACTCAGAACTCAGAACTCAGAAACTTTATTTTACAAGGAAAAGAATTTAGGCTGGGCCTAGTCTTCCATTCTGTCCTTGGTTTTAAGCATGCAATACATAACTAATACTATAAATGAACACTGAGACACAGGAACATCGCCAACAAAAAATAACAACAAACAGTAATATAGCAACGACATGGCAGGCAGAGCATCAACATAAGCAATAAAAACAAATAAAATAGAAAACTAACCAACCAGTTAAACAAGGTAATAGATTAAAAACACCTCTATTACTACAATATACTTCTTCTACTACAATTACTACTACTAGTGTTAGACGGAGCAAAAAGCCCATGGGCGGGTAAGAAGCCCACTCCAACTATGCCACAAAACAAAGCAAATCTCGGTCACATTCTGCCCATGAGACAAGTGTAAATGTTTAGCATTCGTCTCATGGACAAATCCGACCGAAACCCGCCCCACTCCATGAGACAACCGGCACGGGCCCTCCACCCGCCCATGGACCCTCTACCCCGTCTTCACCAACTATTACTATTACTTCCACCATCACCACCACCATCACCACACCACTACAACTACTACTACTACTATTACTACTACTACTACTACTACTACTACTACTACTACTACTACTACTATTACAATTACTATTACAATTACTATTACTACCTCCATCACCATCACTACTACTACCACTACCACTACTATTACTACTAGAGTGCCACAGTAATGTAACAATAACACGGTACGCAGAACATCACCATCAGTAATAAGAACAAGCAAAACAGAAACCAACCGACCAAACAAAACATAAATGAAGAAAGAAACAAAAAATGACTTCCACCGCAATTTACTTCATCTACTACTACTACTACTACTACTACTACTACTACTACTAATAATAATAATAATAATAATAACATAACATAACATAAACAAAACATAAATGAAGAGAAGAAAAAAATAAAAATGACTTCCACCACAACTTACTTCATCATCTACTACTACTACTACTACTACTACTACTACTACTACTACTACAATTACTATCACTACCTCCATCACCATCACTACTACTACCACTACCACTACTACTACTATTACAACTAGAGTGTCACAGTAATGTAGCAATAACACGGTACGCAGAACATCACCATCAGTAATAAGAACAAGCAAAACAGAAACCAACCGACCAAACAAAACATAAATGAAGAAAGAAACAAAAAATGACTTCCACCGCAATTTACTTCATCTACTACTACTACTACTACTAATAATAATAATAATAATAATAATAATAATAATAATAATAATAATAATCATAGCATCATAATAACACAATTAGGCTAATGTAAATCAAATAAAAAGTAAAAGTAATCATAAAAGCATAATGACACAAGTAGCCTAATGTCAAACAGAAAAAGAAAAAAAACACCAAGCAAACATAATCAGAGAAACAAAATGACAGCATTAGTCTAAACAGACAAAATGGCTCGTGTGTGGTGCATTAAGTGATAGTGAAGTTTTAATGGATGGGATTAAGGAGATGCCCCCGCAAGTTAGATTTGAAATTTGATACTGACGAAAATGCCTTTACATCTGAAGGCAGTGAGTTCCAAGCATATGGCCCTGAAAAGGAAAAGCTTGTTTTGTAAAGGTCAATGCGGGTGCGTGGAAGAACATATTTATCAGAACGATAACTACATGTGGAAGGAGTTAAGAGATTTTCTAGGTACTGGGGTGTCAAGTTACTGTGGACTTTATACATTAGGACAGCTGTGTTGTACTGTAACTGGTGTTCAAGTGGTAAAATTTCAAGATTATGAAACTTTTCTGAAGTTGACAGAGATGGATCTGGCAGGATTAAGTTGATCGCTCTTCTGTGGAGCGATGCTAGTTTTTTTAGGTGTTTTTTAGCAGCATAGGACCATAGAGTGGATGCATAGTTGATGTGCGAGAGGCAGTGGCCATAGAAGAACATTTTACGTGCGTCTAGGTCTAGGTAGGATTGAAGTCGTTTGAGAAGGAATAGGTTGCGTGCTAGTTTATTTCTAACGTGATTTATATGTGATTGCCAGTTGAGTTTGTCATCAAGTATGACGCCTAGAACTCGATGTTCATGAACTTGTTCGATATCGTTGCCATCAATAGTTAGGTTAAGGGAATGGCGTGTTAGTTGATGCTTTTGACGGGAGGTTACAACCATGCACTTTGTTTTCTTGGGATGAATTAACATAGAATTATCCTTGCACCATTTAGATACATCATGTAAGCCTGATTGAAGAGAGTTTTGGATGTCAGTTACATTTTCCGAACTGGAATGCAGGGAGGAGTCATCTGCAAAAAGATCGCATGAAACATTTGGGTTGGATATAGACAATGGAAGATCGTTAATGAAAATACAGAAAAGTAATGGACCGAGGACAGATCCCTGGGGTACACCACATTTCACCTTGCCTGTAGAAGAGGACTCGCCATTACAAAAAACGTATTGCGTTCTATTATCCAGATATGATGAAAGGAATGTTAGGGAGTGCTGGTTTCTGAGATAGTGTGATAATTTGTTGATAAGTATTGTGTGGTCGACAAGGTCGAAGGCTTTTCTTAGATCAAGAAAGACGGAACCAGTTAACTGATGCTTGTTTATTGCTGAGAGCCAAGAATCACACAAACGGACAAGAGCTGTGTGACAAGAATGGTGATTACGAAAGCCAGACTGAAGGGGGTGAAGGAGGTTGGAGTTTTCTAGATATTTAGATAGGTGACTGTGGACGTGCTTTTCTAGGGGTTTTGATAGCACTGACAGAAGTGAAATAGGTCTAAAGTTGCTTAGGTCAGAATTATCGTTTGTTTTGGGTATTGGGATAACTTTAGCTGTTTTTAGGGCAGAGGGTATTGTTCTTAGGTCTATGCACAAATTATATGTAAGGGGTTCGACAATGTATGGAAGAGAAAGTTTTAAAAGAGAGGCGTTTAACGTGTCAGGTCCCATTGATTTTTTATTCTTTAAACTAGTAATAAGAGCTCCTACTTCATGAACTGCTAGTAAAGGTATCTGAAAGGAGGAGTGTTGGTTTGTTCTCTCCTCGCAAAAGGTTTGGAGCAAAGAGGGGACCGTGTATTTATTAGGGCATAAGGTGTCAGACTGCATTGTTGAACTTGCTAAGTTGAGGAAGTGCTCGTTGAATGAGTTAGGAGACCAGGTGTAGCTGTGATTTTGTTTAGTGCAATTCTTGTTACTGAAAGTATTTATTGCTCGCCATAATGAAGCCGTATCTTTGTTTGTGGCTAACATTTTATTAAAGTAGTTTCGCTTTGACACTTCAATAAGGTCAACTACTTTATTGCGTTGTTTCTTGTATTCAGTCTCCTTCTTTTCTCTGTCAAGCTTGTGTTTCTCTTTGGCAGAATCGGAGAGTTGCGCATTATCTGCGTTCTTTTTAGGTAATGTTTGTTTTTGTAACTGATCTCTCTCCTTCTTTAGTATATCCCTCTCTTTCATAGACCCCTGTATGTCAGGTGTGAGCCAACCAGGGAGAGAAGGTTGTTTGACTCTTTTCCTGCGAAGCGGTGCGTGCTTGTTCACTATTGGGAGAAGCGTATTATAAAAGGCATCTAGAGCACTCTCAGGGTCAGTATAATTAAAAATGTCATTAAAATTAGCTACATTAAGGTCGTAAAAGTAGTCATTTTGACTGAAATGTTTAAACGATCTGTAATGAATAGTAGTGTGTCCCTTATTTGGCTGTTTTGGAGGCTTGAATAGATAAGTGCAACAAATGGGGAAATGGTCGCTAATACTTTTATTTAAAGTTCTAACGTTTGATACCAAGCATGTATTATTTGTAAGAATATGGTCAAGGAGGGTGGAGGAGGTGGGGGTGATTCGGGTGGGGGAGGTTACAAGTTGGTGCAAACCAAATAAAGAAGTGGTGGATTGCCATGATGGCTGTGATTTCATGAGGTCGAAATTAAAATCCCCAAGCAGAATAACATTATTATTGAGGCGGGTCACCTTGTCCATCATGGCAACAAAATCGTCTAGCCAGATGAACGTTGCGGAGGGATTCCTGTAAACAAAACCAATTAAAAAAGATGGGGATCTTGGAAATTTAACCTCTAGCCAAATACATTCTATAAACGATTCTAGATCTGCTCTCCTTTTAGTAAAATTAGCTAAACTGTCATGTATGTATGTAGCTATGCCGGTTTCACCTTTGCGTTGGGCATCACGGCGGAGAATGGTGTAGTGGGGGATGTGAAGGAGTTCATCAGATATGCCTGAGTGCAGGCGTGTTTCTGTGAGTCCGAGAATGTGGGTGTTTGGGGGTTCATTGAGTAGCAAAGAGATGTCAGCAAGCTTATTGTACAAATGATAAACATTTAAGTGACTCATTTGAGTCCCTGTGATTCGATTGTTATTACTACGGGTGTACATTTTAATAATACAGAGTTACAGAACATGCAATCAATAACGAGAAAAACAACAATAAATGTGTAGGTAACGAAAAGTAAAAAATAAAAATAAAATAAAATAAAATAAAAAAAGAAGAAAGAAAATCAAAAGAAGGGCAATCCTGACACAAAACTGGTATTGTCACAAAGTGAATCCTCAATATAAAAGGACTAGCCACGTTACCAAGCGCTATTAATGTAGGAGATCACTAAACCACTATGCTTGGTGAGTCTCCACAGCCATGCTGGATTCGCTGAAGGGAGGGTGGGGGGAGAAAAGAAAAAAAATGGGAATGTGCGTGTATAGCGCAACAACACTGGGTCACTATTGTTTCTTCCCGACAAAGGAAGTCAATGAAAGCGTCACTCACAACACACGGGGAAGGAAAAGCGTCACTCGCGAGTCTTGAAAAGGCAATTAAAGTTCACTGCACAAATCAATGTAATATAAGTCCGGAGGCCATTGGCCATTGCTCAATGGTTAATGTTTACCAACTTAATTAAAATAAGAAAATGTTCTTAGCGTACAGTATGATAAGGTTTGTCAACAGCGCGCTCAGAAAAAAAAAGTCACTGGCTATTACCAAAGCATAAAAAAGTCACAAAAAAGAACAAACCCCAATAACATGCCCACACTCTTATCAAATAAGTGGAAGGCTGGAACAATATATTAGGTAGAAGCAGCACCCAGTAGTGTCCACCGCGACGGAAACATACATACTTATATAAACTTGCACGCACACACACTAACAGAGAGAGAGAGAGAGAGAGAGAGAGAGAGAGAGAGAGAGAGAGAGAGAGAGAGAGAGAGAGAGAGAGAGAGAGAGAGAGAGAGAGAGAGAGAGAGAGAGAGAGAGAGAGAGAGAGAGAGAGAGAGAGGGAGAGAGAGAGAGAGAGAGAGAGAGAGAGAGAGAGAGAGAGAGAGAGAGAGAGAGAGAGAGAGAGAGAGAGAGAGAGAGAGAGAGAGAGAGAGAGAGAGAGAGAGAGAGGGAGAGAGAGAGAGAGAGAGAGAGAGAGAGAGAGAGAGAGAGAGAGAGAGAGAGAGAGAGAGAGAGAGAGAGAGAGAGAGAGAGAGAGAGAGAGAGAGAGAGAGAGAGAGAGAGAGAGAGAGAACAAAAAACAAGCCAAGGACAGACAACAAAGAAAGACAAGCGTTGCGCGGCATTTCAACTATCATTATTCAAGTTGTATTATAAACCGCCAACATTTCAAACCTAATAGGCTAATAGGCGATTTTCGGGAGAAACAAAACTAGGGAAGAGCACTTCGTAAGAATTCCAGTTGATTACCTCGACTTACTCGGTCAAAACCATAGCAACCATGGCGGCATGGCGTCAAATCTTGAAACCGCAGGATGCCAGTCAGCGACTTGCAAACTGAAAAATGAAGGGTGACCAGTATCCACAAACTGATAGAACTTGCAAAATGTGAGTAAACATATAAATGACATCAATTTTAAGAATGACTTGGTCAATGAATCACGAAACACCTTAGAGAGCACACATTTTCGATTTTAATTTCTTTTTCAACAACATCTTTAAAAATGGCAGCAATGGTCGACCTATGGCGATATTTGTCACGACAGAGGGCAGTCAATGCACTAGGGGCTTATCACGCGATTTTCTTACTTGGGCGTAGTAAGAGAGAGACAGATGGTATGACTACTCACTCTCTCTCTCATTTTCTTTATCCCCAACTAAGAATAGAGAGAGGATTAGCCCCACACGAACGTCATGCCCTCTGGCGTGAAAATAATCGCACTAAGTCTCTCATTATCACACTTATGCACCCACGTTCACCCACACACACAGAGAACAGAAGAAAGGGGATTCTGGCTCAAAACTATTTTTGACCCCTTTTAGACACGAATTCGCAACTTTAAGGCATAAAAAAAGCAAAAAATCTAACTTTTTTAAACCCCCTTTTTAGATACAAAAACGCTACTTTAAGGGGGTGAAAAAAGTAAAATTCGTTTCCCCTTTATTCTGTCAATTCAAAAAAAAAAAACCCAACTATTTTTAGAACCAAAAACATGTTGGGACACGCTCAATCCACCGATGACGTCATACCACAAAAAAACACCCAAATTTATTTTTACAGTGGGGCAACGTATCACTTAGATCAGATTTACACCAAATTAATACAATGATGGTAAATAAAAAATCACTCGACTCAAACAATTCAAAACGTTTAATTCAGAAGGAGGACGCTTGTACGGGATTTGTTTTATTTTTTTTGGTTATATTTTACCCCCATTTAGTTTATAATTATTAACCTTTTTATTTTTATTTTTGCCTACTAGCTAGTGGAGAACAAGCTCATACGACCTTCCATCTACTATTCCATCTACTATTCTATCTACCACCAACTATATAGGTTAAGGAAACGACCTTCTATCTACTTTTAGTAAAAACACCACATCTTTTTATTTAAAACAGCACGTTTTTATAATTTATAAACACTAAAACTCATTTTTATACTAAAATCCAATATTTTTACAAAATTAATTTTAATTTAACTAAAATCCTATCTAATAAAAAAGAAACAAAAATGGTAGATATACTGGATGTGCAACAGTGGATAAAGATCGATAAAACCCAACTATCCAATAGAGATAAAATTGGAGCAGTAGCACTTATGGAAAAGATATGTTTATTAAACTGTAAAAATGATATGTATGGGATAAACTTTAACAAAAACGGGAAGAAAGGACACACTCTCTACCCTATTAGCAATATATTCTGCGATAACTTTGTACTCTCCACACCACGTAACATGTTGGATTCTAAAAATACTATGGTTGGTTATTATAACCATTTAATTAGAGTTATTTTGTTAAGATACAACCATAAAGTTTTTGTTAATGCTATTGGTTACACTGCTAAGGAAAGACAAAAGTACAAAGTAGCATGCAAATCCATCCCACTCGCATTAGTTTACCAAATTATTGGCGACCCGGAATTTGCTAAATACGATATAGTTTTAGAGGATATAGATATTACGCAAGATTTTGCAGGCTCTTTTAATCGAGAAGAAACCATAACTAAGATGTTGGATTTAGATTTTCGCATGGAGGGAGATGCAACTGGAGAGGATAAAATTATATTAAATAACACTTCCTATGTTGGAGAGAATTGCTTAACTTACATGGATACAAGTAACAAGGATAATTTGGTTAGAAGCAAAATCTATAACAAGTTTGTACAGGAAGTGGAGAGTAATAGCGTACGAGGAAATTTAGGACACCACTTATTTACATGGTGCACAGATAATAAAAGACCAGCGTTAGAACATGGATTACTTAGAATGGAGACAACCTACTATGGCAGAGTGCCAAATGAGCAGGACATTAAAAAATATTTAGATGCTTGGTTGGATATTTTAACACCAGAGATCTGTTACTCCACCCCAATTAGTAAACAATGGGCATGTGTTACAGAAAAAATCTCCCATAATCTTGTTGTTAAATGCAACACCAAAATTGTTGTATGCTTATGGATTAATTCTTTTACAAAAAAGATTGGTGGATACTTTAAAGATAGTGATAGCAAAGAAGATTTTTATTGGATGGCAACAGAACTAACATTTAACAAACCATTAGATATAATTTATTTACTTTTGGATGGAAAAGACTTGTCGTTAGCTATTAATAGCTATACTAAACATTGTGCAGTGGAGAATAGTGCAGCCCAACTAACAAGCAAATCTTATATACACCAAGTTAGCACAAATAACCCAAAAGACTACGGTCTAACAGAAAATAATGGAGTTGGGTTCTATTGCAATCCAAAACCTACCAACAAAAAAACCAAAAGTAGATTTGCATTAAGTTTAGAAGTATCTCCAAAAATAGTTTGCACAGATAGAAAGCTAGTAGCCAAGGAAGAGATTCTTAATTTGGAAATGGAACAAAATATTATAAATAAAAGAGTAACAGAACTAAAAAGTATAGTAAAGAAGAATGGATTAGATAACATACTTAAACACTCTTTTAATGCGGGTAAGCTAAGCACATTACCAATTGGTGCTGTATTGGAGGTTTACGGTGCTGTTGCTAAAACAACCAAATACGGTCCTGCATTTATTCTTGCAACAGATGCAGGTCCATACTTCGCAGATTACTACACCAAAAATTTGCTACTTAAATTTAAACCAACAGCCACTTTTAATGGAAACCATGTAATTAAAATCTTATTTTCTTTAGAGATTATTGGATATGGGTGGAGTGCAACAAAAAACAAATATGTTAAAACAAACATAACTATGCGGCAAGAAGTAGATTATAAAAAGGTGGAGGAAGAATTAGATTCGTTAACTACATCTAAACTGGTGTTAAGGACAGATCTATTACAACTAAAAGATTATAAAAAACTAGAAAGTTTAAATGTAGGAACTGTTTTAGATGTTACAGAATATGGGATATTAAAAGTTAGAGGACAAGACAGACATATTATTTTTACAGACTATGGTGACTTTATAGATAATTTTTTTCTTAGGGAAAAGTATAAGCAGATGGAGATGCTTAATAAGCACAAGATAGTTTGCACAGGATTTAAAACAACCAAACAAAAACAAAAAGCTATGGCTGTAAGAATTATAGAAACCATAGAACCGGAGCAAAAAAAATAGCCTACCCCAATAAACTTTGGACCCTACTAACCAACGTTATATACATTTTTGTTAATCCATTTAATTGTGTACTAATTAAGATTTATTTTAATGCTAAACACACTTTAATTATAATAAACATAAGAATACAAAAGTTTGTGTTGTTATAATAAAATATATGCGCTTTTAAACAACAACAGGCACCCTTTAATCCTTGTATGCAGATCTTCTTTAACATTTTTTTTTTTGTTATGTTTTTTATTCTTTATAATTTTAATCCACAACACCTGCAGCAGCACTTCCACAGCAGCACAACACTTTTGGTTGTTAACAGCACAACACTCCGCATAGCGTCGGGTAGATAATAGTACTCCGCACAGCGTCGAACAGATAACAGCACAACACTCCGCATAGCGTCGAGCAGCTAACACTCCGCACAGCGTCGAGCAGCTAATAGTACAACACTCCGCATAGCGTCGAGCAAATAACAACACTCCGCACAGCGTCGAGCAGTACAACAGCACAACACCCGCACGTGGACAGCTAACAACACAACACTCCGCACAGCATCGAGCAAATAACAGCACCTCGAGCAGCTAACAGCACAACACTCCGCACAGCATCGAGCAGCTAACAGCACAACACTCCGCACAGCATCGAGCAGCTAACAGCACAACACTCCGCACAGCATCGAGCAGCTAACAGCACAACACCTCGCATAGCGTCGAGCAGATAATAACACTCCGCATAGCGTCGGGCAGATAACAACACAACACTCCGCACAGCGTCGTTGTTATTACCAAAATCCTCCACAACACTCCGCATAGCGTCGAGCAGCTAACCCTACCCTATTGTTTTGTTTTGCAAATAACACAACACCAAAACAACTAACCAACCACACAACCACACCACACCAAAACAACCAACCCACCACACCACACCAAAACAACTAACCCACCTTGACACCACACCACTTTTGTTTTTAAAATAAAACACACTTGTTATTTTTATAAAACCCCATTTTTACTCCTCTTTAAAACTTGACAACAAAACCACAATTAAATCTTAGCAACTTAAACAATTACTTTTTAAGTTTTTAAGAAGTTCTTGTTTAATAACCTGCTCTAGAACTTTACTGGTTCTTTTATAAGAACTTCTTTGCACTTGGCCACCCTCTATTAAGAACCACCCAACCACTTGACCAAATTCTTATTAAGAACCATCCATGTTCCCATTAAGAACCTACTAAGTTCTTAAAAAGAACCAGTAAAGTTCTAGAGCAGCACAACACAAGTATTCTTATGTTTATTATAATTAAAGTGTGTTTAGCATTAAAATAAATCTTAATTAGTACACAATTAAATGGATTAACAAAAATGTATATAACGTTGGTTAGTAGGGTCCAAAGTTTATTGGGGTAGGCTATTTTTTTTGCTCCGGTTCTATGGTTTCTATAATTCTTACAGCCATAGCTTTTTGTTTTTGTTTGGTTGTTTTAAATCCTGTGCAAACTATCTTGTGCTTATTAAGCATCTCCATCTGCTTATACTTTTCCCTAAGAAAAAAATTATCTATAAAGTCACCATAGTCTGTAAAAATAATATGTCTGTCTTGTCCTCTAACTTTTAATATCCCATATTCTGTAACATCTAAAACAGTTCCTACATTTAAACTTTCTAGTTTTTTATAATCTTTTAGTTGTAATAGATCTGTCCTTAACACCAGTTTAGATGTAGTTAACGAATCTAATTCTTCCTCCACCTTTTTATAATCTACTTCTTGCCGCATAGTTATGTTTGTTTTAACATATTTGTTTTTTGTTGCACTCCACCCATATCCAATAATCTCTAAAGAAAATAAGATTTTAATTACATGGTTTCCATTAAAAGTGGCTGTTGGTTTAAATTTAAGTAGCAAATTTTTGGTGTAGTAATCTGCGAAGTATGGACCTGCATCTGTTGCAAGAATAAATGCAGGACCGTATTTGGTTGTTTTAGCAACAGCACCGTAAACCTCCAATACAGCACCAATTGGTAATGTGCTTAGCTTACCCGCATTAAAAGAGTGTTTAAGTATGTTATCTAATCCATTCTTCTTTACTATACTTTTTAGTTCTGTTACTCTTTTATTTATAATATTTTGTTCCATTTCCAAATTAAGAATCTCTTCCTTGGCTACTAGCTTTCTATCTGTGCAAACTATTTTTGGAGATACTTCTAAACTTAATGCAAATCTACTTTTGGTTTTTTTGTTGGTAGGTTTTGGATTGCAATAGAACCCAACTCCATTATTTTCTGTTAGACCGTAGTCTTTTGGGTTATTTGTGCTAACTTGGTGTATATAAGATTTGCTTGTTAGTTGGGCTGCACTATTCTCCACTGCACAATGTTTAGTATAGCTATTAATAGCTAACGACAAGTCTTTTCCATCCAAAAGTAAATAAATTATATCTAATGGTTTGTTAAATGTTAGTTCTGTTGCCATCCAATAAAAATCTTCTTTGCTATCACTATCTTTAAAGTATCCACCAATCTTTTTTGTAAAAGAATTAATCCATAAGCATACAACAATTTTGGTGTTGCATTTAACAACAAGATTATGGGAGATTTTTTCTGTAACACATGCCCATTGTTTACTAATTGGGGTGGAGTAACAGATCTCTGGTGTTAAAATATCCAACCAAGCATCTAAATATTTTTTAATGTCCTGCTCATTTGGCACTCTGCCATAGTAGGTTGTCTCCATTCTAAGTAATCCATGTTCTAACGCTGGTCTTTTATTATCTGTGCACCATGTAAATAAGTGGTGTCCTAAATTTCCTCGTACGCTATTACTCTCCACTTCCTGTACAAACTTGTTATAGATTTTGCTTCTAACCAAATTATCCTTGTTACTTGTATCCATGTAAGTTAAGCAATTCTCTCCAACATAGGAAGTGTTATTTAATATAATTTTATCCTCTCCAGTTGCATCTCCCTCCATGCGAAAATCTAAATCCAACATCTTAGTTATGGTTTCTTCTCGATTAAAAGAGCCTGCAAAATCTTGCGTAATATCTATATCCTCTAAAACTATATCGTATTTAGCAAATTCCGGGTCGCCAATAATTTGGTAAACTAATGCGAGTGGGATGGATTTGCATGCTACTTTGTACTTTTGTCTTTCCTTAGCAGTGTAACCAATAGCATTAACAAAAACTTTATGGTTGTATCTTAACAAAATAACTCTAATTAAATGGTTATAATAACCAACCATAGTATTTTTAGAATCCAACATGTTACGTGGTGTGGAGAGTACAAAGTTATCGCAGAATATATTGCTAATAGGGTAGAGAGTGTGTCCTTTCTTCCCGTTTTTGTTAAAGTTTATCCCATACATATCATTTTTACAGTTTAATAAACATATCTTTTCCATAAGTGCTACTGCTCCAATTTTATCTCTATTGGATAGTTGGGTTTTATCGATCTTTATCCACTGTTGCACATCCAGTATATCTACCATTTTTGTTTCTTTTTTATTAGATAGGATTTTAGTTAAATTAAAATTAATTTTGTAAAAATATTGGATTTTAGTATAAAAATGAGTTTTAGTGTTTATAAATTATAAAAACGTGCTGTTTTAAATAAAAAGATGTGGTGTTTTTACTAAAAGTAGATAGAAGGTCGTTTCCTTAACCTATATAGTTGGTGGTAGATAGAATAGTAGATGGAATAGTAGATGGAAGGTCGTATGAGCTTGTTGGTTTTTGGGGATAAAAAGCATAAGAAAAGGCGTGATTAAGCCGTTTTTGAATAAAGGAGAGTGAAACCGAAAACCGAAAACCGAAATGAGCCAGAGCCCATTTCTCATGTTCTCTCGGATCAGGCATCAGAATTGTCAGAGGATCCGAGGATTCAGAGGATTAAGAATTTCGACAGAGGATTGCTTCTATGTCAGGAGTTTTGCCGTTTGATTGAGTGTTATCCTTTGTGTTAAATGGACATTTTAAAGTCTTTATCACAGCCTTTTTGGTGTGTTCGAAATTCATTCAAATGTTGTCCCTCTTTCAGTCTAAGGCTTATATAAGCCTTTTACCGCGTTTTCATGAGGATGGACTTCAGACTATTTCTGATGCATGGGTATTTATGACGGGCGTTGCCTTAAATTTGGCAGGTAACGGAACTCATAGCATCAGAATCCATCGTTATCAGCGCCTCATTTTCCATCAATCATAATTTAAAAAATGTCTCAATTTGTGGCTTTGCATGCCCTGATCTCATGGTGGACCTCAGTTTCGGTTTCCATCAGTTTCGGTTTCCAATACAGTTTCGTTTTCCAATCAGTTTCGATTTCCAATTCCAATTGTCCGTTCGGGTCAAAAGTCATGGGGATCAGTGGTGCTGGGGGAGCTGTCGGTGAACGGTAGTGGTCGGCGCCCCGGAGGAGGACCTCATCCGCTGGCTTCAGCGACTAAGAGAATAGTGTCGTAGTAGGGGGGCTTAGTAGGTGGGGTGTCCTGACAGGCTCCACTGAACTCCACCGAAGTGACTCAGCAGACGTGCAGTGTCTCCTCGGTTGGTTGCCTCCTGAGTAGTAACATTAGATTCACTCCCATTGGACTGCTGGTCTCGTTCTGCGACTTGAAACAAACCCGGGGTAGCGCGAAACTGGGGATCCGGAGCACGAGCGGCGGGAGCAAACGCCACTGTTACTGCCCTGAAGATTGGGCAGTAAAAAAAAATATAAAAAAAATGGCAGGTAGAGACGGCGGGAGAGTTGACTATCTTTGTTCCAAAATGGAAGCGAATCGATTTATAAACACGCGCGATATGCACGCTGCACCGTATTCACAAAACGCGGCAAAAACTAGACCCGAAATTGACTCGAAATTTGGAACGTGCTGACCAGGGATAGTGGACATCTTGGTGCAAAACCTGTCAAAGATCCATCATAAACGCGCAATTTACATTTGCGCAGACCCAAAATTTCAAGCCGTCACACACAAACAGTTTACACAGAAGAACTCAGTATCATGCGCACGGCACGGGCAAGAAAAGGGTTGGAGAGCGGAATTACTCACTGATGAGAGCGTATTTACTTAGCGAGGGATGGGGTGGAACGGGATGGGGGAAGGAGGGAGAGAGACCAACGTAATAATACAATATTTCGCGGACCCGGACCAAAAAACTGATTCAGTGTTACCGGTACTTGGCGTTACCGGTACTAGGCGTTAACGGTAATCGGCGTTTGCGCTGGTAAGATTGATTTGACTTGGACACACACACACACAACACACACACACACAGCGAGCGAGAGTGGGGACACCTGCCCTTGGAAAGCGGTGCATCTCAATTGCGCCTATTTCAAGTACCCCATTGCTCAATTGCGCCTGTGTCGATTGCACCCGTTGTAGTCATAATTTGCCCGTAATAGTCATCAATGTGCACGTTGTATAATTCAATGTGCCCGTTGTATAGTCATCGATTGTGCCGTGTAGTCATCAATTGTGCGTTGTAGTCATTATTTGTGCCCGTTGTAGTCATATTTGTGCCCGTTGTAGCATTAATTGTGCCCGTTATAGTCATCAATGTGCCTGTAGTCATCAATTGTGCCCGTTGTAGTCATCGATTGTGCCCGTTGTCGTCATCAATTGAGCCCGTTGTAGTCATCAATTGATCCCGTTGTAGTCATCAATGGGTCCGTTGTAGTTCATTCATGTGTCAGCGTTGTAAGTCATCAATTGGTCCCGTTCGTTGTCATCATTGTGGCCCGTTTGTAGTAATCATTGTGTCCGGTGTAGTAGTATCAGTATTGTTGTGCCCGTTGTGGTCCTCAATTGTGTCCGTGAGGAAGTCATCATTGTGTCACGTTGTATGTCATCAATTGTGTCCGTGGTAGTGCACATTGTTTGCTCCCGTTGTAGTCAATTGCGTCCCGTTGTAGTCATCAATTGTCTCCCGTTGCAGTCATCAATTGTGTCACGTTGTATGTCATAAATTGTGTACCGTTTTATCATCAGTGGTCCCGTTGTAGTAGTCATCAATTACGCCAGTTGTCGTTATCAATTGTGTCCCGTTGTAGTCATCATTGTGTCCATTGTAGTCATCAATTGTGTCCCGTTGTAGTCATCAATTGTTGTCATCAATTGCGCCCGTTGTAGTAATCAATTGCGCCCGTTGTTGTAGTCATCAATTGTGCCCGTTGTGGTCATCAATTGCGGTCGTTGTAGTCATTAATTGTGCCCGTTGTAGTCATCAATTGTGCCCGTTGTAGTCATTCAATTGTGCCCGGTGATCGTCATTAATTGTGGCCTTGTAGTTCACAATTGTGCCCGTTAGTGTCATTATTTGTGACCGTTGTAGTCACATATTGCGCCCGTGGTAGTCATAATTGTGCCCGTGTGAGTCATCAATTGTGCCCGTGTAAGTCATCCATTGTGGCCCGTTGTTGTCATCAATTGCGGTCGTTGTAGGTAATTAATTGTCGCCCGTTGTAAGTCACAATGTGCCGGTGTAGTCATCAATTGTGCCGCGTAGTCATCAATTGGCCCGTTGTAGTCACAATTGCCGTTGTAGTCATTCAATTGTGCCGTTGTAGTCATTCAATTGTGCCCGTGTAGTCATCATTTGTGCCCGTTTGTAGTCATCCAATTGTGCCCGTTGTAGTCATCATTTGTGCCGTAGTAGTAATCAATTGTTCATTGTTGAACACACCAGTTGGATTTTTTCATGATTGATTTGGTACTATTGTTCCAATTGATTATGTTAAAAATGTTTGTGTTTTTATGTCCTGTTTCAGCATTCCAGTTTTGATTGGACTTTTTTAAAGAAAGGGGTCTAAACGGAGTTCGGCATGCAATCAGCCTACAACAACTGTATGCTTACGCCTGGTTTATTATGCATCGAAATATTGATAACAACAAATGATTAGAAGGCATTTTCACAGTGTGTGTGTGTGTAGTGTGTGTGTGTGTGTGTGTGTGTGTGTGTGTGTGTGTGTCGTGTTGTGTGTGTTGTGTGTGTGTGTGTGTGTATGCAGTAGAGGTGGGGGGAAACGGTTTGAACCGAAAAAACCGGTGCTAATACATTCACGGTCCCCCAGTTCGAAAAACGGTTCGAGTGCTGTTAACCGGTTATTTAAATGCTAAAAACTGAAAGGAAGTTTTTCTTAGAATAACGCATTCTTTTTCGAAAAACAACACTGATTTCAGCGCATAATGGGGTGCTTTGTGAACCAAGAGAGTGTTTCTAGTTTGTGGTGGTGTGTGGCTTCGACTTTGACTTTGACTTTGAGTGTTGAGTGAGGTGTGTACGTGTGTGGCATACGTCATAAGTTTCTTTATGTGTATGTGTTGCGCGTGCATGCCTCCGCTGTGTGGATATTATGACAAATAAATATGCGTTTGCATAGTAGAAACTAGTGATACGAGTATGGTTTAAAAAAACCGGTTCGATAACCGGTTCGGATAGGGAAAACAGGTTTTAAAACCGGTTCATTTTTTGAACCGGTTCTCAACTATAGTATGCAGGTATGTATACAATATTGGGTGCGAGTGGCGCATGTTAATGCTGCATGTGGGTTAATGTGGATCTTCTCTTTCTTTCTCTGTACATATCTGTCTTTGTAACATGCAGTTTCTTCTCTTCCCTCTCTCTCATATTGGAATGTGCGCACATATGCGTGGGTGTGTGGGGGGGGGGGGGCTAGCAACACACAATGACATGCATTTACAGACGCATGTATATGCCGCATGTGTGGATA
>CM065682.1:34017431-34022611 GCA_017654935.2 Phymorhynchus buccinoides | reverse complement strand
AGTGGATGTTCAAATAAAACTAACAATGGTTTCGTCTAGTTGTTTTCTTATATATACTAATGCACATTTTCTCTGTAAACATAATGTGATTTATAGAGTTACCATCATTGTTGTTTGATTCAGTTGAGCGTATGCCAAACAGAACATTCTTTTACATTCATATTTATTCTTCCATCGATCTTGCTATTTAAACACCTTTATACATCTTCCCAGAAATTCCTTACCGGTGTACAGCGAAAAAAGAAGTGCTCATAAGAATCTATTTCGTCTGTGAATATGGAACATATTTTGCTGTCGGTTTCTTTCATTTTGTGAAGCAAAATGTTGGTGGGATATAACCTTATGTTGTTAAGTATTTTCCACTGAATCTCTTTTAATCTCGATTCTTTTGTACATCTGAATGGAATGAGCCAGACGTCTTCATCAATAACCATGTCAAGTCTTCGTAACCAGAAGGAATGTGAGCACTGGTGTATTTGGTTATTTCTTGACTGTTTGTCCTTCAAGTAATCATAAATGTGTTTGGGTTTAGGACCGCATGTTTCTAGGAACTTGTGTGTGTTTAATTCTTCACTGTCTCGATTGACTAGGCCAACCTGGCCACTTTCTATCCAACGTTTCCAGACATCGGGAATAGCGTGTATTAATGCGTTGTATTCGGACATGACAGTTGTGTGGTGTCTGCCAAGTTTAATAACGGCTATTTCCTGACATGACATAAACCTGTTCTCTGTATTGTTTACAATATCTCCCACTTTTTCCAGACCGGCATTTTTCCAGACTGGAAAGAATAGGACCTTACCTTAGCATCTGACTAGAGTGTTGTTCCACATCAATTGATTACTAAGGCTAGAACTGTTTATATCTACTATGTTAAGACGCCTTTTAATTTTATGTTTAATATAGGTCCAAAGTACTCTTTTCCAAAATAATTATGCTTTTGATTCTATCCATTCCAACTGCTTCCCTCAGTTCCCAAATTATGTCAAAAGATCCAGTGCCTCTCGAAAGCTGACTAAAGTGCCACAGTGGTATCTGAGCCCATTTGTGTTTGTTATTCTTCAGTACGTTTTTGGCCCATTGCAGATAATGACTGTCCTGTGAACTGTGTAAGTTCATCATGTTCAATCCGCCATTGCTTTTGTCATCTTCTACTATTTTCCTTTTGACCTTTTCGAAAGCCCTTTTATTATTGTATTCCTTAAAAAAAAGAAACTTGTACAGCATTCTATTTATAGTGGGATAAGGCAGGGGTGCCCATTTCCCCCCTCTCGCCTGTCTACTGGCGGTGGAACTCTTAGCAGTTAAAATAAGAAATAGTGAAATTGTGGGTATAACACTGCCAAATAACCAGCAACTTCACCACCACCACAGCAACCTCAATACTACTACTACTTCTACTACTACTACTACTACTACTACTACTACTACTACTACTACTACTACTACTACTACTACTTCTACTACTACTACTACTACTACTACTACTACTACTACTACTACTACTACTACTACTACTACTACTACTAATAATAATAATAATAATAATAATAATAATAATAATAAATTAAGATAAAACAGCTTGCAGATGACACAACTTGATTTCTCTACAGCAGTGATGACATGAGGCAAGCCAAATGTATCATAGACACATTCAAATCAATCAAATCAAATCAAATCAAATCAAATCATCTTTATTATCTCATAACTGAGAAATTGCAGTCAGGTGCACATAAGAAAAACAGCAACAATAAACACATTTATCAACAACAACAAAAACCACAACAACAATAAACACATTTATCAACAATTAAAGAATATAAACTAATAACTAATAACACTGCAATATTGTAGTTAACAAACTGGACGAATACGAATACAAATTCAATCCCAAGGAGATGGACAGGCTGCTCAGCAAAACAATCACTCAATGCAGTGCATTAAGAGTTCAACAGATGAATTGATCTTGGTAAGAAAGTTTTCTGTGCTCTTATTTTCAGTTTTAGAGTTCTGTATCGACGGCCCGATGGTAATACTTCATAGTATTTTGCCAGAACATGACTGTTATCATTAAGAATTTTCCTGGCTTTCTTGACTACTTGTCTGTCATACAACTCTTGCATACCACTCTGCCTTGCACCCACAACTTTACTGCACACATTCACCATATCACTCAACACACGCTTACTTTTTACACTCAAGCTTCCATACCAACAGATAAATGACACAGTAAGAACAGATTCAATGCAACATCGGTAGTAGGTTTGAAGAATATCTGAACAGACACCAATATTCCTTAGCCTCTGTAAACAAAAGATCCTGGACTGACTTTTCTTATGTATATGCTCATTATGTCCATTCATTAGTTTCTCGGGATTAAGGCTAAATATAAAAAAGACTAAAGTGATGAAACTAGGTAGCAAAAGGGGCGAAACTGAAATCCTCCCCTTTAACACGGAAAACAAACTTAAAATCCTGGGAATTATATTCTCAAATTAAAAAAAGTGCAAACAATGTCAAGGAAAATTGGGGGAAAAGAGTTGAAAATATTGATAGAGTAACACGTATATGGAACCAGAGAGATTTGGGGCTCAATGGAAAAATGATTGTTATCAAAACATTTCTTTTGTCTCAGCTAGTTTTTGTCATGCATATCATTGGTTTGCCAGAACATGTAATCACGACGCTAAAATGTTCATTTCTAAGAATTATGACATGCTTTTAATTCTTAAACACGACTCAAACAATGTGCTAATCTGCATGCAGGCCCTACGATCTTTTTAATCTGATTAGCGTATTTAAATTAAAAAGTCAGATTAAAAAAGAGAGTATTATATCAAAAATGGTGTTGAACATTTTGCATTAACCGTTACTTTTGGGGCTTTTGTTTTTAGTGTGGAGCATCACAACAAAAAGTAAGGGTGTAGTTGAGCATTAAAACATTTTTAATCCGTCAATAGATACCATAATGAGTATATTAGTCCAGGCGAAATTAAGCTTGACCTTGTTTTGTGATATATATTAGGTTTTTATGTCCATCTAACATGATTTGAGGGTGCTGAATCCAAATCCGTTGGAGGCCAAGTTGTAAATGTTGGGCATTTTGAGTTATGACGTAATTTTCAAAATGGCCGCCATGGGACTCTAGAGAACTGTAAAAACATGCACTTACCGTAATTATTTTGTATCTAATGCTTTTTTATTTTTAAAAGAAAAATAGTATAATTTGCTAAAATGATTCAAACTATGTGAACTATACTCTATTTTAGTACTTATTAGCCCCCAGCCACTCTGCGGAGAGGGCTATCATGATCTTTCGTGTCCTTTTATTTGCCTGGCAATTATCTTAAGAACCATTCCACAGAATCATTTCGAATTTGTGTGCTACTATTTTAATGAATCTGATGTGCCCCTCAGTATGCCTTGTTGACCTTTGACCTTGAGCATGTGATGTTATTGTATGAACTATTCTTTTTCAACTTTTGCGCTGCTGTCGTAAAATAAGCTATGTGGTTTTTACTACTCATCAGATGTGGTGATATGGTGAAAGCTTGGCCAACCATTGATTCATACCAACACTGGGGGGTTGCTTATTTATTAAATTAGCAAGTTCAGGTTGGTGAGCAATAATTGGCAAATGAACCATTAATGATTTGGTCTTGAAATTTAATGAAGTTATCTGATTCTGAATCGGCCAATTTAGGATTTGCCACTGGTGGTTTTTGTTTACAAGCAAGCAAGCAAAACAGTATATGACTTTTGGCTTTATCATTCTTCATAGTGATCAAGCTATCAAACTAAACTTGTGGCTTATTTACTGTATGCTAAACAGTGTGCTTGTGCACAATGTGGACATACTGTTTCAGTGTCTTGTCTTTCTTTTTCATAATATATTTACTGATTTATTTAACATTAAGAAGTAATTGCATATATATTGGAAATGAAGTCAATCTCCAAACACAGAATATAATGTATATATTGTTTAAATGAAAATATATATCTCTAGAGACGAGAGAGAGAGAGAGAGAGAGAGAGAGAGAGAGAGAGAGAGAGAGAGAGAGAGAGAGAGAGAGAGCGAGCGAGCGAGCATACATGTGTTTGAGAAAGTGTGTGTGTGTGTGTGTGTGTGTGTGTGTGTGTGTGTGTGTGTGTGTGTGTGTGTGTGTTTGTGGCCTAAGAGTTTATATATGATTCTGACTGATAATAATAGAATAATAAATAGAAAATCTGAATCTTCATAAAGTCTGTTGTCTGGGTGATCTTTTGTTCTACAATCCATGGTGTGTGTGTGTGTGTGTGTGTGTGTGTGTGTGTGTGTGTGTGTGTGTGTGTGTGTGTGTGTGTGTGTGTGTGTGTGTGTGTGTGTGTGTGTGTGTGTGTGTCTGCTTACAGCTACATCAGTGTGTGTGGGTGTACTTCTCAGTAAATAGTGTTTGGCAGTGACCATATTCACATTGAGATAGTATGATACTTATTTTAATGTTATGATATCTTAGAAGTCCTTCTAAAGTCCTATTAAATTCCACTATTTTAGAAGGACTTCTACTATATCATAATAATAAGTGTCATGCCATCTCACTGTGGATACAGGCCCAGGTCAGTAACCTCTAGATAACAAGAAAGACAAGTGCTCATCTGGGAAACTGAAACTGAAACAGTAAGCTTGGACATTTGTTTAGTGGAGACACCTTGCCCAGGGGACATCCCCACTCTGGGGACCTTGAGAATGTAGGACTAGTGGCATAGGGGAACATCCCTAAAGGCTGCTGCACATTGCAGTGCACATGCCTCCCAGTTTGAAACAATGAAAACCATAGCATATAGCATATAATAGCGCAGACACTGTAGGATTCACATGCCTCCCAGTTTGAAACAATGAAAGCCATAGCATATAGCATAGCATAACACAGACACTGTAGGATTCACATGCCTCCCAGTTTGAAACAATGAAAGTCATAGCATAGCATAGCACTGACACTGTAAGATTCACATGCCTCCCAGTTTGAAACAATGAAAGTCATAGCATAGCATAGCACTGACACTGTAAGATTCACATGCCTCCCAGTTGAACAATGAAGAAACAATGAAGGTCATAGTATGGCATAGCATAGCACTGACACTGTAGGATTCACATGCCTCCCTGTTTGAAACAATGAAAGTCATAGCATAGCATAGCACTG
>CM065682.1:33982431-34012431 GCA_017654935.2 Phymorhynchus buccinoides | reverse complement strand
GAAGACAACATAAGGATGGGAGTCCCAAGGGGTGTCATCAGGCTGTAATCCACTTCCATGTGAGGTGGAATTATCCGGCAACGAAGATAAGAAAGATGAAGACACCGCCATTTTGAACTCAGCTGAAAGTGAATGCAGTGTCAGGAGAGAATGATTCCGTTGCACTTCTAAATAATAAGCCCCACAAAGAATTGCAACAGCATTCTTTTGAAAAAAGTTTTTGTCCTTAAAAAATAACTTCAAATAATGTTTTTATTTATTTCCGTCTTGTCGTATTCAACTTACTTCACGGCCGCAATGTTTCGATGTGATGTCTTAGATCATGCAAAATGAGACGAAATATCCATTGAAACTGAAACCCACATTGACAAAAAGAAGGAAACAATGGTACTTCCTTTAACATACACAGAACCGTCGCTTTACGATGGAACACACACACACACACACACACACACACACACACACACACACACACACACACACGCGCGCGCGCGCGCGCACACACACACACACACACACACACACACGTATGCACGCGCGCACTCACGCACACACGCGCGCACTCACGCACACACCCACACACCCGTGCACGCGCACGGATACTTATCTCCCACGTCCCTCCCTCCCCACTCGTCAGCTGTCCTCACAGCTGTTCCACCCCATACAAAATCAAGCTATTTAGTTACAAGACTGCAGTTAGAAATCTTAGATACAAACTGCACAAAACGTTTGCTTGTAAAAATATTTGGGCTGTATGTTCTTCATTGTATTTTTAATATATTTCTTCCATCAGATTTATGGCAAAAACTTATTTTGTTGAGCAGTATCATACAACATATTTAGTAGAAAATGTTCTTGAATAATGCACAAACATAAATAAAATTGCCCATGAGTGAACATATAGCAATATCCACTGAATATAAGTAATTTTGTCACATATTACAACATATTCGTGATTGTAATTTATGAAAAGCAACATATGGTAAACTAAAGTTGGCTTGAAACAACCTCTGAAAATATAGATAAACTAAATGTTCCTCCCGAAACAGCGGTGTCCTATGGCCGTCCTTATTCACCTCGTCCTCAATGCGCCTTCCGCACCCACCATCATTCACGAACCGTTTCGCGCCATGATGTAGTTTGATAATGTAACTAAACTCAGCCCAAGGCGCACAACTGTGAAACATACTTTTACTTAGTTCAGTCTCTTCCCCTGGCCTATCTTCGGTTATGTATCAAACATTATGAAGAAAAACAAAATTGTTGATGAACTAGAAATTAGAAGTGATTCTTACTTAATCTTAGTCGATGGTTGTGATGTTTTCGACAGACTGACAAACCAAAGTACTGATACTCTTACTTATAGTTTACAATTAAAAGTGTGTTTTTTCCAAACTGGTTGTGGATTATGCATTAACTAAGCATTGAGCTTTATCACAAATAATACATACAAGACAGGTTTCCCCCCAAATATTTTGTATGTTTTGCATTCTGTATGCCTTTGCTATTATTTAAACATGCCCCAAATCAACACTTAATAATCCTACATTGCTTTATTTGCTGAGTGAATTCGGTGTCCAAATATAGTATGTTCTTTATAAAGGACGTGTTATATTATATTCTGTAAATTGTCACGCTCGCGGTGATTGCTTGACACTAATTAGGATCTTTAGTGATACAATCAGCGTGGAGATGTAGTTTGAAATACCCTCAAAAGGGATCAAACTGGGCTTTGTGGCCCATGGTCCGAATATCCTTTGCAGCAGTATTCAGACTTTTTGAAACAATACTAAGGAGATAAAAAAACAACAACGCAAAAATACACACAAAAAACACCACACACTAAATCCACCAAGAGTTTTGCTGAGCGACAGACATGTCCTCGCCGCTTTCCGCCGTCCTCCGATCTTCACTCTGTGACCCTTTCGTTCCTTCTCTCGGTTAGGATAACGTTGCAAAGAAAAATCAGAACTGTGTGAACAGGGGCGACAACTATCACAAGACTGACAAATGTAACACCAAGAAGGGTAGTAAGAAAGTAATAGTCATAACGACTAGACTTATTTTCTTTAACAAATACAAACAACAAACAAACAACTACACTAAAGTGACGTTATTTTATTCACAGGAGACAAAACGAAACTACTGGATATTTTTTCTTTCTTCTTTTTGAAAGCAATTTGTGTTCACAAATTGACTTGTTCTTTGGTTTCAATTTGGTTGTATTGCGGGGTACTGACATGGGCGGGTAAGAAGCCCACCCCAATCATCTCATCAAATGAAGCATTTTTCAGTCTCTTTTGCCCATCTCTTTAATGTCTAGCATTCGTCCCCCCCCCCCCCCCTGATTGGTGTTCACAAATGCATGACTTGTTCTTTGGTTTCAACTTGGTTGTATTATTTACGCATTGGACTGTAGAGGGGAACTATCGTTTTTGTTTGTGGCACAAGCCACAAACCTATAACTCACTTTGTCTGTCGGTCTGTCGGTCTGTCCAAAATTGTTGCACGCCACAAACGATTGCGAATCCGCGCTTGTTTGATTTTGATCTTGTTGATTTTTTGCTCCTTTTTATGCCTGTTTTTTTGCTATATTTGCTGTTTGCTGTTTTCTTGTTTGTCTATGTTGATAAAGGCGCATTCGCCGAAATATCCAGTAGTTTTGTTTTGTCTCTAGTGAATAAAATAACGTCACTTTACACTTGTTGTATAGTTGTTTGTTTGTTGTATGTTCCAGTCTGTATCAGTTTGTTGTAGCAAATACAAAGACAGATAAAAGACAAACAATATCACCGTCGTTGTCAATCAATGTTCACACAATGGCATATCATTAATTAAACCGAACTGTGTTGATTATTGGTGCGCAGAAAGAGACTCACACATACGTGAAGACACGTACATTTGTGTAACATCTACCTGTATAAATATAATCAGGATCTTACATATATAGTACTCACATACAAGCACACATACCATATAGTATGCACACAGAAACACAGGTAATGTCACACGCACATAACACACGCGTGCATGCGCGCGCGCACGCACGCACGCACGCACGCACGCACGCACGCACGCACGCACGCACGCACGCACGCACGCACGCACGCACGCACGCACGCACGCACACACACACACAAACACACACACACACACACACACACACACACACACACACACACACACACACACGTTTAATAGAAAAAGAGTCATATAGACATACACACAACGACAGACACATGAAGAAACATTGAGATATGTGTCTGGTACCTTGCAAGCACATGCAAACCAGGGTGCGCATGCAATCACACGCGAATAATTACGTAGGCCCTTCACGTACTCATGCAAAAATCACAGGTGTGCATTCGCGTACGCACAAAGGCACACACACTCAGAGAGAGAGAGAGAGAGAGAGAGAGAGAGAGAGAGAGAGAGAGAGAGAGAGAGAGAGAGAGAGAGAGAGAGAGAGAGAGAGAGACATACACACACACACACACACGCGCGCGCACACACACACGCAGGCACGCAGACACGCACGCACGCGTGTGCACACACACACACACACACACACACGCGCGCGCGCGCGCGCGCGTGCACGCACGCAAACACACGCACACGCGGAGTACGAGTGCGAAAGTGACGTGATGGCATAATACAAAAGGCAATTAACGAACAACCAGATAGATATTGATGAATATTTCATTATTTCACCTGTTGCCTTTCCTATTGATTAATAACATATCATTGTAGTTGCTTGTTAGTACGCGTGTGCAAGTACAATGTGCAGTAGCCTAAATGTGAATGTGAAAGTCCAGGCTGTTCTCTGTCTCTCTCTCTCTCTCTCTCTCTCTCTCTCTCTCTCTCTCTCTGTGTGTCTCTCTCTCTCTCTCTCTCTCTCTGTGTCTCTCTGTCTGTATGTGTGTGTGTGTGTGTGTGTGTGTGTGTGTGTGTGTGTGTGTGTGTGTGTGTGTGTGTGTGTGTGTGTGTGTGTGTAGGTGTGTGTGTGTGCGCGTGTGAGTGTGTGTGTGTGTGTGTGTGTGTTTGATTGTGTGTGTGTGTGCGTGTGCGTGTGTGCGTGTGTGCGTGCGTGCGTGCGTGCGTGTGTGCATGCGCGCTTACTGATCGTCAACGGCTTTCCTATAGTGGATGTTCAAATAAAACTAACAATGGTTTCGTCTAGTTGTTTTCTTATATATACTAATGCACATTTTCTCTGTAAACATAATGTGATTTATAGAGTTACCATCATTGTTGTTTGATTCAGTTGAGCGTATGCCAAACAGAACATTCTTTTACATTCATATTTATTCTTCCATCGATCTTGCTATTTAAACACCTTTATACATCTTCCCAGAAATTCCTTACCGGTGTACAGCGAAAAAAGAAGTGCTCATAAGAATCTATTTCGTCTGTGAATATGGAACATATTTTGCTGTCGGTTTCTTTCATTTTGTGAAGCAAAATGTTGGTGGGATATAACCTTATGTTGTTAAGTATTTTCCACTGAATCTCTTTTAATCTCGATTCTTTTGTACATCTGAATGGAATGAGCCAGACGTCTTCATCAATAACCATGTCAAGTCTTCGTAACCAGAAGGAATGTGAGCACTGGTGTATTTGGTTATTTCTTGACTGTTTGTCCTTCAAGTAATCATAAATGTGTTTGGGTTTAGGACCGCATGTTTCTAGGAAATTGTGTGTGTTTAATTCTTCACTGTCTCGATTGACTAGGCCAACCTGGCCACTTTCTATCCAACGTTTCCAGACATCGGGAATAGCGTGTATTAATGCGTTGTATTCGGACATGACAGTTGTGTGGTGTCTGCCAAGTTTAATAACGGCTATTTCCTGACATGACATAAACCTGTTCTCTGTATTGTTTACAATATCTCCCACTTTTTCCAGACCGGCATTTTTCCAGACTGGAAAGAATAGGACCTTACCTTAGCATCTGACTAGAGTGTTGTTCCACATCAATTGATTACTAAGGCTAGAACTGTTTATATCTACTATGTTAAGACGCCTTTTAATTTTATGTTTAATATAGGTCCAAAGTACTCTTTTCCAAAATAATTATGCTCTTGATTCTATCCATTCCAACTGCTTCCCTCAGTTCCCAAATTATGTCAAAAGATCCAGTGCCTCTCGAAAGCTGACTAAAGTGCCACAGTGGTATCTGAGCCCATTTGTGTTTGTTATTCTTCAGTACGTTTTTGGCCCATTGCAGATAATGACTGTCCTGTGAACTGTGTAAGTTCATCATGTTCAATCCGCCATTGCTTTTGTCATCTTCTACTATTTTCCTTTTGACCTTTTCGAAAGCCCTTTTATTATTGTATTCCTTAAAAAAAGAAAGAAACTTGTACAGCATTCTATTTATAGTGGGATAAGGCAGGGGTGCCCATTTCCCCCCTCTCGCCTGTCTACTGGCGGTGGAACTCTTAGCAGTTAAAATAAGAAATAGTGAAATTGTGGGTATAACACTGCCAAATAACCAGCAACTTCACCACCACCACAGCAACCTCAATACTACTACTACTACTATTACTACTACTACTATTACTACTACTACTACTACTACTACTACTACTACTACTACTACTACTACTACTACTACTACTACTACTATTACTACTACTACTACTACTACTACTACTACTACTAATAATAATAATAATAATAATAATAAATTAAGATAAAACAGCTTGCAGATGACCCAACTTGATTTCTCTACAGCAGTGATGACATGAGGCAAGCCAAATGTATCATAGACACATTCATTAGTTTCTCGGGATTAAGGCTAAATATAAAAAAAGACTAAAGTGATGAAACTAGGTAGCAAAAGGGGCAAAACTGAAATCCTCCCCTTTAACACGGAAAACAAACTTAAAATCTTGGGAATTATATTCTCAAATTAAAAAAAGTGCAAGCAATGTCAAGGAAAATTGGGGGAAGTATTGATAGAGTAACACGTAAATGGAACCAGAGAGATTTGGGGCTCAATGGAAAAATTATTGTTATCAAAACATTTATTTTGTCTCAGCTAGTTTTTGTCATGCATATCATTGGTTTGCCAGAACATGTAATCACGACGCTAACATGTTAATTTCTAAGAATTATGACATGCTTTTAATTCTTAAACACGACTCAAACAGTGTGCTAATCTGCATGCAGACCCTACGATCTTTTTAATCTGATTAGCGTCTTTAAATTAAATTAAAAAGTCAGATTAAAAAAGAGAGTATTATATCAAAAATGGTGTTGAACATTTTGCATTAACCGTTACTTTTGGGGCTTTTGTTTTTAGTGTGGAGCATCACAACAAAAAGTAAGGGTGTAGTTGAGCATTAAAACATTTTTAATCCGTCAATAGATACCATAATGAGTATATTAGTCCAGGCGAAATTAAGCTTGACCTTGTTTTGTGATATATATTAGGTTTTTATGTCCATCTAACATGATTTGAGGGTGCTGAATCCAAATCCGTTGGAGGCCAAGTTGTAGATGTTGGGCATTTTGAGTTATGACGTAATATTCAAAATGGCCGCCATGGGACTCTAGAGAACTGTAAAAACATGCACTTACCGTAATTATTTTGTATCTAATGCTTTTTTATTTTTAAAAGAAAAATAGTATAATTTGCTAAAATGATTCAAACTATGTGAACTATACTCTATTTTAGTACTTATTAGCCCCCAGCCACTCTGCGGAGAGGGCTATCACGATCTTTCGTGTCCTTTTATTTGCCTGGCAATTATCTTAAGAACCATTTCACAGAATCACTTCGAATTTGTGTGCTACTATTTTAATGAAACTGATGTGCCCCTCAGTATGCCTTGTTGACTTTGACCTTTGACCTTGAGCATGTGATGTTATTGTATGAACTATTCTTTTTCAACTTTTGCGCTGCTGTCGTAAAATAAGCTATGTGGTTTTTACTAAGCTGAGGTGCATAGAGGATATGAGGTGTATGCCTGTATTATCATGCTCAGGTGTATTTTGTATATGCGTTGTATCTGTAAGGCGCTTTGAGCTGTTGTGAGGATACTGCGCCATATAAATGTTATTAATTATTTAATTACAGATGCCTATTTTATGCCTAAGCCTTTCATCCTAAATGCTTGACCTTGAATTTGCATTGAATATTTAAACTTTTTGTTTTAATATATATTTCAAATATCTGCAGTAACGGTCTCATAATTGGTACATTAGCCTATGGTTATATAGATACTAACCTAAGTACCGATGACATCTCTAACCTTCATCTTAACGCTTGGCCTTTGTTGCTAGGCGTCAAGCAGTACAATACAGCGATCAGTGTCGATTTAAAGGTGGGTAAAAGGGCCGACGTGCCATTGCATGGAGGGGTGAGTGAAGAAGGGAAAGATTGGGGAAAGCATCAGAGGATTTGTTGGTCCGCATTTTTTGCTTTTCCACTCTTGGTGGAGAAAGGTGTACTTTTAGTGGTCTCATTGGGATTGCAGACTAATGTTAAGCAGTATGCAACTTCAAGAAGACAATTATTAGTGAATCAGAGGGTCTTCTTCCTGTCGGGGATTGTATCACAAAATACAATGGCCAAGTTCTTAGAAACTGATCAGATACATATTATTATACAAACATGTTGTTTGAATGTGTCCTCAATGGGTTAAATGTCCACAATGCTCTCTTCATCATTTGATCATTTTCAGCATCTCTGATTTTAACTGTCATGAGAGTTTTGCACACAAAGCCTCCTTTCATTTGCAGAATTATGTGCAGATGGGTGCTGCCCTGCTATGCGCCCATTGCTGCATTGCATAATTGAAAAGTCTACACTGTAAACAACTCGCCGGCCTGCGTAGCTACGATCGTTGTAGGCTACTTGTACTTGTAGACTAGTCGTTGTAGCCACTCTAAAAGCAATGCCGAGTGGAGTTCATTGTTGCATTATCAACTCTCACAATTCTTCTCATGATTATAAAGGCGTCAAGAAGAACGATGGAATTTCTTTCCATCGAATTCCCAGTTAAAAGCAACGAACAACCAGCTGTTCAAGACGCCTTGAGAAGAAAAAGAATGGCCTGGATAGCCGCTATCAGACGAACCATTAACCCTTTCACCGCCAGCCATATTTCAGCTAAAGATTTCCATTACATTTACCTGGGTAGAGAACAAAATCCATCTGCAGTGTTGGGGATTCTTCTGTGACATATAAAATAAGGTCTAACCGTACTTCCCAAAACTAAGACAATAGGGTCTTTGAATACTAGACCCTAATGTGATGCCTTTCAGTGCCTAGTTGCCCTCATTACCCTGACCTGACCTAAATCACTGTGGTGTTAAAATGCTACTTTGGCGGTGAAAGAGTTAAGTTCCATAAGAACCATTCGACAAGAAAGCCTTTAACTGAAGTAAATAAATGCACAATTGAGTGTGTGTGTGTGTGTGTGTGTGTGTGTGTGGTGTGTGTGTGTGTGTGCGTGCGTGTGTGTGTGCGTGTGCGTGTGCGTGTGCGTGTGCGTGCGTGTGCGCGTGTGCGTGTGTGTGCGTATGCGTGTGCGTGTGCGTGTGTGTGCGTGTGTGTGCGTGTGTGCGTGTGTGCGTGTGTGTGTGATTAAGAAACTCAATTGTGCTCTCCGATGTGGGTGATTGAGAAATTATATCTTACACTCATCAGATGTGGTGATATGGTGAAAGCTTGGCCAACCATTGATTCATACCAACACTGGGGTTGCTTATTTATTAAATTAGCAAGTTCAGGTTGGTGAGCAATAATTGGCAAATGAACCATTAATGATTTGGTCTTGAAATTTAATGAAGTTATCTGATTCTGAATCGGCCAATTTAGGATTTGCCACTGGTGGTTTTTGTTTACAAGCAAGCAAGCAAAACAGTTTGTGAAACCCAATCAAACACATGTACATGTATATGACTTTTGGCTTTATCATTCTTCATAGTGATCAAGCTATCAAAGTAAACTTGTGGCTTATTTACTGTATACTAATCAGTGTGTTTGTGCACAATGTGGACATACTGTGGATGCATGAGTTGCTCACAGTCACACTCACAGATCTGTGACTGGATACAATGCTGCAACTAGTGGAATCATAAATACCCAGCAATCCAGTTTATTTGTTTCATGTCTAAACATTTACAAAAAACAGGAATTAATAAATTACACCAACATACAGGTTTACAACTGTCTCTCTCTCTCTCTGATCTCTCTCTCTCTCTCTCTCTCTCTCTCTCTCTCTCTCTCTCTCTCTCTCTCTCTCTCTCTCTCTCTCTCTCTCTCTCTCTCTCTCTCTCTCTCTCTCTCCCTCTCTCGATCTCTCTCTCTCTCTCTCTCTCTCTCTCTCTCTCTCTCTCTCTCTCTCTCTCTCTCTCTCTCTCTCTCTCTCTCTCTCTCTCTCTCTCACTTACTCACAATATGTGTAGTCCCAGTCAAACAATAATCATTGTGTATTTGTATTTTATTTAATTAAATTCCATATTTATTAAGTTCTCTTTTTCGTCTGAAAGTTAAGCGTCTCAATGCACATTACAATCAACACTTTAAGACACCAACTGGCCAGAAAGTAAAGAATGTTCAAATTCCAAACAGATTAACTTCACATAGTCAGAAAATATTTGTTTAAAATGTGTCTTGTTAAATTCTTGTCTTTTGCTGAATTCATAGTATATGTTGTAAGTTTTAAGCTGCATTTATTTTTTGTTTGTTAATCAGTGAAAGTAGTAAATGTATATCTAGTTTTATAAGCTACAAGTGTGTGTGTATGTGTGTCAGTACAACTTTTATCGTTAATCTGACAATAAATTGATTCCAGTCCAGTGTATGTGCGTGTGTGTGTGTGTGTGTGTGTGTGTGTGTGTGTGCGTCCGCGCGCGTATGCGTGCGTGCGTGCGTGTGACTTATGAGTAGTGAAAGTGTGACCCACATGACATGTAATGTTTTGCTAAGAAGTAAAAAGTAGTATACGTGGGGGGGGGGGGGGGGGGGGGGGGGGGGGGGGTAGGGGATGGTAGAAATAATGTACATCATTGTGTTATGTTAAACGGTGAAAGTAATAGCTATCATCAACATTGTTATGTTTTGATGAATAGCTAGTGATCTGTAGAGACCTACAAAACAAATGCATTTATTGATAACCATAATGGAACTTCTTTTTCTCTTTTTTGTTATTTCCCTTCCCCCACCATCCCTATCTTCTTCTTTGCATTTTCTGTCTTTGATGTTTGTGTGTGTGTGTGTTCTTGTCTCTGTCTCTCTTTTTCTCTGTGTCTGTATCTTTCTGTCTCAGTGTCCGTCTGTCTGTCTGTCTGTCTGTCTCTCTCTCTCTCTCTCTCTCTCTCTCTCTCTCTCTCTCTCTCTCTCTCTCTCTCTCTCTCTCTCTCTCTCTCTCTCTCTCTCTCCCTCTCTATCTCTGTGTCTCTGTGTCTCTCTCTCTCTTTCTCTCTCTCTCTCTCTCTCTCTCTCTCTCTCTCTCTCTCTCTCTCTCTCTCTCTCTCTCTCTCTCTCTCTCTCTCTCTCTCTCTCTCTCTCCTCTCTCTCTCTCTCTCTCTCTCTCTCTTAGAGGCTGGCACAACAATGATCTAGCCGACAGACAATGTCCTGAAGGCGAATAATTTGATACAAAATGAGCATTTGAAATGAGGAGCTGCAGAATTCGTCATAGTTATGCATAATCTCTCTTAAAAAAATAAAATTGCACAGCCCCGGGAAACAAATTTACATTTGCCTCTTTCCCACCTCTCTATCATTATGTCTCTTTCTCTGCCTTTATTAGGGTTCTGTCTTGCTGGGATCTCTCTCTCTCTCTCTCTCTCTCTCTCTCTCTCTCTCTCTCTCTCTCTCTCTCTCTCTCTCTCTCTCTCTCTCTCTCTCTCTCTCTCTCTCTCTCTGTCTCTCTCTCTCTCTCTCTCTCTCTCTCTCTCTTCCGTGCTCTCAAAAATGGTTAGACGGCAGGCTCTGGTCGTATAATTGGTGAAGTCTTCAAACATGCAGCACTTGTCATTGTTCATTTTCTACTCCTTCTATTTAACAAATTATTCTCCTCTGGTGCTTACCCATCTCAGTGGTCTGAGTCTATCATTCAAACTCTTCATCATAAATAATGTAACAGAAGTTCCCCCGACAATTATAGGGGCATTTCTCTTCTTAATATCTGCAGTAAACTTTATAGACACATTTTTAATCAAAGACTTAGTAAATTGATTGAAGTAAATAATGTTATTAATGAAAGTCAAGCTGGTTTTAGAAAGAAAAACACTACAATCGATGATGTTTTATCATAAAAAGTTATATGTCGCTTTTATAGATTTCCGAAAGGCTTTCGATTCGATTGTGCGTACAAACTTTTGGAATGTTCTTAAGAAAAGGGGTATTAGGGGAAGAATATTTAATGCTATTACTAGTATTCATAATGTTGTTAAGGCACGGGTAAGTGCAGGCGGTGTGCTAAGTGATGCTTGTATTTGCCCCCTTGGACTTAAACAAGGTGAAATATGCAGTCCTGTACTATTCTCACTCTTTATTAACGAACTGGCTTGTGAAATTATCAATAAGGGAAAACATGGTCTTCAACTTATTCCTGATTTATTAGAAATACTAATCCTTATGTTTGCCGATGACATAATCTTAATATCCGACTATGTTATTGGATTACAGAATCAGTTGAATGTTTTGTATGATACGTCAAAAAGACTTGGAGTGACTGTAAATCTTGATGACTCCAACATCGTAGTGTTTAGAAATAGTGGCCATCTGTCAGCAACAGACAATTGGTTCTATGGACACAATAAAATGACTGTTGTTAATATGTATAAATATTTATGAATTATTTTATCAATCAGATTGTCATTTGTTCATACCTTAAATGATATGGCTAGTCGTGAAAAGAAAGGAGTAATTAATATTTTTAAATTGTTAAAATCGATTGGTGAAAGATCTCCAAAGATATTATTTTCAAAATGTTCGATGCACAAATACAACCCATGTTAAGTTATGGTGCTGAAATTTGGGGTATTATTGCTAATCATGACATCATAGAGAAAGTCCACTTATTTTCACTGAAGCGTTTTTTAAATGTGGGTATTAGGACACCCAATGCAATGATTTACAGCGAGTTGGGTAGATTTCCTTTGTACATACATTTTTTATTTAAGGTCAATAAAATATTGGCTAAACATCAACAGAATGCCAGATCATAGGCTACCCCTGAAAGCTTACAGAATGTTACTTTTCCTTCATCATCAAAATAGAAATACATGGGCCACATATATATATATATAGCGTGAAAGAAAAATCTCAGTGAATAGCCAGCTCCGTACCCCTACTCTGAAGGACTGAAAAGTTAGTGCATTTGAAATGCAGAATAGTTTGCTTTGATAAAGCTTTTCTGTGTCCAATGTCTTTATTTGTGAACCTCAGAAACAAAACCAGTTAATGTTAACTTTGAGTAATGTTCGTGTTAAAAAAAAAAATTAAAAATTAAAAATTAAAAATATAAATAAATAAAAAGTGATATTAAAAAAGCTAAAAATTAAAAAATTAAAACATTTAAAAAAAAAATTTAAAACACGAACATTACTCAAAGTTAACATTAACTGGTTTTGTTTCTGAGGTTCACAAATAAAGACATTGGACACAGAAAAGCTTTATCAAAGCAAACTATTCTGCATTTCAAATGCACTAACTTTTCAGTCCTTCAGAGTAGGGGTACGGAGCTGGCTATTCACTGAGATTTTTCTTTCATGCTATTTTTATCCTTAATTTGGATACCATCTCAGTAGTTAGCCCTCCCTAGTCATGTCTATTAGGTTTTGAAATTAAATTTTCAGAACATTATTATTTTGTTCATTTTACATAAGATTTTCATAAGATTTTTACTATTTCTGGTTTAACTTTGTGCTGGTTTGCTTTTATTGTGGATTTTCGATTTGATGCAGAGAGGACACCATTCTCTTGTAGAATGTCTTTTTTGCTCAGGTTGGCCATCCACTGGACAGTCAATTTGCAGGCCAATCATGCAAACTGATGAGATCTTCTCAAGATCGAAACAGCTGTCTTTGCATAAGGCACTGTCCCTCCCCCAACCAGCACAATTTATATAACTTTTTAATTTTTTGTTTTTTTTGTTTTGTTTTTGTTTTGAACACGAACATTACTCAAAGTTAACATTAACTGGTTTTGTTTCTGAGGTTCACAAATAAAGACATTGGACACAGAAAAGCTTTATCAAAGCAAACTATATATATATATATATAATATATATATATATATATATATATAAATATTGAGTGAAAAAATCAAAACAACAACAAAACTTGGACGAGACGTTTCGCTTTATAGCTTTATCGATCTACATTCTAAGTTACAAGAATGATTGACGTACTGTCATATATATATATATAAAAGCTTTTTAGGTCAAATAAGTGTTATATATATATATATATATATAGATTGTCATTTATTCATACCTTAAATGATATTTTAAAAATTTCTTGTAACTTAGAATGTAGATCGATAAAGCAATAAAGCGAAATGTCTCGTCAAAGTTTTGTTGTTGTTTTGATTTTTTCACTTAATATATATATATATATATATATCAAAGCAAACTATTCTGCATTTCAAATGCACTAACTTTTCAGTCCTTCAGAGTAGGGGAACGGAGCTCAGCTATTCACTGAGATTTTTCTTTCATAATATTTTTATCCTTAATTTGGATATCATCTCAGTAGTTGGCCCTCTCTAGTCATGTCTATTAGGTTTTGAAATTAAAATTTCAGAACATTATTATTTTGTTTATTTTACATAAGATCTTGATAAGATTTTTACTATTTCTGGTTTAACTTTGTGCTGGCTTGCTTTTACTGTGGATTTTCGATTTGGTGCAAAGAAGACACCATTCTCTTGTAGAATGTCTTTTGGCTCAAGTTGGCATCCACTGGACAGTTTAATTGAACTATTAATAAATAAATTAAAAACAAAAAATAAAAAAAATTCCAAATTAATAATGCTACTAAATCTTACAGAGGGGTGGGCCCCTATGGTCTGGCTGGCCGAATCTCTAGTCCAGTTATCTTTTGGCCACCATTTTTAAAAGAAAAAAGCTTAAGTGAAGTATTCTAAAAACAAATTAATATTTAAATGTAACTTTTAAACAATCATAAATTGGCGGGGGTAGGATCCCTCCGGACAGCGGGCCGCGCACCTAACTACACTCCAATCCCGTTTCCAAAACATTTCTCCCTTTTTAACAGCGGCATGTATGGCACATGGCTGGTAGAGAACAAGAGAATGTTCCTTTTGGCTCATAGCTGATAACCTTGCATATTTCAAACAAATATGAAGTAAAATCACCCATTTTTCTGTGATTTCATCACAGAAAAAGTGTATGTTTTTATTCTATTTATTCGAATTATGCAAGATGATCAGCATGCGCCAAATAAAACATTCTCTTGTTCTCTCTGCCTACTCAAAACGAGCAAAACGAGCAAAACGAGCAAAACGAGCAAAACGATCAGAAGGAGGACGCTTGTACGGGATTTGTTTTATTTTTTTTGGTTATATTTTACCCCCATTTAGAATAAAAACATACACTTTTTCTGTGATGAAATCACAGAAAAATGGGTGATTTTACTTCATACTTGGCCACCCTCTATTAAGAACCACCCAACCACTTGACCAACTTCTTATTAAGAACCTATCCATGTTCTTTTAACAAGTTCCTACCAGGTTATTTTTAAGTGTTTGTCAAGTTATAACAAAATCTTAAACAAGAACTTAGTAGGTTCTTAATAGGAACATGGATAGGTTCTTAATAAGAAGTTGGTCAAGTGGTTGGGTGGTTCTTAATAGAGGGTGGCCAAGTGCAAAGAAGTTCTTATAAAAGAACCTGTAAAGTTCTAGAGCAGGTTATTAAACAAGAACTTCTTAAAAACTTAAAAAGTAATTGTTTAAGTTGCTAAGATTTAATTGTGGTTTTGTTGTCAAGTTTTAAAGAGAAGTAAAAATGGGGTTTTATAAAAATAACAAGTGTGTTTTATTTTAAAAACAAATGTGGTGTCAAGGTTGGTTAGTTGTTTTGGTGTGGTGTGGTGGGTTGGTTGTTTTGGTGTGGTGTGGTTGTGTGGTTGGCTAGTTGTTTTGGTGTTGTGTTATTTGCAAAACAAAACAATAGGGTGGGGTTAGCTGCTCGATGCTATGCGGAGTGTTGTGGAGGATTTTGGTAATAACAACGACGCTATGCGGAGTGTTGTGTTGTTATTTGCTCGTCGCTATGCGGAGTGTTGTTATTTGCTCGATGCTGTGCGGAGTGTTGTGCTGTTAGCTGCTCGACGCTGTGTGGAGTGTTGTGCTGTTAGCTGCTCGATGCTGTGCGGAGTGTTGTGCTGTTAGCTGCTCGACGCTATGCGGAGTGTTGTTATTTGCTCGACGCTATGCGGAGTGTTGTACTATTAGATGTTCGACGCTGTGCGGAGTGTTGTACTGCTCGACGCTGTGCGGAGTGTTGTACTGCTCGACGCTGTGCGGAGTGTTGTACTGCTCGATGTATTATTATCTGCACGACGCTATGCGGAGTGTTATTTGCTTAAGGTGTTGTACTGTTAGCTGTCCGATGTGCTATATTTGCTCGATGTGTTATCTGCTCGACGCTGTGCGGAGTGTTGTTAATTAACCGCAGTGTTGTACTATTAACAACTAAAAGTGTTATTAATTGTTCGACGCTGTGCGGAGTGTTGTGCGAATTAAAAACATAACAAATAAAACATAACAACAACAAAAAAGATGTTAAAGAAGATCTGCATACAAGGATTAAAGGGTGCCTGTTGTTGTTGTTTAAAAGCGCATATATTTTATTATAACAACACAAACTTTTGTATTCTTATGTTTATTATAATTAAAGTGTGTTTAGCATTAAAATAAATCTTAATTAGTACACAATTAAATGGATTAACAAAAATGTATATAACGTTGGTTAGTAGGGTCCAAAGTTTATTGGGGTAGGCTATTTTTTTTTTTTGCTCCGGTTCTATGGTTTCTATAATTCTTACAGCCATAGCTTTTTGTTTTTGTTTGGTTGTTTTAAATCCTGTGCAAACTATCTTGTGCTTATTAAGCATCTCCATCTGCTTATACTTTTCCCTAAGAAAAAAATTATCTATAAAGTCTCCATAGTCTGTAAAAATAATATGTCTGTCTTGTCCTCTAACTTTTAATATCCCATATTCTGTAACATCTAAAACAGTTCCTACATTTAAACTTTCTAGTTTTTTATAATCTTTTAGTTGTAATAGATCTGTCCTTAACACCAGTTTATATGTAGTTAACGAATCTAATTCTTCCTCCACCTTTTTATAATCTACTTCTTGCCGCATAGTTATGTTTGTTTTAACATATTTGATTTTTGTTGCACCCCACCCATATCCAATAATCTCTAAAGAAAATAAGATTTTAATTACATGGTTTCCATTAAAAGTGGCTGTTGGTTTAAATTTAAGTAGCAAATTTTTGGTGTAGTAATCTGCGAAGTATGGACCTGCATCTGTTACAAGAATAAATGCAGGACCGTATTTGGTTGCTTTAGCAACAGCACCGTAAACCTCCAATACAGCACCAATTGGTAATGTGCTTAGCTTACCCGCATTAAAAGAGTGTTTAAGTATGTTATCTAATCCATTCTTCTTTACTATACTTTTTAGTTCTGTTACTCTTTTATTTATAATATTTTGTTCCATTTCCAAATTAAGAATCTCTTCCTTGGCTACTAGCTTTCTATCTGTGCAAACTATTTTTGGAGATACTTCTAAACTTAATGCAAATCTACTTTTTGTTTTTTTGTTGGTAGGTTTTGGATTGCAATAGAACCCAACTCCATTATTTTCTATTAGACCGTAGTCTTTTGGGTTATTTGTGCCAACTTGGTGTATATAAGATTTGCTTGTTAGTTGGGCTGCACTATTCTCCACTGCACAATGTTTAGTATAACTATTAATAGCTAACGACAAGTCTTTTCCATCCAAAAGTAAATAAATTATATCTAATGGTTTGTTAAATGTTAGTTCTGTTGCCATCCAATAAAAATCTTCTTTGCTATCACTATCTTTAAAGTATCCACCAATCTTTTTTGTAAAAGAATTAATCCATAAGCATACAACAATTTTGGTGTTGCATTTAACAACAAGATTATGGAAGATTTTTTCTGTAACACATGCCCATTGTTTACTAATTGGGGTGGAGTAACAGATCTCTGGTGTTAAAATATCCAACCAAGCATCTAAATATTTTTTAATGTCCTGCTCATTTGGCACTCTACCATAGTAGGTTGTCTCCATTCTAAGTAATCCATGTTCTAACGCTGGTCTTTTATTATCTGTGCACCATGTAAATAAGTGGTGTCCTAAATTTCCTCGTACGCTATTACTCTCCACTTCCTGTACAAACTTGTTATAGATTTTGCTTCTAACCAAATTATCCTTGTTACTTGTATCCATGTAAGTTAAGCAATTCTCTCCAACATAGGAAGTGTTATTTAATATAATTTTATCCTCTCCAGTTGCATCTCCCTCCATGCGAAAACCTAAATCCAACATCTTAGTTATGGTTTCTTCTCGATTAAAAGAGCCTGCAAAATCTTGCGTAATATCTATATCCTCTAAAACTATATCGTATTTAGCAAATTCCGGGTCGCCAATAATTTGGTAAACTAATGCGAGTGGGATGGATTTGCATGCTACTTTGTACTTTTGTCTTTCCTTAGCAGTGTAACCAATAGCATTAACAAATACTTTATGGTTGTATCTTAACAAAATAACTCTAATTAAATGGTTATAATAACCAACCATAGTATTTGTAGAATCCAACATGTTACGTGGTGTGGAGAGTACAAAGTTATCGCAGAATATATTGCTAATAGGGTAGAGAGTGTGTCCTTTCTTCCCGTTTTTGTTAAAGTTTATCCCATACATATCATTTTTACAGTTTAATAAACATATCTTTTCCATAAGTGCTACTGCTCCAATTTTATCTCTATTGGATAGTTGGGTTTTATCGATCTTTATCCACTGTTGCACATCCAGTATATCTACCATTTTTGTTTCTTTTTTATTAGATAGGATTTTAGTTAAATTAAAATTAATTTTGTAAAAATATTGGATTTTAGTGTAAAAATGAGTTTTAGTGTTTATAAATTATAAAAACGTGCTGTTTTAAATAAAAAGATGTGGTGTTTTTACTAAAAGTAGATAGAAGGTCGTTTCCTTAACCTATATAGTTGGTGGTAGATAGAATAGTAGATGGAAGGTCGTATGAGCTTGTTCTCCACTAGCTAGTAGGCAAAACTAAAAATAAAAAGGTTAATAATTATAAACTAAATGGGGGTAAAATATAACCCAAAAAAATAAAACAAATCCCGTACAAGCGTCCTCCTGATCTTCCATGAAAATTTGGACTTTTGGGGTGAATTCAAGTACTTGATTAAAACCGAAACCGAAACTGTGCTGGAAATCAATAAAATCAGAGTAAAAGTAACTTTTCTAATTTTACTTGATCTTCCATGAAAATTTGGACTTTTTGGGTGAATTCAAGTACTTGATTAAAACCGAAACCGAAACTGGGCTGGAATTCTGGTTTGATCGTTCTCTCCGGTAAAACTCTATTGAGTTCGAGTACTTTTTACCCCCCCCCCCCCCCCTCAGTAGATGGATGCAAGGCGCGAACTCCGGAGGGGTGCCCTCGTAGTTGTGAACGAATTTCAACGTTCAGGGTAAGCCCAATGGGTCCCCCCGCACTTAGTGTTGGACCCATCATAGCGACGACATACCACTGTTTGGACCGGGGAGGAGGGGTCCCTCTCCCTCCCTCCCTCCGACCTAAACAAGTAGGAATCGTTAACTTGCCCCGTCGTTAGTCACCAGCTATTAAATTATTAAGATTTACAAGAAATTTTAATAAAATAAACTCCCGTTCCTTATAAAAATGTACATAATTTTGAGATATTATTTAAAAAGCAGGGTCCTTTTAATTAGAACATTGGAACAGGGGGACAGCTTCTATCTTTTTTGCTTCCCCCCCCACAGTACAACGGTTCTCCTTTGGTTAAAAATCTTCTTTAACAGATATTGCCCGGACTCGGCCTAAATATGTTACAGTGCCTTTTAGAGTCCGGGGTTTGTTAATCTTAATTAATACAAGGACCCTAGCTTTTTTCGGCTTCTTTAATTTTAAAGAACATATCTTACGATATCAAATCTAAAAGCTCTTTTAACCTGTACAGTTTAAAATTGTTTTCCGCATTAAGCGGAAATCTTTTAAACGAGACATTGTTGACACTTAAAAAGAAAAACATGTAAATATTTTTCCTCGTCTCTTTAGACCTTACTTTGAATTTTAAATCTTTATTAAACTTGTTTTAAAAAAGTGGTCCTGAAATTTTAATCACTTGCTCTTGCTCAGAGAGAAATAGCCAACAGAGGTTAATTTTGTATTCAAGTATCCTATGTATTACAGTGATCTAAGGATCTAAGGCAACAGTATATTCCCTCAAAATATTACAACCCATCCTTGTTTAGACTGACTATGCTATTAGCATGCGAAAACAAATATGTAGTTTTGCGTTTTAGACAAAGCATTTCAGGATCGTTATTTACATACGCCTGTGTGGAATTATGTGCGTGTCCGTGTGCAAGAGGTTTGTATAGTATAATGTTTTCTATTTGTTTGTATTTATGTTTGCGCATGTGCATGCTTTGCGAAATCCATAATATATTATTGTCCTTAAAGCATTTTGTAACCACCCTAATGACATGGGCCTATGGCCAATTCATTAAAAATGTTCAGTGTTCTCTCTCTCTCTCTCTCTCTCTCTCTCTCTCTCTCTTTCTCTCTCTCTCTCTCTCTCTCTCTCTCTCTCTCTCTCTCTCTCTCTCTCTCTCTCTGTTGTAAAAAAGTATGTATCCTTATCTAATTACCCTGTATAAATAAAATTTCGTTCGTTCGTTCGTTCGTTCTCTCTCTCTCTCTCTCTCTCTCTCTCTCTCTCTCTCTCTCTCTCTCTCTCTCTCTCTCTCTTCTCTCTCTCTCTCCTCTGTTAAACCCAGCAGCCTGTTATAAATCATTTGCATTTAATGGTATAGAAATTATCTGCTTGAGCCGTGTCATGTCGCAATGCGTATCTAGTGCACGGCCCAACACACACACACACACACACACACACACACACACAAGCGCGCCTGCACTCACATACATGCACAAGCACACACACAAGCGCGCATGCACACACACACATATGCATGTATACACATTTCCATGCATGTACATGCGAGCGTACACATTTGTGCATACACTAATTATATGCGTACGCACGCGTGCACTTGTGCATAATTACACACATATTATGTATGCACGCCCGTACACCAGTAGGTACAGTCACAGTCATAACATAATAATGGATGCACTTAGAGAGAGAGAGAGAGAGAGAGAGAGAGAGAGAGAGAGAGATGAGAGAGGAGAGAGAGATTAGAACAGCATAATAAAAAAGAATGTTCATTACAAACTATGTGCTCATTCCCTTTGCATCCCTATGGGCCACTACGTGAATGGGATGACTATGCTTTGCGTTATTGTTCCTCACGCTATAGCCAACATAGGATGATATATAACTCTGATCTCCTTTTTTTTTTTTTTTAAAGAGAGAGAAAAAAAGAAGAAGAAAAAAAAGGATGCACTTAGTCACTCACATTGACGATCAAAACAGCTGAAACATTCAGTGCCTGTGAATTGTGCTAAATATTGAAACTTACAACTCGCATGCAACTGAACTTTCCTTTCCACTGCTCTCTCTCTCTCTCTCTCTCTCTCTCTCTCTCTCTCTCTCTCTCTCTCTCTCTCTCTCTCTCTCTCTCTCTCTCTCTCTCTCTCTCTCTGCCAGAGTGGCACAGTGGTAGCGCGTTCGCTTCGTGTCAAGTAAACCCGAGTTCGAACCTGGGTACAGGGGATTTTTTCCTCTCACTTTTTTGCACTAGACCTTGCGGTCTGAACGTGGAGTCTTTCGGATGAGACGATAAGCTGAGGTCCCGTGTGCTCACGCACTTAGTACACGTTAAACCCAGTGGCAACGAAAAAATTGTCATTTTAGAGTCTAACTTTCTGGTTTAACTTTGTGCTGGCTTGCTTTTACTGTGGATTTTCGATTTGGTGCAAAGAAGACACCATTCTCTTGTAGAATGTCTTCTGGCTCAAGTTGGCATCCACTGGACAGTTTAATTGAACCATTAATAAATAAATTAAAAACAAAACATATAATTTTTTCCAAATTAATAATGCAACTAAATCTTACAGAGGGGTGGGCCCCTATGGTCTGGCTGGCCGAATCTCTAGTCCAGTCATCTTTTGGCCACCATTTTTAAAAGAAAAAAGGTTAAGTGAAGTATTCTAAAAACAAATTAATATTTAAATGTAACTTTTATAAACAATCATAAATTGGCGGGGGTAGGGTCCCTCCGGACAGCGGGCCGCGCACCTAACTACACTCCAATCCCGTTTCCAAAAATGTTCTCCCTTTTTAACAGCAGCATGTATGGCACATGGCCGGTAAAACTCTATTGAGCTCGAGTACTTTTTACTCCCCCCCCCCCTCAGTAGATGGGTGCGCGGCGCGAACTCCGGAGGGGTGCCCTCGTAGTCGTGAACGAATTTCAACGTTCAGGGTAAGCCCAATGGGTCCCCCCGCACTTAGTGTTGGACCCATCATAGCGACGACATACCACTGTTTGGACCGGGGAGGAGGGGTCCCTCCCTCCCTCCGACCTAAGCAAGTAGGAATCGTTAACTTGCCCCGTCGTTAGTCACCAGCTATTAAATTATTAAGATTTACAAGAAATTTTAATAAAATAAACTCCCGTTCCTTATAAAAATGTACATAATTTTGAGATATTATTTAAAAGCAGGGTCCTTTTAAATAGAACATTGGAACAGGGGGACAGCTTCTATCTTTTTTGCTTCCCCCCCCCCCCCCCCCCCCACAGTACAACGGTTCTCCTTTGGTTAAAAATCTTCTTTAACAGATATTGCCCGGACTCGGCCTAAATATGTTACAGTGCCTTTTAGAGTCCGGGGTTTGTTAATCTTAATTAATACAAGGACCCTAGCTTTTTTCGGCTTCTTTAATTTTAAAGAACATATCTTACGATATCAAATCTAAAAGCTCTTTTAACCTGTGTTGACATCGATGCATATTATCTAATTTGTTGTTGTTAAATTATTAACAAGTTTTGTATTTACCTTATTTCATGTGTTTCCTCTCTCTCTCTCTCTCTCTCTCTCTCTCTCTCACTCTCTCTCCTTTTGTGTGTGTGACAGGGGGGGAGGGGGAGGGGGGGGGGGGGTAGATAGACGGTTTTGTTGTATCTATTTTTTCTTATTCATGGATAATTCTTCGATGATTATTTTTTTGCATGCTTCTTCATTATTTTTGTGTTGAATATATTGATTTTCTTGCATGTTTGTTTGAGGGCAAGATGTAAAAAAGCCCATTGTGTGCTTACTCTTTTTCCCTCAATAAAAAAATTTCGTTCGTTCGTTCGTTCGTTCGTTCTCTCTCTGTGAAACCCAGCAGCCTGTTAGAAATCATTTGCATTTAATGTTATAGAAATTATCTGCTTGAGCCGTGTCATGTCGCAATGCGTATCTAGTGCACGGCCCACACACACACACACACACACACACACACACACACACACACACAAGCGCGCGTGCGCTGCCGCGCGCGCACACGCACACGCACACACACACACACAAGCGCGCCTGCACTCACATACATGCACAAGCACACACACACAAGCGCGCATGCACACACACACATATGCATGTATACACATTTTCATGCATGTACATGCGAGCGTACACATTTGTGCATACACTAATTATATGCGTACGCGCGCGTGAACTTGTGCATAATTACACACATATTATGTATGCACGCCCGTACACCAGTAGGTATAGTCACAGTCATACATAATAATGGATGCACTTAGAGAGAGAGAGAGAGAGAGAGAGAGAGAGAGAGAGAGAGAGAGATTAGAACAGCATAATAAAAAAGAATGTTCATTACGAACTATGTGCTCATTCCCTTTGCATCCCTATGGGCCACTACGTGAATGGGATGACTATGCTTTGCGTTATTGTTCCTCACGCTATAGCCAACATAGGATGATATATAACTCTGATCTCCTTTTTTTTTAAAGAGAGAGAGAAAAAAGAAGAAGAAAAAAAAGGATGCACTTAGTCACTCACATTGACGATCAAAACAGCTGAAACATTCAGTGCCTGTGAATTGTGCTAAATATTGAAACTTACAACTCGCATGCAACTGAACTTTCCTTTCCACTGCTCTCTCTCTCTCTCTCTCTCTCTCTCTCTCTCTCTCTCTCTCTCTCTCTCTCTCTCTCTCTCTCTCTCTCTCTCTCTCTCTCTCTCTCTCTCTCTCTGCAGAGTGGCACAGTGGTAGCGCGTTCGCTTCGTGTCAAGTAAACCCGAGTTCGAACCTGGGTACAGGGGATTTTTCCTCTCACTTTTTTTGCACTAGACCTTGCGGTCTGAACGTGGAGTCTTTCGGATGAGACGATAAACCGAGGTCCCGTGTGCTCACGCACTTAGCACACGTTAAACCCAGTGGTCTCTCACCCAATATTGCATTTATTTTGAATTATATAACTTTTTCTTCTCTTTATTCTAAAAAGGAAGGGAGGAAATACTTCAAACAAGATATTAGACGATTATTCTGTTTATGTGGAACACACGATAAGCCTAATGGAACCATGTGAGCATTGAATCTGTTTTTGTTTTGTCTTCTACTTTAGTCTTTTTACCCTTTGAGTGCCAGAGAAAATTAAAGAAAAAAACCCTATTGGGCAAATCATGCCTGCCATGAAAAAGACAACTGATAGAGCCAATCTGGAAACAAGCGCGAAATCACAATAGTTTGTGGCACGCGGTCTATTTTTACCACTCCAATCATGAGTCACCTCCCCTGGCTTTTCAATAATTTTAATCTGTAAACCAGAATGTTATCTCTGCACCATTTCGTAACTTTTTATATCTTTTGGAAAACATTTAAAACTATGTATCCTACTTATACTCATCAAAAGAAGCACCGCATACTCGTCGTGTCTGTTGTAGTGTCTGTATTACGTATGTTTATTATTTTGTACGCTTTTAAAAGACATCATTTTAAAGAGCGGCCTCAATTTTCGCCTTCGCCTCGATTTGAAGTGCGACAATTTTGTCAAAATGTGCGACAAGTTTGGACCGACAGACAGACCGACCGACCGACAAAGTGAGTTATAGGTTTGTGGCTTGAGCCACAAACAAAAAATGGTCTGGGGATTTGGTTGTGCAAGAGCACAAGCCATCAGGGTTATTCCTTTTCATCTGATGACATCATCAGTGATGTCCTCAGGTCAGTACGTAATACGTTGCGATTTAGTACTGTACAGTTGTCAATTAACACCCCCCCCCCCCCCACACACACACACACCGTGTCATAAAAACCTGTTGGTAATGACAATAAACATAAAGTTGTCCATTCTCTCTCTCTCTCTCTCTCTCTCTCTCTCTCTCTCTCTCTCTCTCTCTCTCTCTCTCTCTTTCTCTCTCATTGTGGCCTAAGGCCAAGGTACAATAAAAACTTGTTCAGTGTTCTCTCTCTCTCTCTCTCTCTCTCTCTCTCTCTCTCTCTCTCTCTCTCCCCCCCCCTCTCTCTCTTTCATAGATCACTGATCAGTGCCCGACTTAACTTTTAGCAATGTTGTACTTTGTTTTTTCCCCACAGCCTACTCAAATAGGCCGCAGACGTATGCTATGCCATTTGATGACATAATTTGAGTTTGAGTTTGAGTCTCTCTCTCTCTCTCTCTCTCTCGGGGTCTCTCTCTCTCTCCTCTCTCTCTCTTCGTCTCCGATTCTCTCGAGAGAGAGAGAGAGCGAGAGATGAGAGAAGAGAAGAGAGAGAGAAAGAGAGAGAGAGAGAGAGAGAGAGAGAGAGAGAGAGAGAGAGAGAGAGAGATAATTGGATTGAACATTTATTTTACAACGGTAAAAATATTGACATACAGTAGCCATTTTTCATGTTTCTTGCCGTTAACACATACACAAACAAATAGATGAAACAGAAAGCGAACTGATACTAATAAAAAAATATAGTCTTAAAACACATAATCATATGAAAGTACGTTAATAAACAGATAAACACACAAAAATGAAGCATAATCATCCATAGTACAAAAAAAGAAAAGAACTCAACAATAGAGCATATGAAACAATATTAAAATCATTCCATGCATAGCAAACACTATTATGAACAAAACCAGATGAGAAGAAAGGAAGTATAAAACAAAAAACAACAACAACAAAGCAAACAAAAACGAAAAGGTCTTATGTATTAAAAAAAAACCCATAGTTTCAAGACCATGCGATCAGAGATATTCACGAAACCTGATCCTATGCTTAAATAGATGAGTTATTAGAGGGAGAAGGACACATCGAGCCTCGAGATTTATTATTGACCAATAATTTCCCGTGGTAAAATTTTTTTGTACAATGCTCAACAATGACCCATTACATGAAATAATTAACGATATTCGTAAGCTGAAGCACATCTTGGCGATGGGAATTGGACATCATAAGGAGAAATAAATTTTTCAGTTTCACAATTCATTCAATATAGCAGTGTCATAATTATTTTCACGCATCATACAATACCAAATATGCACACGTATTAGATAGCACAACACCCACAATCACCTACACACACACACCCACGCACAACACACGCGTCCAGCCCTAACTCACCGGACACACACACGCACGCACACATGCGCAACAGCCGCGCACGCACACCTGGCGCCACATCACGGAAGGCACACACACACACACGCACACACACACACAACACACACACACACACACACACACGGGACACACACACACACACACACCACACACACACACACACACACACACACACACACACACACACGTGCGCTCTCTTGTATACGCATACGCATGCACACATGTTATCTTATGGTGTATACAGAAACAACAACTTAGGTGTGTTTTTGTGATTTAGGTAACAGTATTTGTCAAAATTAGATATTCGAAAAGAGTGTCTTTGAAGGATGAGAGTGAAGCTGCCAAAGTGATGTTCACACGGAAGGGAGTTCCACAAGGGATGAGAGAGAGAGAGAGAGAGCAAGAATGTCGACGTTTTCGTGTTTTCAAATGCGTTTCTTGTTTCTTTTTTGTAGGTGACTTTTTTTTTTCTTGTTTTTTCCGGTTCGTTTTTTTTTTTTTTTTTTCTTTTTTTTCTTTCTTTTTTTTTTTCTTTCAATGTTACTAGTTTCCATTTTAAATTGTTATTTTTTTAAAAATTTTTGTGTTTTTTTCTTTTATTCCAAAGACAAAGAGATTGTTAAGAATAAGGCATCGCCTAAAAAAGCATATCGCCTAACAATCTTTATTCCTTGGGTCAAATATAGTTTTTTTCCAATGTCCCGGGAGTTAGCAATGTTGTACTTTGTTTTTTCCCCACAGCCTACTCAAATAGGCCGCAGACGTATGCTATGCCATTTGATGACATAATTTGAGTTTGTGAGTTTGAGTCTCTCTCTCTCTCTCTCTCTCTCCTCTCTCTCTCTCCTCTCTCTCTCTCTCTCTCAAATCTCTCTCTCCTCTCTCTCTCTCTCTCTCTCTCATATCTCTCTCCCGAGATCTCCGAGGGACTCTTTGAGAGAAAGAGAGAGTAGAGAGAGAGAGAGTGAGAGAGAGAGAGAGAGAGAGAGAGAGAGAGATAATTGGATTGAACATTTATTTTACAACGGTAAAAATATTGACATACAGTAGGCATTTTTCATGCTTGCCGTTAACATACACAAACAAATAGATGAAACAGAAAGCGAACTGATACTAATAAAACATATAGTCTTAAAACACATAATCATATGAAAATACGTTATATAAACAGATAAACACACCAAAATGAAGCATAATCATCCATAGTACAAAAAAAGAAAAGAACTCAACAATAGAGCATATGAAACAATATTAAAATCATTCCATGCATAGCAAACACTATTATGAACAAAACCAGATGAGAAGAAAGGAAGTATAAAACAAAAAACAACAACAACAAAGCAAACAAAAACGAAAAGGTCTTATGTATTAAAAAAACCAACATAGTTTCAAGACCATGCGATCAGAGATATTCACGAAACCTGATCCTATGCTTAAATAGATGAGTTATTAGAGGGAGAAGGACACATCGAGCCTCGAGATTCATTATTGACCAATAATTTCCCGTTGTAAATGTTTTTTGTACAATGCTCAACAATGACCCATTACATGAAATAATTAACGATATTCGTAAGCTGAAGCACATCTTGGCGATGGGAATTGGACATCATAAGGAGAAATAAGTTTCAGTTTCGCAATTCATTCAATATAGCAGTGTCATAATTATTTTCACGCATCATACAATACCAAATATGCACACGTATTAGATAGCACAACACCCACAATCACCTACACACACACACACACACACACACACACACGCTGCGCGCGCACGCACACCTACACACACGCACGCACACACGCGCACGCACGCACGCACGCACGCACACACACACACACACACACGCACACACACACACACACACACACACACACACACACACACACACACACACACACACACACACACACACACACACACACACACACACACACGTGCGCTCTCTTGTATACGCATACGCATGCACACATGTTATCTTATGGTGTATACAGAAACAACAACTTAGGTGTGTTTTTGTGATTTAGGTAACAGTATTTGTCAAAATTAGATATTCGAATAGAGTGTCTTTGAAGGATGAGAGTGAAGCTGCCAAAGTGATGTTCACCGGAAGGGAGTTCCACAAGGAAGGGAGTTCCACAGAGGAGAGAGAGAGAGAGAGAGAGAGGAGAGAGAGAGAAGAGAGAGAGAGAGAGAGAAGAGACTGAGAGAGAGAGACAGAGTGAGAGAGAGAGAGATCAGAGAGAGAGAGAGAGAGAGAGAGAGATGAGAGAGAGAGAGAGAGAGAGCAGATGTCGACGTTCGTGTTTTCAAATGCGTTTCTTGTTTGTAGTGACTTTCGGTTTTTTTCTTTCTTTTTTTACTTTCATGTTACTAGTCCATTTTAATTGTTATTTTTTTAAATTTTGTTTTTCTTTTATCCAAAGACAGATTGTAAGAATAGGCATCGCCTAAAATCTTTATCCTTGTCAAATAGTTTTCCAATGTCCAGTGTCCAGTCTCTCTCTCTCTCTCTGTCTCTCTCTCTGTCTCTGTCTCTCTCTCTCTCTCTCTCTCTCTCTCTCTCTCTCTCTCTCTCTCTCTCTCTCTGTCTCTCTCCTTATCTCTCTCTCTCTCTCTCTCTCTCTCTCTCTCTCTCTCTCTCTCTCTCTCTCTCTCTCTCTCTCTCTCTCTTTCTGAGTTGCACATGAATGATACCGAGGTGAAAGGATAATTTCAAGGTCAGCTTAAGGTAGACAGGGCTTCAGCCTCGCCAGCGGTACGCTGCTGCAGCCAATAGAACCAGCTGGCGTGCCCTTATCAAGTGAGCAGTGACGACCTTTGAAGATGATCGTCGTCATCTGTCTTCATCACAAACGGTGTTCTATGCCCCATCGGCGACCGCATGTGTGCTTCTGAGTTTGGCCTCGGAGCTACATGCGGATCCCCCATTGAAGGCAAAGCGTGGGGTCACGCTGGGAGCCGAGGGACAACCATGATGTACCTGTAGAGTGGCACAGTGGTAGCGCGTTCGCTTCGTGTCAAGTAAACCCGAGTTCGAACCTGGGTACAGGGGATTTTTCCTCTCACTTTTCACTAGGCCTTACGGTCTGAACGTGGAGTCTTTCGGATGAGACGATAAACCGAGGTCCCGTGTGCTCATGCACTTAGCACACCAACCCGGTGGTAGCCACAAAATGTTACCTAAGACGTGGTAATTGCACACAATCCCTACCACATGTAACTTAAGAAACTTCAAGTGAAGTTGTAGTGCACGCGAACTATAACTTCACTTGTTCTCAAGTGTCAAGTGTTCTATCCGGGACAGAAAATTTCGTTGGATTTATTAACGGAAAAAGCCAATCTTCATACTTCAAAATCCCCATAGAGACACGAATTTTTCCGTTTAAGTAGCTGATCAACATTCTTATGTAACAGTTCACAATTTATGTAGCAGATCAACATGTGAACTGTTACATAGGGCTATTAGGTAGCATTTTTTGACTGCCACCGGGTTACGTTAAACCCAGTGGCAACAAAAAAAGTTGTCATTTGGTCAAAATTTACCCCCTTCCCTTCCTTCCTCATCAATCACACAAAATTCGCATACAAAAAAAAAGGGGTGACGCGCCTCTGGCTGCGACGCGCTCTCCAGGTGGGAGCAACCCGAATTTCACAGAGACTTCTCTGTGACTATAATGTACCTAACCTGTTGTAGATGTGTGAATAGTATTACACATCTATAATGAGCATAAACCACTCCAACTGGACTGCTGTTTGGAGCAGAGAAGAGTGTAATTATCTGGACTTATTTTTAGTTTATCTTTCTACAAACAATGCAAGCAATGAAAATTCAGATGTCGTATTATTGAATTATTTGTCTCGTTGTGTCGTCAACAGACTGTTCACGTAACAATCCCATTGTCTACACTAAGCAACAACACAACTAAATACATTTCAATGATTCTATTTGTTTTTTGTGCAGCGGATCAACTTGAAGAACTCCTTTCTAAACTTTCTCCCTGTCAGGCAGTAGAGGTAAAAGTTCACCACACTGTTAATGTGCACGAGCACAGAGGTGACGTTGTACACGAGCCATCTTATGGCACGTTCTTCCTCGCTTGATGAGCTGGAATAAAAGAACAGGACATCATACATGGTCTTGGGCAAGGTCAGAATAATATAGGTCAAA
>CM065682.1:33959931-33974931 GCA_017654935.2 Phymorhynchus buccinoides | reverse complement strand
GCCAGTGGGAGAAATCAGGGCTTCACGTTCAAGAGGAAATCTTCAACCGACAGAAACACTGATAGTGACGCTTCTCTTGGGGCAGCCGCTGTGGTCAACGCTTAGCTATTTTTCGTCTTGTTTACATGTCTCTGTCTCATAGTTTGTAGCGAAAGTTTGTTGAGTGGCCTGTGATAGTTCTACCCGACACTTGAAATATTCTAGGGACTTTCTCATGCTTTTTAGAACGACCACCGACTTTTTACCCGATGTTTCTAACACCTTTCCTGCTGAAATCAAAGCACCAGATGATGACAGTGACGATCAGAAGACTGACAAACGACGACGACGACGAGGGTGTAGAGGAGGAGTGAAGAGGAGACAGAGACGTGACAAGAACAGACCACCACTGCCTACCATGATTTTAGCCAATGTTCGTTCATTGTGTCATAACGCGAAAAACTCTACTCTGGACGAAATCCAAGCTAACACTCGTTTTATGCATGAATATAGAGATGCCTGTCTAATGTGTTTTACTGAAACCTGGACGTGTGATTTAATTTCTGATGACATGTTGGCTATCGATGGGTTTGGTGTGCCATACAGAACGGATAGGGACAGGGAGGTGACAAATAAAAAACAGGGTGGCGGCGTGTGTCTGTACGTTAACGAACGCTGGTGTGACAGGGTGCACGTGACAGTAAAGAAACAACTGTGTACAGCTGACGTTGAACTGTTATCTGTGGCGCTTCGACCCAGATACCTCCCTCGTGAGTTTGGTCAGCTTTTTGTAACCGTGTGTTACGTGCCCCCCTCTGCCTGTGCTGCACGTGCTGCTGCCGACATCGCCGACACCGTGCGCTCCCTCCAGCTGATCAACCCTGACGCCCCTTGCTTTGTACTGGGAGATTTTCATCATTGTGATCTTTTAACCTGTATACCCAGTTTAAGCCAATATGTGACATGTTACACTCGAAATCAAAAGACTCTTGATCTCTGTTATGGCAACATTCCGCATGCGTACAAATCTATTAGTCTTCCATCTATTGGCAACTCTGACCATGACTCTGTCTGTTTAATGCCCAGATATAGACCCAAGATACAGACTGAACCAGTTGTGAGGAAGAGTGTGAAAATGTGGACGCCTGATAGTGTGGAAGAACTGAGAGGATGCTTTGAGTGTACAGAATGGAGTGTGTTGACTGACTCGTGCGATAGTGTGAGTGAAGCCGTTGATGTTGTTTCTTCTTACGTATCTTTGTGTCAAGACAAAAAACTATCAAGATTTTCCCCAATAACAAGCCATGGGTATCAAAAGTTTTAAAAACAACCATTAACAAAAAGAAGATTGTGTTTCAAACTGGTGATAAAACAGACAGAAAATCCATTCAAAAAACGTTAACGGCTGAACTTGGTGAGCACACAAAGATATACAAGGAAAAGGTTGACAGTCAGTTTCAACACGGAAACATGGCTGACGCTTGGAAGGGACTAAAAACCCTCACTGGCCAAAACAAATCAACCAACCAAGTGACGGCCATGCCCTTAGAAGACCAACATGATTTTTCTGAACAATTAAATGATTTTTACTGTCGCTTTGAACGCAATGACCTGAAGGAAGAGCTTGACCATGTTGTGATAGAAGTGAATGAAAAAGTGAATAGTGATGAGAGTGTGCATGGTGTGGATGATAATGTGATTGATGCTGTGGAAGTAGAATGTTTGTTTAAAAGACTGATAATTAAGAAAGCTGTTGGCCCTGACAACATCTGTGGGCGTCTCTTAAAATCCTGTGCCTCCCAGTTGTGCCATGTTTTTAGCATGTTGTTTTCCTGGTCTCTGAATGTCTCCCAAGTTCCTGATCTGTGGAAAAACTCTGTGATTTGTCCGGTACCTAAGAAAAACAAGCCTACTTCTCTTAATGACTACCGCCCCATAGCTCTTACCTCCATTGTAATGAAATGTTTTGAAAGACTTGTTCTCACACGCCTGTCAACCCACACAGCCCCACATCTCGATCCCAACCAGTTTGCATACAAGCCCAACAGAAATACTGATGATGCAACTCTGACTCTCCTTCAAAATACTTACACACACCTTGAAAAAACTGGATCCTTTGTTTGTTCGAATTCTGTTCTGTTGATTGATTTTTCTTCCGCTTTCAACACTATCCAACCTCATCTTATGGCCAAAAAACTTCTGTCTTATGACGTCACCCCCTGTCTCGTTAAATGGATTATCAGCTTTCTTGTTCAAAGATCCCAGTCTGTCCGTTTCCAAAGAGCTCTTTCCTCTGTTAAACACACTTCCACTGGTTCTCCCCAAGGCACTGTCCTCTCACCTGTCCTCTTCACTCTTTATACTAACGACTGCTCTGGCACTGACACCACTCCTCTTATCAAATACTCTGACGACTCCGCCCTTCAAGACCTTTCCAATTCAGACCAAGTTTATTTTAACAGTGTGGATGCATTTACCTCCTGGTGTGACAACAACTACCTTGACCTTAATGTTACTAAAACTAAAGAAATGTTGATTGATTTCAGGAAGAACCCGACTGCCGTACCAGATCTTTTTATTAAAGGGAAGAGAGTTGAGCGTGTGGATGAATACAAGTATCTGGGAACTGTTATTGACAACAAATTGAATTTTAGTGCTAACATTAATATTATCCACAAAAAATGCCAATCTAGAATTTACTGTCTACAAAAACTCAGAAGTCTTGATGTAAACTGGAACGTACTGCAGGGTTTTTACAGATGTTTTATTGAGTCAGTTTTAACCTTCTCTTGCGTATGTTGGTATGGCAGTCTGAATGTGAAAAACAAGAATGTGCTGGGTAAAATTGTGAATGTCTGTGGAAAGATTGTTGGAGTGAAACAGGACGGTATGAATGTGTTGTATGAGCGGCGCGTGAGAGGAAAGGGTCGAATGATTGCGAGTGATTCCAGCCATGGCCTTTGTAGATTTTATGAACTTTTACCATCTGGCAGGCGTTACCGAACGCCAAAATTCAAAACTCTTAGAAGCAGAAACAGTTTTATCCCCATGTTAATCTCTTTTATGAACAAGTAAATGTGTTTTGTTGTTGTGTGTGTGTGTGTGTGTGTGTGTGTGTGTGTGTGTGTGTGTGTGTGTGTGTGTGTGTGTGTGTGTGTGTGTGTGTGTGTGTGTTTTACCTGACTACTTTTCTTTAAATATATAGAAATGTGTGTGTGTGTGTGCGCGCGCGCGCGTGTGTGTGCATGCGTGTGTGGTGGGGTAGGGGTGGGGGTGCGCACGCGCGCGTGTATATAGGGGAGTGTGGCTGTAAGTGGTAGCACGTATGATCTTGTAAGTATGTATGTGTACGTGTGAGCACACATGCGTGTGTGGAAAAGAGGGGCGGGTGGGTGGGATATGGTGGTTGGAGTGTGTTTGCATGTGTGCTATGCATAATTTATTATTATACACGTACAGGGTCTGTGAGTTTATTAAATTTATGAATATGTACATAAATATGGTGTTCGTCTTATATATAATTGATGTTTTAAACATAAGTGTGTCTTTATATTGCATTTGTGTATTCTTATGTAGAGCTGTGTACTTTTATGTCTTGTTTCATATTTAAGCATGATTTGGAAAATATTGTTTTATGTGATGTCTTTTATGTTGAAATCGCGGGTGTTGCCATATTTAATTTCTCATTTTGAGATAATAAAGATTTGTTGAAGTTGAAGTTGAACACCGTGTGGACAGAATTGTGTTCGAGGCCCAGTTTGATTTATTTTCCAGCAAAATAATGGACTGTAAAACATCCGCGCGGCCGCTCAGCTCTATCAGCTGACAAACAGTCTGTTGGGCAGAACAGGCAACACTCCACTACCTACTGTTTTCTCCCCTTCTGACCTTCCTGTGCTTTTCTCTGACTTTTTCAACTCAAAGATCAAAACCATACGATACAATTTGGACAAACCTTGTTTGGCACAGTCCCCCTTTGTCAGTGATACTAGCTTTTCTGTACAGCCTTTCACCTCGTTTTGTATTGTGACTATTGTGAGTATTCCCCCTAGTGTACAAATATGCTGTTGTTCGTCCCTTACTTAAAAAGTCCTCTTTGGACCCAAACCTCTTGAAAAACTACAGGCCTGTTTCCAATCTTCCCTTCCTGTCCAAAATCCTTGTGAGAATTATTCTTTCCCAGCTTTCAGCGCATCTCACTCATAACAATCTCATTAACCCCCACCAGTCTGCTTACAGAGCTGGTCACAGCACAGAGACTGCCCTCCTCAAAGTAATTAGTGATCTACTTCTCGCCCTTGACAATGACAAAATATCTCTTCTATCCCTTCTGGACCTATATGCAGCATTCGACACTATAGATCACGACATTCTTCTTTCTAGACTTCAAAACTCTTTTGGTATTCAGGACACCGTTTTCAGCTGGTTATAATCCTATCTGAGCGCTCGTTCTCAGACAGTCTGTGTAAATGGCCTTTCCTCTCCAACCACTCCTCTCACCTGCGGTGTGCCACAAGGCTCTGTCTTTGGGCCCGTTCTTTTTGCCTTGTACGTCAGACCTGTGTCTGATGTCATTGACCAACACTCCATGATGCATGAGAGTTTTGCTGACGACACACAGCTGCACGAGTCAACCTCTTTGTCTGAAGTTGCTAATATGGTCAGTAACATCCAGCGCTGTATTCATGACTTAAAGCACTGGATGACTTCAAATAAGCTGCAATTGAATGACGATAAGACAGAACGGATCCTCATTGCCCCTCCCAAGTTTCAAAATCACCCTGCCCTCCCTTCACCCACCATCATTGGCACTTCTGATACAGTCTTCTCTTCTCAGGCTCGAAACCTTGGAGTCACTTTTGATTCAACACTCTCTTTCAAGCAGCACGTTTCAAACGTCTGCAAAGCTGCCTACATTGAAATTCGCAAACTTAGCTACATCCGGCATTTTATTTCAGTTGAAGCCACAAAGACACTGGTCTGTGCGCTAGTCCTGTCCAGGTTGGATTATTGTAATAGTCTCTTGGCTGGCTCTCCAAAATATCGTATTGATAAGTTACAGAGGGTCCAAAACAGTGCTGCCAGACTTGTGTTGAAGTCGTCTAGACGGGAACATGTCGCCCCACTTCTAAGGATCTCTTCATTGGTTACCTTTTCAATCCAGGATTGCCTCTGTCACGGGTGCAGGACCTCAGTATCTCAGAGACATTCTTCATGCCTACATCCCATCCCGTCAGCTCCGGTCTTCTGCAGATACCCGTCTCTTGCGCATTCCGACACTCAGAACCAAATCCTTTGGTCAGCGAGCTTTTGCCTTACAAGGCCCTTCTTTCTGGAACAACTTGTGTGAGAAAATGCCTTTTGCGTGGAAAACGCTATTTGTAATGGTTTGGATTCTAGTGGAGTGTTTAGGGGGGGGGGGGGGGGGGGGGGACTCATAGAAACAAACGTGGGGACATATAGAGACAGGAATACTTAGAGACGGGGGCACATAGAGACGGGGACTCATAGAGACAAACGTGGGGACATATAGAGACGGGAATACTTAGAGACGGGGGCACTTAGAGACGGGGGCACTTAGAGACGGGGACACATAGAGACGAAATTGGGGACATATAGAGACGGGAATACATAGAGACTTGGGCACTTAGAGACAAAATAGGCGACAAATAGAGACGGGGACACAGAGAGATACAATTTGGGACATATAGAGACGTGGGCACTTAGACACAAACTTGGGGACAAATAGAGATGGGGACACAGATACGGGGACACACAGAGACAAACTTGGTGACAAATAGACAAAATTGGGGACACATATAGACAAAATTGGGGACACATAGAGACGGGGACACAGAGACGGGGACACACAGAGACAGGGAAATTGGGGACATAAAAAAAATAATTATATAGACGGGGACACATAGAGACAACATTGGGGACAAATAGAGACGGGGACACACAGAGACGGGGACACAGAGACGGGGACACACAGAGACAAAATTGGGGACATATAGAAACGGGGACAAACTACTACGTCACTAGCACCTCTATGCTATAATGCTGGAACTTGATGAATTTAAAAGTTATGGAAATTGTCTGCATGAGCCAGTCAGTGTCGCCTCTCCTATCTGCTGCACGGTCTCCGTTCTCATGTGTGTGCACGAGTGTGCCTGCGCACGTGTATGCATGTGTGTGTATGCATATGTGTGTGTGTGTGTGTGTGTGTGTGTGTGTGTGTGTGTGTGTGTGTGTGTGTGTGTGTGTGTGTGTGTGTGTGTGTGTGTGTGTGTGTGTGTGTGTGTCTGTCTGTCTGTTTGATGTTATGAGTTTGTATTTGAGAGAGAAAGCTGATATTTGAATGAAATTTTGTTAATGGTTCTTGTTTACTTGTCTTTTGTGCAAACGTGCAACGTCGATACGTAAACGCGAGATTTTGGGGGTGAATTTCTTTGTCTTTATATGAGATTAACATTTATATTTGATTATGTTTTCAACAAGTATCATTTTGTGTTCCTTTATTTGCATAAGCCTACTCTGTTATTGTGAATATATAAATATTACCTGTATCTGTAATATTGTATTATATTTAGCCTCTTGTGTCTTCAAAGAGAGTTATACTTATAGAATTAATAATGACCTCAACATTAGACACGCGGCCTGTTAAACATGGCCTTCGCGTTGGCTATCTTAACATTAACAATGCCAGGAATAAGACATTGGCAAGATCGTACACAACAATGGAAACAGTTTTCATCTTTTTTTGTTTTTCCGAATCTCGCTTGCCATCAGAAATATCAGATAATGATATGAACATGCCAGGCTATCAAATTGTGAGATTAGATCCACAGAAACCCAAATCTACAGGTCTACTTTTATACATAGCATCCTCAATAAATTATAGAAAACGTGATAACATTAGTCATATTTCTATTGAATCTTTATGGGTAGAAGTTATTCTAAAGAATGCCAAACCTCTTTTAATGGGATTTATATACAGAAACCCAGCAGAAAAAACAGACTGGTACGATAACTTTAATTCTTTAATGGATGAAATAACAACGCTTGATCTTGAAACTACCGTGCTAGGGGATTTTAACATCGACTTATTGAAACCAAAACCAAAATGGCATAACATCTATAGTCTACATGGCTTCGAACAATTAATTAATCAACCAACCCGCATAACTGAAACAACTAAATCTTTGATTGATCATATCTATGTAAACAATAAACATTCCATCATTGAAGTATGTACTCCACCATCTGGCTGTAGTGATCACAATGCCATCTGTCTTACCTGGTATAAAACACGCATCAAAATTCCAAGACTATATACAATAGAAGTTATAAACATTTTAATGTTCAGAAGTTCCTCTCAGAACTTGCTAACGCTCAGTTATATCTCATTTACCAAACAAGAGACCCCACTAAAGCAACCGAATTCTGGATTAGTACATTTACAGCAGTTTATGATAAGCATGCCCCGTTAATAAAACAAAAAGAGTCAGGCAAGAACCCAAACCTCCATGGATTAGCAAAGAAATAGATAGTGGAATAAATAAACGTAATAATCTAAGCAATGGCACAAAAAAGGAGTTTAACAAACACAGAAACAAAGTTAACAACATGAAACGTAAAGCTAAACGTCATTACTTCAGAAATATGTTAATTTCAACGAAAGATTCTAGTAAAATATGGAAGGCCATCAACATATTGACCGATAAAAAGGTATATAAAATTCAACAAGTAATTAAAGATATATCTGCAGATCAATTAAACGATGATTTTGCAAATATAAAAGATAAGGTTATAAAACACGACAGGTCCACTGAAAATGACCTTGGCACTTTAAAACACTACGTTGACTCAAAACATTTTCATTATCGTTTTGTTCTTCAACCAATGACTCTTTTCGATGTTAGTAAAAGTCTTTCTTCTTTAAAACGATCAGGAACACGTGATTTAGATGGTCTAGATACTAATATATTACAAGTTACATGCTCTGTTATTGCTGATTCATTAACCTATTTGTATAATTTGTGCATTGATAAGCAATGCTTTCCTATTCAGTTCAAACAAGCTAAAGTCATCCCTCTATATAAATCTGGTGAAACATCTGACCCTTCAAATTACCGACCCATTTCTATTCTTTCTGCCATATCAAAACCTATTGAAAAACACATCCAAATATCCCTGTATTCTTACCTAGATAAAAATGATTTTCTTCATGGAGACCAGTCTGACTTTCGTAAAAAAACCATTCCTGCCACACTGCTCTAATACAGCTTATTGACAGCCTTCTTTGCAATGTAAATGACAATACATTCAATGGTATTCTCTTCATAGATTTTCAAAAAGCTTTCGATGTTATAAACCATTCTCTATTACTGCAGAAACTCGAACTTTACAAGCTAACTTCAGACTTTATTAGTCTTATATCATCTTTTTATGTGATCGAAAACAGTCAGTGTTTCTAAACAACATAATTTCAACACCTTTGCCGATCAAGTATGGAGTCCCTCAGGGCTCTGTGCTTGGCCCTCTCCTGTTCTCTATTTATGTCAACGATTTACCCCGTTCTATTCCAAGTAAATGTGAAATGTTTGCAGACGACACATCCTTTCATTCAAGTGATGCTGATGCCAATAGATTAGGAAGTAAACTTCAAAGTAGTGTACATAATCTTGTCACTTGGACTGAATTAAATTACATGTCTTTAAGTGAAAAACAAACAAAATGTATGTGCATAGCAAGACAAAAACGACAAACCATGAAGACAAAATTCCCACCTTTATATATACGAAGTAGCAAAATAGAAGAAGTTGACTCTCATAAAATGTTAGGCATTATCGTTGATAAAGATTTTTCTTGGACTGAACAAACCATGTCCTTAGGTAAACGTCTTTCCAAAAAAATATTCCAGTTAAATATAATCAAGAACCTACTAGATATCCATTCTCGTAAACTCTTCTTTAATGCCCACATTCTATCATTAATCGATTACGCGTCAACATTGTGGGATAGCTGTAGTGATGCCAATATGAAAATAATTCATCGTATGTATAAAAAAGCAGTGAAATTAATTTCATTAAAATCAAATTCTTAATCAAATGATGAGTACAAAAAGTTTAACAAATTGTCACTTCACAACAGACTTTTCTTTAGTAAAGCGGTATGTATGCATAACGTTGTAAATGGAAATGCCCCGAAAAAGATAACAGACACTTTTAAAACTAACCAACATAGACATAACCATTTATTATCAATCCTTCGACCGAAAAACAATATTTACAAATCTAGTTTTCTTTACTCGGGTGGAAACTTATGGAATGAATTACCAAAATATTTAAAATGTATAAAAAACAAAAATCAGTTTAAGAAAAAACTAAAAACTCACCTCATGAATAGTAACGTGTTTTTTTTAAAAGAAGAATCCAATGACTAAAGTTTACTGTATATTTTATTGATTCTATATATGGGTTTTTTCCCCTCTACCAATTATTTTTAAATAAAACATAATGTAGATCTTGCAGATATCCACTTTGTTAATCTGTTGCCTGATTATATTTCCTTCATAATGCTTGAAAGAGACCAAAAGTGGAATTTCATGTCTTCTGCTGAATTGATTGTTTTTAAAATAATGTTTCATAAGCATTGCCCTGTTATATATTTCATGCTATTGTATATATGTATATGAATTAGGATGTATATGTGCGTGTGTGCGTGAGAGAGAGGGAGAGAGAGAGAGAGAGAGAGAGAGAGAGAGAGAGAGAGAGAGAGAGAGAGAGAGAGAGAGAGAGAGAGAGAGAGAGAGAGAGAGAGAGAGAGAGAGAGAGAGAGGATGTACATATTGTGTGAGTGCGGGCATATTTGGAGGCATATAGTTTGCTTACGCTTTGTTGTTGTTGGTGTTTTTTTTGTAAATTATTGCATGCTCATTTCTCGTCATTTATTTTATTTATTTGTGTTATAGATGGCTTGATATAAAAAAAAAGCAAACATTATTGCTTATTCAATGTACCATCTGAAAATAACATTTTGACTTTGACACACACACACTCGCTCGCACACACACACACACACACACACACACACACACACACACACACACACACACACACACACACACACACACACACACACACACACACACGCGCGCGCGCGCGCGCGCGCGCGCGCGCGTGCGAACGCACACGCACACGCACACGCACGCACGCACGCACGCACACACACACACACACACACACACACACACACACACACACACACACACATCCCCCACACACAAAACGCTAGGAAATAAGAATATGTCTGAGTGCGTTATTGTCCAAGAAGTCAAGTACGTATATTCAGAAAGCTTGTTTGAGATTAAGAGGCGGCGGGAGAGAGAGAGAGAGAGAGAGAGAGAGAGAGAGAGAGAGAGAGAGAGAGAGAGAGAGAGAGAGAGAGAGAGAGAGAGAGAGAGAGAGAGAGTGTGTGTGTGTGTGTGTGTGTGTGTGAGAGAGAGAGAGAGAGAGAGAGAGAGAGAGAGAGAGAGAGAGAGAGAGAGAGAGGTGATGATGGCGAAGGTGGTGGTTATGAAAATGGTTTGTTTGTGAGAGCATAGTGGTGGAGAAGAGGGAGGGATTGTGGCGGAGGGTCACAGACGTGAGAATATGACAAAAACGAACAAACATAATTTGTTATGCCTTTCTTAAAACTCGGCCGTATACACTCTTTCCTAAACCCTCTCTCAGATACAGTGTTTTACCAGGATTTGGTTGGGTTTAAACATTGAAAGAAGCGTGAAATGGTATGCAGGTCATTTTTCTGAGTAAGTAGTGAACGTGGGAGGAAGAGAAAAAAGATGTACTAGTAGCAGCAACTCAGACTGATATGGCCGTCTCTCTCCTCCAGGAAGCCACAGTATTAATGCACGTTAATTTAGAGAGTGCTGTTGAAAAGTAAACTTGTTACTTAAGTAGTGTGTCCCAGTGCATGACCAAAACGATGTTTTGCACTAGTGAACCCTGGAGAGAGAGAGAGAGAGAGAGAGAGAGAGAGAGAGAGAGAGAGAGAGAGAGAGAGAGAGAGAGAGAGAGAGAGAGAGAGAGAGAGAGAGAGAGAGAGAGAGAGAGAGAGAGAGAGAGAGAGAGAGAGAGAGCTAGAGACTAAGAGAGAGAGAGAGAGAGAGAGAGAGAGAGAGAGAGAGAGAGAGAGAGAGAGAGAGAGAGAGAGAGAGAGAGAGAGAGAGAGAGAGTAGAGAGAGAGAGAGAGAGAGAGAGAGAGAGAGAGAGAGAGAGAGAGAGAGAGAGAGAGAGAGAGAGAGAGAGAGAGAGAGAGAGAGAGAGAGAGAGAGAGAGAGAGAGAGAGAGAGAGAGAGAGAGTAGAGAGAGAGAGATAGAGAGACAGAGACAGAGAGACGCATAGAGATAGAAACAGACAGAGAGAAAAAGAGAGAAAGAGGGAGACAGAGTGATAAAAAGAAACAAACAGACAGACAGAGACAGAGACAGAGGGAGAGACAGAGAGAGAGAGAGAGAGAGAGAGAGAGAGAGAGAGAGAGAGAGAGAGAGAGAGAGAGAGAGAGAGAGAGAGAGAGAGAGAGAGAGAGAGAGAGAGAGAGAGAGAGAGAGAGAGAGAGAGAGAGAGAGAGAGAGAGAGAGAGAGAGAGAGAGAGAGAGAGAGAGAGAGAGAGAGAGAGAGAGAGAGAGAGTCCCCACAAACATAGTTTCTTCTTATCTGTACAGAAAGCCAAGTGTCCATGTATTGATTTTTGTTTGCCACACTCCTCTCCCCCACCCCCACCCCCACCCCTACCAATACCCCAACGCTCTTGTATCTCTGTCATTTAAGGAGGCGGCTTAAACCTGAAAACAAATCTGGAAATAAAATAAAACACAGAACGGAAAAAAGAAAGAAGAATTGCACTCACCATTAGTCCTTGACAATTATCTCTGTGATAAGATGTCCCAGTTCTTTAAAAAAAAGATTGAATGAATGAAAATGGTGCTTTACGTCCTCTCGGTCTGGAACAGACACATATAGGACATTTGTAAATACAAAGATGGTGGGAACAATACTGGAGGCAATGGCCGGAGGCAGTGCAACTCCAGTAAAGTCCCGATTTTTTTTTAGCAATAAGATAGGTGTAGCGGTAACCAAGCCTCGGTTAAACCTCATCGGCCACAATCGTATAATTTTATTATAACCCAATTAAAAAAAATATTGTTTTTTTTAGTCCCCGAGCCGAAGGTTCGGGGAACTATTGTTTTTGTCTGGTCCGTCCGTCCGTCCGTCCGTCCGTCCGGTGTCCGTCCGTCCGTCTGGTGTCCGTCCGGTGTCCGTCCGTGCCTCCGTCCGTCCGGCTATTCGTCCGTTTTTCTCAAAAACTATTCAGTCTATCCTATCATAATCAAATTTGGTATACTAGTTTGCCAAGATGCAAGCTATCCACTGATGTATTTAGTTTTACATTAAGGTCAAGGTCGCACCAATTACGGGGTTCAAACCCCGAAACACATAATCGCTAAAATCTCGCGAAGTTTTGCATGTATTTCAATGCGTTTTTTTCACAACATTTCTTGTTCTTTCTTTTTTCTTCTTCTTATTTTAGTGTAGTATATGGTTTAACTAAATCTTTAATAATGTCCAAGCAATACATAATTACAATACAAACAAGTGCAACGCCGAGCGGCTGCAAAGTCCCCTCGCAGCATCGCCGAGCTACTCCGAAATCGGAATGTGTCGGCTATACACATACATAAAAACGCATCAAAACAGCACGTAACTACATAAAAACGCATCAAAACAGCACGTAACTGAATAGTTTTTTTTTATATATAGGGGAAGACGGGGTAAAAAGCGCATGGGCGGGTAAGAAGCCCACCCCAATTATCTCATGAAATGAAGCAAATTTCAGTCTCATTTTGCCCATGAGACGAGCGTTAATGTCTAGCATTCGTCTCATGGGCAAATTTGACTGAAATTTGCTTCATTTCATGAGATAATTGGGGTGGGCTTCTTACCCGCCCATGCGCTTTTTACCCCGTCTTCCCCTAGCCTTGGGGTTCGGACCCGTGCTTTGAGCGCGCGCGATCATGCGCACACGAGCGCACAGAAAAATTCATGACAACTGTGTTATAGACCATTCATCAAGAAATGTTGTGAAAAAAAACCTGCATTGAAATACATGCAAAACTTCGCGAGATATTATCGATTATGTGTTTTGGGGTTTGAACCCCGTAACTGGCGCGACCTTGACCTTAATGTAAAACTAAATACATCAGTGGATAGCTTGCATCTTGGCAAGCTAGTATACCAAATTTGATGATGATAGACTGAATAGTTTTTGAGAAAAACGGACGAATAGCCGGACGGACACCGGACGGACGGACACCGGACGGACCAGAGAGAAACAATAGTTCCCGAACCTTCGGCTCGGGGACTAACAAGAGCACCAACAAACTAGAGCCTATGGTGTGCTCTTAAAACATTTCATTATCATATAATATGTTTGGTGAATGACAGACTGTATCAGTACCTAATAACTATAATTAGTGTATCTCGTTCATTGACTGTGTCTTCCTATTGTCTTCCCTTTGCCTGTCTGTGTGCATGGCTACATCCCATCCCGCCTGCCCTTGCCTGTCTGATCTTATGTCTGTCTCTCTGTCTTCCTCTTAGGTCTGTCTGTCCGTCTGTCTGCCTTTCCTTTTGCGTGCGTGTCTGTCTGTCTTTCTGTGACTCTCTATGTTTCCTTGGGGTTGGGTGTAAAAGAAAGTATGCATACTTATCTCATTACCTCGTATATATGAAATTTCGTTCGTTTCGTTCATTTGTCTGTATCAGTGTCTGTCTCTCTGTCTGTCGTCTGTCTGTTCAGTCTGTCCGTCTGTCAACACGTTAAATGTAAAGTTAATTAGGAATCTACTGCCGCGATCTGGACTCCAAATCGCGATGACTTTTTAAGGGAAATGTTGATATTCCAATAGGCCCTACTTATTTCTTGTTTCTTGCTTCCATGGCTTCTGTAATTTAAAGCTAAAAGCAAAAACAAATAGTTTGTAATATCATGTCTCTATTATCTGTTTTGCGTGCGTGCGTGCGTGCGTGCGTGCGTGTGTGTGTGTGTGTGTGTGTGTGTGTGTGTGTGTGTGTGTGTGTGTGTGTGTGTGTGTGTGTGTGTGTGTGTGTGTGTGTGTGTGTGTGTGTGTGTGTGTGTGTGTGTGTGTGTGTGAATTAGAATCATAATCAGAATCAATGTTTATTGCCCTTTAAAGCCAATACAAGGTTTTATATGACATTAATACAATAACAATAACGGTAATAATAACAGTTTATTTGTGTGTGTGTGTGTGTGTGTGTGTGTGTGTGTGTGTGTGTGTGTGTGTGTGTGTGTGTGTGTGTGTGTGTGTGTGTGTGTGTGTGTGTGTGTGTGTGTGTGAATCAGAATCAGAATCAATGTTTATTGCCCTTTAAAGCCAATACAAGGTTTTATATGACACTAATACAAATAACAATAACGGTAATAATAATAACAGTTTATTTGTGTGTGTGTGTGTGTGTGTGTGTGTGTGTGTGTGTGTGTGTGTGTGTGTGTGTGTGTGTGTGTGTGTGTGTGTGTGTGTGTGTGTGTGTGTGTGTGTGTGTGTGTGTGTGTGTGTGTGTGTGTGTGTGTGTGAATCAGAATCAGAATCAGAATCAGTTTATTGCCCTTTAAAACCAATGTTTTATATGCACCTTAACGGTAATAATAACAGTTTATGTGTGTGCGCGTGTGTGTGTGTGTGTGTGTGTGCAATCACAAGGTTTTATATGACACTAATACAATAACAATAACGGTAATAATAACAGTTTATGTGTGTGCGTGTGTGTGTGTGTGTGTGTGTGTGTGTGTGTGTGTGTGTGTGTGTGTGTGTGTGTGTGTGTGTGTGTGTGTGTGTGTGTGTGTGTGTGTGTGTGTGTGTGTGCGTGCGTGTGCGCGTGTGTGTGCGTGTGCGTGCGTGCGCGTGTGTGCGTGTGTTGTGTGTGTATGCG
>CM065682.1:33952431-33954931 GCA_017654935.2 Phymorhynchus buccinoides | reverse complement strand
AGCCTGTTCAACACCGCCACATGTTTCGCAGAGGGGAGACAGTGTTAATAACAGAACAGCCTTGGTGATTGAAAGAGGCGAAGCAAGTACAATACTTCACTGAATGGAACAATGTGTAGTCGAATGTGTAATCCCCCTCCCCTCGAACAAGCTTGTACCCCCACCCCACCCGACCCCAATCCTTGTAACATTTATGTACATAATTCTACTATGAACACGTTTATTGACATATCAGTCAAGGCGTTCTTTATTTTATAATGTTGGAAGTAATTAGACAACGTAAACACATGCAGCTCAAGCACACACATGCACACATGCATTCGTCTAATACCACGAGAATTGGATATACGTTAAATGAATGACACACACATACGCACACACATACACACAACACACGCGCGTGCGCATACACACGCTCTCTCTCTCGCTCTCTCTCTCTCTCTCTCTCTCTCTCTCTCTCTCTCTCTCTCTCTCTCTCTCTCTCTCTCTCTCTCCCTCCCTCCCTCCCCCCTCTCTCTCCCTCCCTTCCTTCTAGCATTTGTGATTCGTGCAAGCCAAATCACCCAAGCTACAAAAAACAAAACCCACCATAAATGGTTTTCTTACTCTTTGTTGTCCTTCAGGACTAGTGGGATCCAGTGCCATGTGCATCTACACCGTCCTGATGAAGCTGCACTACCAGGACTACCCCGATAACTCCTTCGGGCCTGCCTACGGCCTGACCATGGCCGCCTGTGTGATGGCCCTCCTGGCCACCGTCATTCTCTCCGCCACCAGCAGACTGCTGATCCAGGTACACTGAAACACCCCGAATAGAAAACCTATCGCCTTCACCGACAGGGCATTAGGATGGCCATTGTTGCGCCATTGCAAAACTGTCGTTCTCTCTGCCACCGGCAATCGGCTGATCCAGGTACACTGAAACATCACGAATAGAAAATGAATCACATCACAGGACATTATGATGATCATTGCTGCGCCATTGCAAAACTGTCATGCACTCTGCTACAAGGAATCTGCTGATCCAGGCACACTGAAACACCCTGAATAGAAAACCAATCACCTTCTCCAACAGGGCATTTTGATGAATATCATTGCACACCCGGCGCATTTGAATCTCTAAAAGCCAATCACGTTCATCACAGGGTATTGTGATGATCATTATTACTGCGCCATTGTTGAACTGGCCCTTTGAATAGCCTAAATGGAAGATCCCTGGAGGGGCGGTGGCAATGCAAGTAGAGATCTTGAGAGGGAGATTTGTAATTCTAGTAAATTGTATACTTTTGGAATTCTGTGAAAGGTTATCACGAAATATGTACAGTTCTTATTTGTACATATTTGGAATTCTAAAATATAATCTCAATGACATTTGGACTTATGCTAACCTAGAAAACATTGGAGTCATTTCAATTTCTGCTAACATGGATGCAATGCTTAGACGTATTCGAACTTGCAGTTATTTGTTGTTGTATGTATGTTTTCAAAATTCTACTAAGATAGAGATATTTTAATTTCTGCTAACTTGGGAAAAATAGACTTCTACTAACCTGACTGGGTTCTACTAATTAAGAAAGATTCGAACTCTACCATCGCTGAGAGATTTGGAATTATACTGACCCGTAACCCTGAGAGATTTGAAAGAATCTGCTAACCATGGAACTTGAAATATGTGGCATGTGACAGACTAACCCCATTACCCCTACTCCCCAATGATTGACCAAAGCATTTGTGATAACGAGTCCAGTGTATTCAACTAACCTGGAATGCTTGCGGCACGTGTTGTAATACCAGTCTCATGTAATCCGATTGTGACGCTTTCAATGTGAAGCAGTTGTGACTCTTTGAATACTGATGGCCATGTCAAAGTCATTGGAGACGCTTGCAATCGGAACGGGATTTTTTAAATTAGCATTTGGGGTAGTAATGATTACTGTGTAGGCCTACTGAGCAAACTTGATGTGCTTTGAGAAGCTTGGTCTAATAATACTTGACAAAGCTGCTTGAGATTCTTGTAATCTGAGGCGTTGTCTGTTGCATGTAGGCGTTGTCTGTTGCGCACGCGCACACGCACGCACGCACTGGTGTGATGTTGAATACTTGCCACTCTCGGAACACTCGCAGATGTATTCATTCTACGTGAGATACTGGTGTCGTCAAACATTTGTCTAAAGTAAATGTGATAGTGATCCCGCTGTATTAAGCCACATTGGGTTGTTTTTTAGACTCCTGTGGAATACTAACAGTGTTGTCAAATGAAATCAAGAAGTTTAACGTCTAATGTAGTGTGCTATGACGATGTTAATATGTCTTCAGTCACATTCGGATGATTGAAATACAATGCGTAATGATTGTGTCTAAACTGATTGAAACGCTTGTAATGCGTAGTATTGTGCACATGTGCTTACATTCTATCACCTGCTTTTCTTGTTAATATATCGATCGTGTGTGTTGTTTTATTATCCAGATATGGTGAGTCACTGTGATCACATTATAGGGA
>CM065682.1:33937431-33947431 GCA_017654935.2 Phymorhynchus buccinoides | reverse complement strand
TACTTTGGTAATAACCGCCTATAACACACCTAACCCTGCTTCTACTAATACTTCCAAACGATGTATTCAACGTGTTCTACTTTGGCAATAACCGCCTATAACACACCTAACCCTGCTTCCACTAATACTTCCAAACGATGCATCAACGTGTTCTACTTTGGCACTAACCGCCTATAACACACATAACCCTGCTTCCACTAATACTTCCAAACGATGCATCAACGTGTTCTACTTTGGCACTAACCGCCTAACACCTAACCCTGCTTCTACTAACACCCCCAAACGATGCAGAAACGTTGACAAACAGCGGAACGCGACCAACCCTTCAGAAAAAAGGCTACATTGATTACGTAATGTGTGCAGAAATACGTCACACTGACGCCATCCAACCGAAGCACTGTAGTGACGTATCAGTCGACGTCACGCGCTCCGCCCCCTCCACCCGTCAGCGGGGTGGGCAGGACGGCGCCAACGTGGAACCCCGTCCTCCCCCCTCCCTCTTCTTATCACCACACTCCTTCCTACATGGGCGGGCCCAGCTGTGCTCAGGGGGCTTCCAGCTACGGTTTCCCCGCACAGTTCAGTAACGCCTCGAGCACCGGTGCTGCAGGCTACTACCCTGCCCTGTACCCCCCGTTGTACCCGGAACAAGGCCTGCTGCACGTGAAGCCCGGCGGAGTCACCGCACGGCCTCCGTATTACGTCGTGCCCTCAGCGCCCATCGCAAGCACTTCATTCCTCGAGTAAATGAAATGGAAATGGACAGAGAACGGGTGGGGTCCAAGTGTAATATCTGATAGTTTGTTTTAATAATGATGAGGATATAGAGCGTGATTTCTCAGTTGTTGTGATAACGATAACGATTCAGTTGTTATAGTAACGCTAAGGATATAGAACGTGATTTATGAGTTGTTATGATAACGATAAGAATACAGTTGTTATAGGATACAGTGAAGCCTGATTTCTCAGTTGTTCTAATAACGATAAGGATATAGAACGTGATTTCTCAGTTGTCATAACCATAAGGATACAAAGCGTAGTTTCCCTTTTTAGAAGCGTCATAGTTCTAAAATTATTTCCTGATACTGAATATGAACATAATTTTAAATCCTATGTTTAGGATTGAAAGCAGATTTTTCCTTGCAATGTTCCTACTCTGTTTTCTAAGGTTGTTTTGTTACTGTTTCTTCTTTGAAGTGTTGTTGCCATATGCCTCCATCTCCTCCACTCTCACTTAGCCCACATTTGCATACTGTCTCCTTGACCTTTCTTTACAAACGGTAAGAAAGAAATCTGTAACCAGTAAACCGACATAAGGTCAAGAATCTACAATATAAAATGTGCCAAAGGATAAAGATGATGGAGAAAAGGGGAAAGACAGGCGATGGATCAATACAGTGGAAAACACACACAGCTTTTGTTTGTTCATAAAGCACGCGGGGTTGTGAAAGCATCAGCTCCTGGGCGAGTTGTCTAATCTCGAAAGTTAAGCCCCTTAAAGGGGCACCCTGACGGATGTGTTTTTGTAAGAAACACGTCGAGATCACCAGGAAAACACCCTTTACAGAGATCGCAACACTCACTTTGCTCTGTTTCCTAGAAATCAAACCGTCAAATCGGCGATTCCTCCTTGGCGGAGGTGCTGAAAGTCAAATTATTTCACCCCAAAAGAAGGCGTGTGTCGTCTCTTTTCTAATGGCCTCCTGAGTTTAGACCAAATCGTTTGCACGAAACGTTCACAATACAAGCCTTTTTATTTGTTTTAATTTTATACAGTTTATCTAAAGGAGTTTTGCTCACAACAAAGGAAATAGTTCCATTTTTTTTAACTGCACTACAAAAAAAAGAAAAAGCTTCAACCAAAAGGGATTGGTCTCCACCCACCCCATCCAAAATGGCTACTCTCTCCGGCATCTCCGCCAAGGAGCAATCGCCGTTTGAACGGTTTAATCTCTAGGATTCCAGAGGAAAGTGAGTGTTCCTATCCTTGAAAAGGCTGTCTTTCTGGTGACCTCGACGTGTTTTTTGCAAAACGCATCCGTCAGGGTCCACCGTTATAGGACAGACAGTAGGTGATATTATACAGCGAAAGGTTTCGTGAAAAGAAAAGATATCTAGTGTGCTTTCGAGAACAAATTCACGACTGACAAAATAACCATAATTTTAGGGAGCTATTCCATTATTGGATCCGAACATAACAAATCTTCCATCAAACAGCTAATTCGCTCGCAATCATGAAACGCAATGTACGTAGTCCAACTACCATTGTTGCTGACATAGTTTTACGTTTTCATTTATAATACATATTTTTTTCATTTTGCATTTTTAAGCAGAAAAAGACTCTAGAAACTTTTAGGTTCATCTTATTTGAAAGTCATGTCAGCCTATACCCACCCACATGACACACTACCTGATCCTCTCTCTTTTTCCAATACATTTCTTCTCCTTTCTTTTCTCTGTATTATATTTTCTTGATTCTTTCTGTGGTATTGATCATAGGGGAAGACGGGGTAAAAAGCGCATGTGGGGTAAGAAGCCCACCCCAATTATCTCATGAAATAAAGAAAATTTCAGTCAAATTTGCCCATGAGACGATTGCTAGACATTAACGCTCGTCTCATGGGCAAAATGAGACTGAAATTTGCTTTTCATGAGATAATTGGGGTGGGCTTCTTACCCGCCCATGCGCTTTTTACCCCGTCTTCCCCTAGACCATTTATTTCTAACTTCGTACTCATAACTACATTCTGAAAATGTATTTGTAAAACGCTTTTTGATATTTGATTCTTGCCCATTCCTATTTTGTTGACCCTCCTCCATTTTTCTGTACAAATTAAAAGATAATATAAACGTTTGAAATACAAGTGTCGTCTGCGTTATCTATGAGCTAATTCAGACTTTGCCTTTTTAAAATAGCAAAAAACAATCGTTACATCTCTTACTAACTTATATCGCTAATACATAAGAAACATAACACATGATAATCAGAACTGTTCCAACAATAAAGGTCGGTTGTGTGTGGAATATGTTTGCATGTGTGTGTGTGTGTGTGTGTGTGTGTGTGTGTGTGTGTGTGTGTGTGCGTGCGTGCGTGCGTGCGTGCGTGCGTGCGTGCGTGTGCGTATATGTGTGTGTGTGTGGGTGTGCGTGCGTATGTGTGTGCGTGCGTGCGCCTGCGCGCGTGAGAGAGAAAGTGAAAGAAAGATCTGAACAATTTGTACAAAATTTATATCATAAAACTTTGCTCCAATTTCAAAGAGCGAAAGACACTGAGACAGACATAGACAAAGACAGAGAGACAGAGACAGACAGACAGATAGACAGACAGACGCACGCACGCACGCACGCACGCATACGCACGCACACACACATACACACAGACACTCAGACACACAGACAGACAGACACACACACACACACACACACACACACACACACACACACACACACACACACACACACACACACACACACACAAAATAATTCTACGATTTTCTTAATGCATTACACTTACACAGAACGATCAGTTCTATCAATACTTTTTGTCAGCATCAAAATAGATGCTGCACACGTTATCTCCGACAGTCTGCGTTATGTTTAGGCCATAAGGTCTCTTTGTACTTTCCCCAGCGAAGCTTCGGGGAGTATTGTTTTTGTTTCATCCGTCCGTCAGTCCGTGCGTGCGTGCGTGCGTGCGTTCGTGCTTGCATGTGTGCGTGCGTGCGTCCGTCCGTACGGCTGCGTTTTCTTAAAAACCGTTCAGTTTATTTCAATCAGTTTTAGCATACACGTTCTAGAGGATATTACCTATCGACTGATTGCTTTAGTTTTATATCAAGGTCAAGGTCATGCTGATTCAGGAGTTCAAACCCCAAAACACTTAATCGCTAATATCTCGCGAACGTGTTTGCACGCATTTCAATGCGGTTTTTTTTCCCACAACGTTTTCTGATGAAAGCGAAAAATCACGAACTTGTCTGTGCGCTCATGCACGCGTGCATTACGGGGTTCAAACCCCAAAGCTGTATCTCAAGAACTGTTGCATGCAATCGCTTCAAATTTACTGTGGTGGTGCATCACGGTACGCAAAATGTCCCATACAAAACTAATAACCATTCTGACCTTGACCTTGAAGCTTGACCTTGAAAACGTACAATTCTTCTTGTGGCCACAGGGCTACCAGGGACCCCAATTTGGGGGTCTATGAAGTACTAAAATTCTAAAGGACCACTAAAAGAATGTGCAGGGGGTCCCAGGGATGCACTAGAAAAATTATTTTTATCATTCGTAATGCCACTCGGACCCTCTATGCCGCCTCTAGGACCCTCTATGCTATAAGTGGAGGAGTCCCTGGGACCCCTCGTTATGCGGGACGATTGGATCTTTCACATCGTTGGACTTAAATGATCAAATTTGGTGTGCAGATGCATTGGCTTAAGGTAATTCCGAATATGTAGTACAAGAAAGGTCAAGGTCAAGGTCACAACAGTAATAGTCTGTCGATGTGACCATCTGTAACCGGTCATTTACAGCCACACATGTTTGACACATTTATTATTTATTAAGTTTTGTTGGCAATTGATCAGTTTCTTGTCACTGGAGCGCTGATGTGTCATGCTGTTGCTATGTGTCCAAATTCACCCGCTCAGGAACTTATCTGCCGCTCAGCGAACCGCTTGTTTCACCTTTTTTTATACTCCCATTTCTGTTATATAAAACAACAGTATTTTGCAACTGGAACAAAGACCCGTGCCTCTCTCTCTCTCTCTCTCTCTCTCTCTCTCTCTCTCTCTCTCTCTCTCTCTCTCTCTCTCTCTCTCTCTCTCTCTCTCTCTCTCTCTCTCTCTCTCTCTCTCTCTCTCTCTCTCTCTCTCTCTCTCTCTCTCTCTCTCTCTCTCTCTCTCTCTCTCTCTCTCTCTCTCTCTCTCTCTCTCTCTCTCTCTCTCTCTCTCTCTCTCTCTCTCTGGTTTAAACAAATCTTTATTCATTCGGAAACGATCAAACAGAAAGACAATTAGAGCAACAACAAGCTCGAAGCTTATACCGTGCTCCTTAAATTAACGTCATAATTGCACAATTGATTGAACAGATGGAGACTGCATTTAAACCAAGTAATATAAACAACTGTGAATACAAAATAATTAATTTTGTGCGTTAGACTACTTCTCTCTCAATATTTCCTAATCATTAATTTGTTGTTCTGTTTATTCGTTTGTAATACCAGTAATATATCAGGCCAATACTTTTAGGTTCATTTAATTTAATTTCAACACCCCCTCCCCTTCTCTCTCTCTCTCTCTCTCTCTCTCTCTCTCTCTCTCTCTCTCTCTCTCTCTCTCTCTCTCTCTCTCTCTCTCTCTCTCTCTCTCTCTCTCTCTCTCTGTCTCTCTCTCTCTCTCTCTCTCTCTCTCTCTCTCTCTCTCTCTCTCTCTCTCTCTCTCTCTCTCTCTCTCTCTCTCTCTCTCTATCTCTATCTCTCTATCTGTGTGTGTGTGTGCGCGCGCGCGTGCGGGCGTGTGTGTATGTGTGTGTGCGTGCGTGCGCGTGCGTGCGTATATATATATATATATATATATGTGTGTGTAACTGAGCCATTTTTGTTGTGTGTGAAGTGAGGAGGTATTTTCACAACGAAGTTTATTTCCAGAGGAACAGGTATTTTCCAGGCAGTAAGGATCGTTCGCGTAAAGGTCAATAAAGCGATGATCGTTCGCAGCTCTTATCGTTTTAGCCAGTTTAGTTTTCTTTTCTTTTTTCCTCTAAATATATGTGTGACTTTCACTGTTAGTTGTGTACTTCTGCCACCCTCACTTTCTCTCTCACATACACCCTCTCACCCCCACCCCTCTCTCTTTGTTTTCTCTCTCTCTCTCTCTCTCTCTCTCTCTCTCTCTCTCTCTCTCTCTCTCTCTCTCTCTCTCTCTCTCTATATCTCTCTCTCTCTCTCTCTCTCTCTCTCTCTCTGTCTCTCTCTCTCTCTCTCTCTCTCTCTCTCTCTCTCTCTCTCTCTCTCTCTCTCTCTCTCTCTCTCTCTCTCTCTCTCTCTCTCTCTCTCTCTCTCTCTCTCTCTCTCTCTCTTCTCGCTCTCGCTCTAGGGACACTGTTTTCGTGGGTCTTCAAGCGCTGGCAAAGATGTTCTTCATATTGATTTTTACTCCTTCTTTTATTATAATCCTGGCGAGGCATAACGTTTGTCACACCCACATACATCTCATTTGATTCCAACATTTAACAATAAAATGAAGACAAAAAATCAATGGGTAGGCCCTACTGATGCCAAGTGGTCAAAACACAGGACTGTCACTCTGATGATCAATGGTTCGAATCCCTTGTTGTAGTATTGCACTATATTGTATTGTACTGTATTGTATTGCATTGTAGTGTACTGTATTGTAGTGTATTGTACTGTATTATATTGTACTGTATTGCATTGTATTGTACTGTATTGCATTGTATTTGTTTGTATTGTACTGTATTGTATTGTATTGTATTGTTGTGCATTGTATTGTATTGTATTGCATTGTTTTGTTGTTGTTTTTCTGCTTTGCATCGTATAACGTTGTACTCTATTGTATTGTGCTGTATTGTATTGTGATGTATTGTATTGCATTGCATTGCATGTGCTATGCTGTATTGTGTTATACTGTATTGCGTTTTGTTGTATTGTGTTGTATTGCGTTCTACTGTATTGCGTTGTATTGTTTTAGGGCTATATTATATTGTATTACATTTTATTGTATTGTATTGTTTTGTTTTGTATTGTAATGTATTGTATTGTATTGTATTACATTGCATTGTATTGTATTGCGTTCTGTCGTATTGCGTTATATTGTATTGTATTGCGTTCTGTTGTATTGCGTTGCATTGTATTATACACAAAGCGGCGCATTTCAGTTTCTGTAGATTTGTTACACATTGAGCACATAACGTTAGAAAGAGAGAGAGAGAGAGAGAGAGAGAGAGAGAGAGAGAGAGAGAGAGAGAGAGAGAGAGAGAGAGAGAGAGAGAGAGAGAGAGAGAGAGAGAGAGAGAGAGAGAGAGAGAGAGAGAGAGAGAGAGAGAGAGAGAGAGAGAGAGAGAGAGAGAACCAACATACATAAAAACAAACATTCGTGTTCATATATTCATTCATTTACACATGTATCCAAAAAAACACATACACACACACGCTCGCGTGCGCACACACAAGCATACACACACGCGCTCGTGCGCACACATAGGCCTACATACACGCAGCAAAGGAGACCGAGATGCGCAAACGAATACATGTACATGTACACAGCGAAAAGAAGTCTCAGAGAAAGGGAAGCAACCGGTCTTGGTGAGCTTGTGTCTACAGTATTGTAGTTGCTGCCCTTTATTTAACACTAAGCATACTGCTAGGCGTTTCTTTTATTACCCGGCCAGAGGCCGATGTATTGCGATCGGTTTGTGTGTCTGTGTGTGTGTGTCTGTATGTGTGTCTGTGTATCGATTATCTTAAAAACTACTGTTTGGACTTTGATTAAAATAGGCAGAGGGGTAGACAGCTCTTGAACACCGTGCTGACCTTGACCTGAAGTTTGACCTTGAAAACCGAAATTTCCTTCTTTGGGCTATGTCATTTCCCCCCAGCTTTATTTCGTGAACTAGTGAACAGAATCGCTTCACATTTTGTGTGGTGGTGTACCATGGTGCAAGGAAGTTTGTATAAAAGTTCAGCTGTATCTCGTGAACTACTGAACAGATTCGCTTCAAATGTTGGGCTATGTATTTTATGCGTTCTGTAAGGGTGGAAAGTGGTGTGTTTATTGGGGGGTGGGGGGGGGGGGGGAGAGGACATAACTCGGTGCAAGGAAGTTTGTATAAAAGTTCAGCTGTATCTCGTGAACTACTGAACAGAATCGCTTCAAATTTTGGGCTATGTATTTTATGCGTTCTGTAAGGGTGGAATGTGGTGTGTTTATTGGGGGGTGGGGCAAGGAAGTTTGTATAAAAGTTCAGCTGTATCTCGTGAACTACTGAACAGAATCGCTTCAAATTTTTGGCTATGTATTTTATGCGTTCTGTAAGGGTGGAAAGTGGTGTTTTATTGGGGGGGGGGGGGGGGGGACAGGACATAACTCTGGCCGGGTGCATTCTTTTATTACCCGATGCTCAGCGATGCCCTTTTTTTTTCTTTTTTTTTTCTTTTCTTCTAACTAATATGTTAGGAGTTTCTTGGGCAAATGTTAAGATCAGCTCCCTCCGCTGTTCCAGGGTGAAGTTGGCCAATCAGCTTAACGGAAAAGGTAAATCGGAGGGAGCTGATTGGTCAACTTCACCCTGGAACAGCGGAGGGAGCTGATCTTAACATTAGCCGTTTCTTGTTACAAACACCGTCAGTTCTATTTAAATTTATAAAAATAAATAAAACGACAGAGTCTTTGTCACCTGCTGATGATAGGAAGAAACGAAACCCGGAGCAATAAGAACAGAAACGTACGATAGAAAACTGATGTAAAATGGGCTGTCCGCAAAAACGATATACAAAACTCGGGACTTTACTGGTGTTGCACTGCCTCCGGGCATTGCCTCCAGGATCGTTCCCACCATCTTTATATCTACTAATGTCCAAGATGTGTCTGTTCCAGACCGGAGGACGTTAAACAGATTTTCGCCCGCAAAAAAGGTCTTTCTAAAAAAATGAAGGTAGTCCTATTGTCTCAAAGTAACAGCAGACAAAAGGAAAGGCGTACCCATTTATAAACTGGCATTGTTCCTGAGACAGAAGGAAGGCCGCACTGACTCACAATGACGTTATCCCTGGGAACAGATCAGCAGTAAAGGAGAAGAACAGATAAGAATAGTGATACTTGCCTTGAGTTGCCCTCAAAGGTCATCATCATTTTTTTAAGCGAATGAAGCTGCTAAGCGTTTAGTTCCTCTACTCTGGATTGACAACGATTTAGCAAAATTGTAGGGGAAGAAGGGGTAAAAAGCGCATGGGCGGGTAAGAAGCCCACCCAAATTATCTCATGAAATAAAGAAAATTTCAGTCAAATTTCAGTCATTAACGCTCGTCTCATGGGCAAAATGAGACTGAAATTTGCTTCATTTCATGAGATAATTGGGGTGGGCTTCTTACCCGCCCATGCGCTTTTTACCCCGTCTTCCCCTACGTGTCTAATGTGAACCCGACCTAAGGTTGAAGACAACAAGGAAGTAGTATTAATAGCCTATTACACCAAATCAAAACATAAAAAAAATGCTATGCCCTGTCACTCGCAAACACAAAAACTGGAGCGTGAAAACGCTAGATCAAGCAGCCGCGTGACAACATTTTCGGCTCTAGTGACCTTGACTTTTAAGAGCAATGACCTTCATCTTCGAACTTGGCCTAGCTACAGTTGATACAAAGCGCGTGCAGTTTCCTCTGTGAATAAACGTTGATTGTCACCATTGAAGAAGAAGAAGAAGAAGAGGAGAAGGGGGTTAACCCTTTCACCGCCAATGTTGAATTTATGCACCACAATGGTTTAACACCCATGTCACTCAAAGGCATCAAATCAGGACCAAAGACCCTATGTTCTTAATTTTGGGAGATAAGGATAGGCCTAATGTTATACATGTCACAGAGGAATTCCCAATATTGCAGATGATTTTTTTTGTCTCTACCCAGACAAGTTTAGGGGAAGACGGGGTAAAAAGCGCATGGGCGGGTAAGAAGCCCACCCCAATTATCTCATGAAATGAAGCAAATTTCAGTCTCATTTTGCCCATGAGACGAGCGTTAATGTCTAGCATTCGTCTCATGGGCAAATTTGACTGAAATTTTCTTTATTTCATGAGATAATTGGGGTGGGCTTCTTACCCGCCCATGCGCTTTTTACCCCGTCTTCCCCTAATGGTATTTTCGGCTGAAAAATGGCTGGCGGTTAAAGGGTTAAGGAGGGGGGGGGGGGGGTCGGAAGAAGAAGAAGAAGAAGGCATGCTGCGAATTCTCACGATAAGCACAAGATACGTAATTTAAGATTAGAGA
>CM065682.1:33917431-33934931 GCA_017654935.2 Phymorhynchus buccinoides | reverse complement strand
TGAACTTCCATCCAATATTAGGGATTCTTCTGTGACATGCATAAAAAAGGACATATCCTTACTTCCCAAAATTAAGAACATAAGGTCACTGGATACCAGACCCTCATTTGATGTCTTCAAAGTTAAGCTTTACGTCCTCCTGCTCTTAAAAAGACCATATGGGACACTTGATGTCTTTCAATGATGTGGGTGTTAAATCATTGTGGTGCCAAGAGGCGACAGTGGCGATGAAAGGGTTTTAACTTCCCCCTTGTTCGCATTCTTCCTTCTTTTGTTCGTCCCTTTCTTCCTTTACTTCCTTCTTTTGTGTTGTCTTTGTTTACTGTACGGATAGCATCGTGATACTGACACACGGCTAAAATTGCATCCCTTTGCGTCTCCCTAAAAATAACTAGCGAAGAAGAATTTCAAAGAACAGCAACTCCGGAGAAGGTCTAGGCAAACGCAAAGAACAATAACTCTGGAGTTTGCGTTTTGTTCCATAGACACGATTCTGCCCACCTGGGCTGGATCTTCAGACTGCAACAGGCTGACTCTGACATGCATCAACCCGTGCCTCTCTTCACGTCTTGTGCTCCCTTTAACAAATGCGTGTACGTATCGTTGCGTATAATCATGGCTGGATTGAAATTATTAGAAATACCACTAATATACGCTGACATGCATCAACCCGTGCCTCTTCACGTCTTGTGCTCCCTTTAACAAATGCGTGTACGTATCGTTGCGTATAATCATGGCTGGATTGAAATTATTAGAAATACCACTAATATACTCTGACATGCATCAACCCGTGCCTCTTCACGTCTTGTGCTCCCTTTAACAAATGCGTGTACGTATCGTTGCGTATAATCATGGCTGGATTGAAATTATTAGAAATACCACTAATATACGTTACTATAGCTGTATGCTTACACACACACACACACACACACACACACACCACGCGTGAGCACACGCACACACACACACGGGCGCACGCACACGCACACACACACACACACACACACACATATACACGCACACAAGTGCACATACACACAAGCGCGAGCGCACAAATACGCACGCACACCTACACATGTTCCTCGTCATAAGCATGCAGAAAAACAGAACGTTTGTTTTCAAAACTTTCATAGTATAAATCTACATTATAAATACAGTTTAAAACTTTCAATTAATATCAGTAACACTCCACTGCTAACTCTTTAACATCTTCGGCAGTTTGAAGCTAATAACACCTAGAACAGCAATAACATCGAATGAAAAAGATCAACTAATAAATTAACAAAACTTGGAAGAGCTATTGATGATCTAAATAGTATAAGCAAATTTCAGAACAGATTCCATTTTGAACAAACGACATCGATCCAATAAGTTTAAAGCATAAAGTAGTAGTAGTATAGTAGTAATTAGGGTTAGAAGTGGGCCTTGCGGCCCTTTTACGCCCTTTCTCGTTAGTGATTTTGATTTGTTTCAGGGTGGCTTGCTTTCTACAGCTAAACTATAAAATTTAACCAAAATATGGAGTTGACTTTTTCTTATTTTTGTTCCTTTTTTTTTATTCGTCGAAAAAAGGCGAACTTGGCACATTCTCTTTTGAGAATGATGCTTTGTTTGTCTCCCTTTGTCTCTGATCCACGCATTGCTAGATTATTGGTATCGTAATCAACTTTGGTGGAGGGGAGTTAATTAGAAAGAGAGTTTCCCCCCTTTATTCAATTTATTTAAAACATAAAGTTTCTATTGGACTTGTGTAAAATCATCATAATTATGTAACGTTCTTATCTGTTTAATCGAAGATTAACATATCGATTATTTTCCAGAAACTGTAACTGCAATGCCAAATGTGAAGCGATTGCCGTTGGATGAAGACAGCAGTATACCAACAGGCATGCTGCAGGTATCACCATGGTAACACGTGCTGAACGAAGAATCAGTATTGTAATATGTGTCATTTACCAAAACAATCATCTGAGGTGTTATGTCGCTCGATTCGGCACTATATGTCCATGTATCTATGATAAGATCCCTGAAACAAAGTATGCAATGTAATTTCTAAAAAGTCGTCTTAATGGTGTTCCGAGTCTCGTTCTGTTTGCACTGCATTCATTGTCTGTCTAAAACTCCCTCCCTTCTTTCGCTTTCAGTCTGTCTGTCATTCTTACTGTTTCTCTCTCTCTCTCTCTCTCTCTCTCTCTCTCTCTCTCTCTCTCTCTCTCTCTCTCTCTCTCTCTCTCTCTCTCTCTCTCTCTCTCTCTCTCTCTCTCTCTCTCTTCTTCTTCTTGTCCGTTCATTTGTTTTTACGTCTGAGTTAAAACACAGAACAGCAACAAAGTTTTTTTTATTTTTTTTATTTTTTTCCCCCTTGCAAAGAAGGTTATTTTTTCCATAATGCATGTTACAACAAGTTTAATTTTCTTTTTCATAACACGAATGCATGTGTTCCATCAAACAAAGAAATTCCCATGTTTTAGACAGCGCACATTAAAACGGACATCCGCATCTCTCTCTCTCTCTCTCTCTCTCTCTCTCTCTCTCTCTCTCTCTCTCTCTCTCTCTCTCTCTCTCTCTCTCTCTCTCTCTCTCCTCCTGATCCGCCCATCGTTTGAGAGAGACAGAGACAGACAGGCAAAACAGAGACAGAGAAAGGGGCAAGGGAAGGAATCAACAGTTTTCCATCATACTATTTTTCCATCTCATGACCAGCCAACAGTTTCAATACCATGTCTTTATTGTGACACCAAAACAATATTCAGAAAGGACAAACCAAGCCGTGGTTTCAACGCGTTGTGGTTTCCTCCACATTCCTTCCAACGGGGATGGTGGCGCAAAACCGGCGTCTCTGCATAGCCTTCATCCAACAATAATTGGCTCACACTTCGCCACACAGTTACAGCTCCTGTAAAATAACCCGCCAACAAGTATTTTACAAAAAAACAATTTGCATACAAGGGGAAAGACGTTATTCCCTATGTCAATCCATCCATTATTGCATTAATTAAACCATCCTCACCGTCCATCTTTACCCATCCACTAATTACTCATACACCGTATCCTATGGACAAACCATTCACTCATCAACCACGAATAGAACCCTTTAATTATTGGACCTATTTGAAAACTACATAAACAGATTTTAGTTCTATAAACATGTGTGGCATTGTATGCTGCAGGCGCAGTCGCTGTCCACCCGCGACCAGGACAGTATGAGAGTCAGAGAGAAACAGACACAAAGATTTAGGTTCAGTGTGTACCGTGAGGCGACGCGTACAGACCAGTACCTCCAGTTTGACAGTCACCAGCCTTTTGTGCACAAACTGGGGGTCATCCGGACTCTCCGCCATAGAACCAAGACCATAATATGCTCCACTGACGAAGCTCTGGCTGAGGAGAAACAACGTATCAAAGAAGTCCTCAGCATCTCAGGCTACTCCAGATGGGCCTGGGAAGTACTTGGTAGTAAACAGATGACTCCTCACCCGTCCACTGAGAGCAGACCACACCACGCCGTTACCATCCCCTACGTCCGTGGAATAAGAGGAGCTCTGAATCGCAAGGTGTGCAAGAATGGGGTCGTTGTTCACTCATTAACCTTGCAACACCATCTGCAGAATGATTGTCGCCCCGAAGGACAAAACCGACCACAAGACCAGTCCAGTGTGGTGTACCGATTGGACTGTGACAACTGCAGTCAACTCAACATCAAAGAGGACTATGTTCTGTGACAAATGCAGTCAACTCAACATCAAAGAGTTCTATGTTCTGTGACAACTGCAGTCAACTCAACATCAAAGAGTTCTATGTTCTGTGATAACTGCAGCCAACTCAACATCAAAGAGTTCTATGTTCTGTGACAACTGCAGTCAACTCAACATCAAAGAGGTCTATGTTCTGTGACAACTGCAGTCAACTCAACATCAAAGAGGTCTATGTTCTGTGACAACTGCAGCCAACTCAACATCAAAGAGTTCTATGTTCTGTGATAACTGCAGCCAACTCAACATCAAAGAGTTCTATGTTCTGTGACAACTGCAGTCAACTCAACATCAAAGAGGTCTATGTTCTGTGACAACTGCAGCCAACTCAACATCAAAGAGGTCTATGTTCTGTGACAACTGCAGCCAACTCAACATCAAAGAGTTCTATGTTCTGTGACAACTGCAGTCAACTCAACATCAAAGAGTTCTATGTTCTGTGACAACTGCAGTCAACTCAACATCAAAGAGGTTCTATGTTCTGTGACAACTGCAGCCAACTCAACATCAAAGAGTTCTATGTTCTGTGACAACTGCAGCCAACTCAACATCAAAGAGTTCTATGTTCTGTGATAACTGCACCCAACTCAACATCAAAGAGTTCTATGTTCTGTGACAACTGCAGTCAACTCAACATCAAAGAGGTCTATGTTCTGTGACAACTGCAGTCAACTCAACATCAAAGAGGTCTATGTTCTGTGACAACTGCAGCCAACTCAACATCAAAGAGTTCTATGTTCTGTGACAACTGCAGTCAACTCAACATCAAAGAGGTTCTATGTTCTGTGACAACTGCAGTCAACTCAACATCAAAGAGGTCTATGTTCTGTGACAACTGCAGCCAACTCAACATCAAAGAGTTCTATGTTCTGTGATAACTGCAGCCAACTCAACCTCAAAGAGTTCTATGTTCTGTGACAACTGCAGTCAACTCAACATCAAAGAGGTCTATGTTCTGTGACAACTGCAGTCAACTCAACATCAAAGAGGTCTATGTTCTGTGACAACTGCAGCCAACTCAACATCAAAGAGGTCTATGTTCTGTGACAACTGCAGTCAACTCAACATCAAAGAGTTCTATGTTCTGTGACAACTGCAGTCAACTCAACATCAAAGAGGTCTATGTTCTGTGACAACTGCAGTCAACTCAACATCAAAGAGTTCTATGTTCTGTGATAACTGCACCCAACTGTTCTGTGATAACTCAACTCAACATCAAAGAGTTCTATGTTCTGTGACAACTGCAGTCAACTCAACATCAAAGAGGTCTATGTTCTGTGACAACTGCAGTCAACTCAACATCAAAGAGGTCTATGTTCTGTGACAACTGCAGCCAACTCAACATCAAAGAGTTCTATGTTCTGTGACAACTGCAGTCAACTCAACATCAAAGAGGTCTATGTTCTGTGACAACTGCAGTCAACTCAACATCAAAGAGGTCTATGTTCTGTGACAACTGCAGCCAACTCAACATCAAAGAGTTCTATGTTCTGTGACAACTGCAGCCAACTCAACATCAAAGAGTTCTATGTTCTGTGACAACTGCAGTCAACTCAACATCAAAGAGGTCTATGTTCTGTGACAACTGCACTCAACTCAACATCAAAGAGGTCTATGTTCTGTGACAACTGCAGCCAACTCAACATCAAAGAGGTCTATGTTCTGTGACAACTGCAGTCAACTCAACATCAAAGAGTTCTATGTTCTGTGACAACTGCAGTCAACTCAACATCAAAGAGGTCTATGTTCTGTGACAACTGCAGTCAACTCAACATCAAAGAGTTCTATGTTCTGTGATAACTGCAGTCAACTCAACATCAAAGAGTTCTATGTTCTGTGACAACTGCAGTCAACTCAACATCAAAGAGTTCTATGTTCTGTGACAACTGCAGTCAACTCAACATCAAAGAGGTCTATGTTCTGTGACAACTGCAGTCAACTCAACATCAAAGAGGTCTATGTTCTGTGACAACTGCAGCCAACTCAACATCAAAGAGGTCTATGTTCTGTGACAACTGCAGTCAACTCAACATCAAAGAGGTCTATGTTCTGTGACAACTGCAGCCAACTCAACATCAAAGAGGTCTATGCTCTGTGACAACTGCAGCCAACTCAACATAACCATAATGTTCTGCGACAACTGCAGCCAACTCAACATCAAAGAGGTCTATGTTCTGTGACAACTGCAGTCAACTCAACACCAAAGAGTTCTATGTGGGAGAAACTGAAAGACCTGTGAAGAAAAGACTGGGGGAGCACCGACGGGAGTCGTCCCTGGTGGGGGAACATCTAGACCAGGTGAAACATGACTTATCTGAGGACAGCGTTTCAGTGCTTGAACGCGAGGCGAACTGGTTCCGCCGTGGAGTGAAGGAGGCTATTCACATCGCAGACACCAAGCCCATGCTGAACACAGACAGGGGCATACACGTCTTGCCAGCAGTCTACAACTCCCTTATTCAGTCGCATGTGGTGAGTTCATCTCACCGGCGTGTTGACTGAATACCAAGTCTCCACATTCAGTGTGTAAGCGCTGACGAAGCCGGGTGGACGCTTGGTGAAAGCTACGCGTGAGTAGAAAACTATCAGATTGAGTAAAAAGGTCAAAATCGTCTTCATGAAGAGTTTGATTTTATTATAGGCTAATTCTATCCCTCCTTCCGTTCCCTTACCCTCATTACAAACCCACCAACTTTACACTCTTCCGTCCCCCGTTCCGCTCCCTTCCCTACCTGTTCCTCCCAGTTTCGACTTCCTCACCCCCTCACCTACCACCATGTACTAAGTGACTATAAGTTTGACGTTAGTTTCTTTACCTCCCCGTTTCGCTTCTTTCATTCTCCCTTCTCCCCCCACACCCACTCCCTTCCCTTCACCTCCACCCGCGTCTCGCCCAAGTAACCCTTCCGCATGCTGTTGGCACGATGACCGCAGGCCGGACAGACACACAGAAGAACAGTGAATTGCTTAATGGTTATTTAGATTGGTGAGTACGAATGTTAGGTTTTACGTCCACTCGGCTGCCAAACAGCACATATGGGACGGACCATCATTCTTCTTGGGGGGTGAGTACTTACGTGCATCGCTTATTTATGGCGCAACGGGTGTAGGCGCAGGGATCAACAAAGCAGTTCAGGATGTGGCAGTTGACGGGCGTTGTTGCTGTCACTGAAAGGCACACGCGCAACACAGAAACGCACACACACACGCACACGCACACGCACACGCACACGCACGCACGCACGCACGCACGCACGCATGCACGCACGCAAGCACGCACGCACGCACACACGCACGCACGCACGCACGCACGCACGCACGCACGCACACGCACGCACACGCACACACACAGGGTCTAAAACAGCTTCAAAACATGTGTGGTTTTGTGTGTGTGTGTGTGTGTGTGTGTGTGTGTGTGTGTGTGTGTGTGTGTGTGTGTGTGTGTGTGTGTGTGTGTGTGTGTGTGTGTGTGTGTGTGAGAGAGAGAGAGAGAGAGAGAGAGAGAGAGAGAGAGAGAGAGAGAGAGAGAGAGAGAGAGTGAGTGTGTGTATGTGTGTGCGCGCGAGCGTGCATATGTGTGTGTGCAAGCTTCAAAATGTTTGTGGTTTTGTGTATGTGTGTGTGTGGGTGTGTGTGAGAGAGAGAGAGAGAGAGAGAGAGAGAGAGAGAGAGAGAGAGAGAGAGAGAGAGAGAGAGAGAGAAAGTGAGTGTGTGTATGTGTGTGCGCGCGAGCGTGCATATGTGTGTGTGCACGCACGCGTGTGTGTATCTCTCTGTGTGTGTGTCTGTTCTTCAATTGTACGTTCTTCCACTAAAAACAAAAATCAGATATTATTTTGTGCTGTGATTGTGGAGTTGAGTGTGTGTGAAAAAAGTGTACAGGAGTGTAGGCCTATGCATGTGAGCATGTGTTTGTACATGTATAAGAGAGAAATGAAAGATAAGGGATAACCTACATTGAACCTTTACCCTCCCGCCCCTCCAGGTAAATCGCTAAACATTAAAACAAACGCGCGCGCGCGCTTGTGTGTGTGTGTGTGTGTGTGTGTGTGTGTGTGTGTGTGTGTGTGTGTGTGTGTGTGCGTGCGTGTGCGTGTGCGTGTGCGCGCGCGCGTTGTGTGTGTATGTGCATGTGTGTATACGTGTGTGTGTGTGTGTGTGCGCGTGTGCGTGCGCGTGCGTGCGCGTGCGTGCGCGCGTTGTGTGTGTGTGAGTGTGTGTGTGTGTGTGTGTGTGCGTGTGTGCGTGTGCGTGTGCGTGTGCGTGCCCAGTGCGTATGCGTGCGTGCGTGTGTGTGTGTGTGTGTGTGTGTGTGTGTGTGTGTGTGTGTGTGTGTGTGTGTGTGTGTGTGTGTGTGTGTGTGTGTGTGTGTGTGATGAAACCCAAAGTCTGCAACATAAACGCCAAACTTAGCCTAAATTATTACTTACCCATGTTTGGATACTGTGGGGCTCCTGAAATAAAATCAGAACATTATTTTGTTGTAATGTCTCTCTCTCTCTCTCTCTCTCTCTCTCTCTCTCTCTCTCTCTCTCTCTCTCTCTCTCTCTCTCTCTCTCTCTCTCTCTCTCTCTCTCCCCCCCCCCCCGCAAAGTTGCGGACAGAGAGGCCTAATCAAATAAACAGATGTTAAGTTTCAGACTTCTTTCTCTTGTTTTTTGTTTACTATTCCAATATCCATTCTTTATCTTTCTGTTTCTGGGTCTCGGTCTCCGTCTGTTTCTGTCTCTCGCCTGCAATACTGGGAGTAAGAAAACATGAAGTCATGAATATACATAACTAGTAAAACGTTTATAACTGGAAACATTTTTCAGGACTGGGATATCAAAGGCAATGACAAAAAAAAAAGATTCTTGATTCATTGTTCAAAAGTGAATATGAAATTAGTTTTATTGTTTGTAAAGTAAATGTTTTTAGTCCACCCTCCCCTTTAAAATGAAAGAACATACTTCATCCAAGCGACCATACTAATGACTTCAAATGGTGTAAAAAATATATTTGTATGAACAGACTGCATTAACATTTTGATTGTTGGGTGTTCCATAGATGTTATATAATGTTCTTGTTTTTTTAAATCCAGGCTTATATTGAAATGCAGAATGTCTGTTTATTTTCTTAGTCGAGTCACGTCTTCGTAATTAAAGATGACTGCGCTGCTGATCCGCAAGCTGCCCTTCCAGCGCCTGGTCCGTGAGATCGCCCAGGACTTCAAGACCGACCTGCGCTTCCAGAATAAAACAATAAAATAAAAGGGATACCATTTTTGTTTTAATTATCATAGTGACATATGGTGTTAGCTAGAAATAATCCATCAACAATATTGTTTGTTTGTTGTTTGCTTTTTTGGGTTTTTTATATGGTCGTTTTATTGTTGTTTTCGATGTCATCGTTTCAACAACAATGTAGTAGGCCTATTAAGTGAAATTATTTACTAAATACGTTTTTCTGCTATTTTCCATCACTGCTCTTCTCTTTCCTCCTCTTCGCCCTCCTCCTCCTCCTCCTCATCATCAACATAATCATCATAATCATCATTACCATCATCTTCATCATCAACATCGTCATCGTCAACATCATCATTATAATCATCGTCATCATCATCGTCGTCGTCATCTTCACCACCACCACCACCACCACCACCACCATCATCATCATCATTATCATCATCATCTTCATTATCATCATCATCATTATCATCATTATCATCTTCATTTTCTGTAACAAATGGATGTACTTCATCTTCATCTTCATCATCATCATCATCACCATCATCATCATCATCATCATCATCATCATCATCATCATCATCATCATCATCATTATCATCATTATCATCTTCATCATCATCATCATCATCATCATCATCATCATCATCATTATCATCATCATCATCATTATCATCATCATCATTATCATCATTATCATCTTCATCTTTATCATTATCATCTTACCATAGGCAGCACTCAGGCAAGTCAGCAAGAGGATAGCGGTGAATAACATGTTGTACTGGTTCTGCTATGGTCACGTTTTGGTCAGCAATAGTACGACACTCTTCCAAGATTGCCTATTATAATCCAAGTTCGGTTCGGTTCTAGTACTATCATTCCTCCTCTTCTTGTCTTATCTTTGCACTGAATATTCATTTCATAATCCGGGCCACGTTCGTGACTTTCACTCGTGTCCGATTGACTGCGTTTTGCATGGAAAGCCAAGTGATCGATTTCCCTTACTCCAAGTCGAACTTAGAGCTTTCAGAAAAAAATATTTATATTGGTTAACTTAATATACTTATCAATTTTGTCCTTCTTTGACAGAACATATTTATATAATTTTTGCGTTGAATCCGGGGCCGGGTTTTTTGCGATCGGTTTGTGTGTCTGTGTGTCTGTGTGTCTGTGTATCGATTATCTTAAAAACTACTGTTTGGACTTTGAATAAAATTGGCAGAGTGGTAGACGAAAAGGAAGCTTCCTTTCGTTAATCAACACCGTGCTGACCTTGACCTTGAAGTTTGACATTGATAACCGAAATTTCCTTCTTTGGGCTATGTAATTTCCCCCCAGCTTTATTTCGTGAACGAGTGAACAGAATCGCTTCAAATGTTGTGTGGTGGTGTACCATGGTGCAAGGAAGTTTGTATAAAAGTTCAGCTGTATCTCGTGAACTACTGAACAGAATCGCTTCAAAGTTTTGGCTATGTATTTTATGCGTTCTGTAAGGGTGGACAGTGGTGTGTTTATTGGGGGGTAGGGGGGGGGGGGAGGAGGACATAACGCGGTGCAAGGAAGTTTGTATAAAAGTTCAGCTGTATCTCGTGAACTACTGAACAGAATCGCTTCAAATTTTGGGCTATGTATTTTATGCGTTCTGTAAGGGTGGAAAGTGGTGTGTTTATTGGGGGGTGGGGGGGGGGAGAGGACATAACTCTGGCCGGGTTAGCATTGTCACAATGCGTTGCTGCCAGCTCGGCGATGCCCTTGTTGAGCTTTATAAAGGGAATGGCACCCTGCTGTCAAAACTAGGAACGATCTATTGCGTGGTCGGTTTGAAGCCAATGACTCATGTTTATATTTATTCTAGAACTGCAGTAGGCCCTAGGTCTATGTTTAATATGCCAGCATCGCTGCGTCGTTGTACAAATGTGAATGCGATTCATCAAAATGGTTTGATTCTATGCAGATGCCAGGCTTAGCCGCCGGCCATTTTTCAGTCAACCATTTCTGTCAACCGTAGCTGGCTGGGCATGGAAAAGTTGGCGTCTGCAAGTGAATATTAATGTTTGACGTCCTCTCGGCCAAAGGGACATTGGCACATTGCTGTAGGGGAAGACGGGGTAAAAAGCGCATGGGCGGGTAAGAAGCCCACCCCAATTATCTCATGAAATAAAGAAAATTTCAGTCAAATGTGCCCATGAGACGAATGCTAGACATTAACGCTCGTCTCATGGGCAAAATGAGACTGAAATTTGCTTCATTTCATGAGATAATTGGGGTGGGCTTCTTACCCGCCCATGCGCTTTTTACCCCGTCTTCCCCTAATAGTCTGCAATACTGTGAATCCCCTTATATGACATGTAACAAATAAAGCCTTCCCTTATCTCACAAAATTAACGAGGGTCAATGAATAACAGATCCTACTTTCATACCTTTTAGCGACATGTTTTGTATGTGGGTCACACCTGGCCACACACAAATAAAGGGACCTAATGTTGCTGGGTCAGTGTGTCTTTACGGCTTGTCGTTTGCAGGCTGCCCCCAAGGAAAATGTCCAGCCAGTGGGGTTTGGGGGTATACTCAGGCTTTTGGGTATACTCTTGAGCGTCCGAAAAAGTATAAACGCACGCGCGCGCGTACGCACGCATACACACACACACACACACACACACACTGGACTGGAACCAATTTATTGTCAGATTAACTATAAAAGCTGTACTGACATTGAAAATAATAAATAAAACAAAAAACGATTAAATTCAATAAAGAATAGAGAAATTATCCAAAAATTGAAAATCTCTCTCTCTCTCTCTCTCTCTCTCTCTCTCTCTCTCTCTCTCTCTCTCTCTCTCTCTCTCTCTCTCTCTCTCTCTCTCTCTCTCTCTCTCTCTCTCTCTCTCTCTCTCTCTCTCTCTCTCTCTCTCTCTCTCTCTCAAACACACACACACACACACACACACACACACACACACACACACACACACACACACACACACACACACACACACACACATGCACGCACACACATGCACACACACACACATGCACACACACACATGCACACACACACATGGACACACACACACACACACACACACACACACACACACACACACACACACACACACACACACACACACACACACACACCGTGATCAAAGTATCATTGAAAAAAACAATTAAATTCAATAAAGAATAGAGAAATTATACAAAAATTGAAAATCTCTCTCTCTCTCTCTCTCTCTCTCTCTCTCTCTCTCTCTCTCTCTCTCTCTCTCTCTCTCTCTCTCTCTCTCTCTCTCTCTCTCTCTCTCTCTCTCTCTCTCTCTCTCTCTCTCTCTCTCTCTCTCACACACAAATGGTGGTCATCTGTCACAGCATGAGAAATGGCTGTATGGTAACGCAGAAATAAGTGTTTGTAATGCATATAAATATTTAGGCATGATTTTCACGACAAAACTTAGCTTGACTGCAGGTTGGCTAGAAATGTGTAGAAAAGGGAAAAAAGGTATAATAGAAATTATGAGATGTATGAAAAAATTAAACACATCTGACTATTACTTGTTTTGGAAACTATTCAACGTACAAATAGAACCAATGTTAACATATGCAGCGGAAGTGTGGGGTCTTGAAGAGAATATTCAAATGGAAAAATTGCATACTTGGGCTATTAAGCGATTTATGAATGTTCCTTTACACTCATCTAACACAATGGCATATGGTGATTCTGGTAGGTATCCGCTATATATTAGAACATTTACTAAGTGTATTAGATACTGGCTAAAACTGACACAACTTCCCGGAAATAGATTATGTAAACAAGCCTATACTATGTTACTTCAACATTTTGAATCAGGGCATCAAAACTGGGCAGGCAATGTTAAACGTATTCTCACAGTTAATGGTTTTGGCTTTGTTTGGCTTAACCAAGGAGTTGGAGATGTTAGATCATTCGTGTACGAATTTAAAGATCGGCTTACATCATGTTATAAACAAAATTGGCACTCTAAGATAGAAGAAAGTGAGAAATATTCCTGGTTTCAATCATTTAAAAGTTTTTTGCAACCAGAAAAATTCCTGTTGATCGTTCATAATAAGTGGCATAGGGGCTTGCTAGCTAGATTTAGAAATAGGTCATTGGGTTTTAGAAATAATAAAAGATGGTTTGAACGAGAAAATGCAGTAGATAATTTATGTGTTTTATGTGCAGATGGTGTGAAAGAAAATGAAGAACATTTTGTATTTCAATGTACAGCATATAATGGAATTAGAGCTAAACCCCAACTGTTTATTTTGGATGTGGTGAGGCAGAAGAGCATATGCTATTTATTATCTTCGGAAGATGATGAATTAATATTGTTATTTGCAAAATATGTAGCAGAAGCTTTTACATTACGAAAAAGAAAACTTCTCCTGCTGAATGGTTAGGAATAATTATAAATATCATTTGGCTTGATGATCTGTTGCTATTCTTTTAGTTTTTGTACCTTTTTACATTATTTGATTACTACCATTATTATTTGAGTAGTTCGATAAACAATTATTGACCAGGATAAGTTGGTCATGTATTACGATTGTGTTTTCTATAATGGTTATGAGTTTCACTTTAGTTGATTTATTTGTTTGTATTCTTATTGTTTGTTACGATATAATGCATACGCTGCGGGGAAAAAAAAAGAAGAGGCCCCGTGACATTAGGGTGTATTATTTTGCCAATGTCAATTAAAACATTTTGAAGCGTTTTGAAGCGTTTTGAAGCGTTTTGAAGCGTCACACACACACACACACACACACACACACACACACACACACACACACACACATACACACACACACACACACACACACACACACACACACACACACACACACACACACACACACACACACACACACACACACGCATCCACACGCACACGCATCCGCACGCGCACGCACACGCACACGCACACGCATGCACACACACACACACACACACACGCACACACCGTGATCAAAGTATCCAGACTCCCAGTAAAGAACTGACTGCTCTGTGAAGCGTGAATAAGCATTTCACGGTTTGAGAGCGGAAACATTAGACCTTGGATGAGAGAACTTCAAGCGCGCGAACACTTTTCTTTTACGCCTCTGATCTCTCCTCCGCCCCACTCCCACACCCTAACTCTCCCCACTCCACAACACCCCCTCCCCTCTCCCATTCTCTCTCTTTTACACCTGAGCGATGTTTCGGAGCTGTAGCGCTCTAGCAGAACAAAGCGCTCTTCTTCAGTGCCCCATGGCAACTATAACGTAAACCCTGAACCTTCCACTGGCTTGCTGTAGCTACATAAACATTTTTGTTGGTTTAAGCGACTTTATAAGATACACAGCACATGAACATACACAGATATAGATATCAACCTCATCAGCAACAACAAACTAGAAGCTTATATCGTGCCCTCTTTACAGTTGAACATGTTGTTTGACAACTGTTAACACATGTACATGAAATTAAAAAAACACCGAAATTTGTTGATGTAGGCAAACGAATGACATGAAAACTAATGTCAGAAGCTGAGGGGAAAAAACCTGGACATTTTCCAAGCAAAGCAACGTTAAGAAGTGCAACGAAAACATAACACTTAAGGCACCATTGTAAAAAGCAAACAATACAACATTTTTGTGACATCTTTATCTTTTTGTTATAGTGATTAGACGCACTGCCCTTAGCGCTGCAGCCTTGGGAAACCATGGTTTGTGCTATCAGTCCTACAATCGTCATAGCCAAGAGAGTGAGGATGTGTCTTGGGCAAGGCCATTCTAAATCAGCTTCCGTGAATAGCAGTCGCCTCCTCTGCTGTCTGTGTCATATGTCGCGTGCAAATTTGCAGCTCGTGCAAATTTGCAGCTCGCTACTATGAGAGTGTGTATGAAAACACTATCTGAACGATCTTAGACGGAAAAAGTGCTGTCTCTATAGGGGATTTGAAGAATGAAAATATCACTTTTTCCGTCAAAAAAGTAACTAATATTTTCTGTCCCGGATAGTACATTTGACACTTGGAGCGCAAGTGAAGTTATAGTGCGCGTGCACTACAACTGCACTTGTAGAGCTGCAAATTTGCACGCGACAGTCATATACGTGGGTGACTAACACGCACTCTTACTACTTACTGGCTCACGCCTAATGCACCCAACCTAATAACGCTTTTGGTCGTCCCATGGGGAATTACTCTTCTGGCTTGTTTTACTTACCTTTAGCAAATAAGAGGCATGAGTCTTTCGGATGAGATGATAAACCGAGGCCCCGTGTGCTCATGCACTTAGCACACGTTAAACCCAGTGGCAACGAAAAAGTTGTCATTTGGTCAAAATGTACCCCCCTCCCTTCCTTCCTCATCAGTCACACAAAAATCGCATATAAAAAAAATGGGTGGCGCGCCTCTGGCTGCGACGCGCACTCCAGGTGGGAGCAACCCGAATTTCACAGAGACGCCTATGTGACTATAATGTACCTAACCTAACCTAACCTAATCTATTTTTGCCGCGCACAGGCAAGAGAGAAATTTGAAATTTGAAACATGAAATGGTTAATGAGGATAACTGAATAAGCGACAATAGCTTCTTTTCATCGGGCCCTCTAACCAAATATAAAAAGTGAAGACAAAGCAAACTATATATCAATAAACAATTAGGTAAATAAATCAGTGTCAATAATAAACAACACAACAACAATAATGATAACTCAAACACTAATATGCAATTTGCTCTAAAGTAAACGAACAATCAAATATATATATAAACAACAACATAAAACAACAACAGTAACAACAACACACACACACAAACACACACACGCACGCGAGCACGCACACGCACACGCACGCACACACACACACACACACACACACACACACATACACACACATACACGCGCGCACGCACGCACACGCACACGCACGCACGCACGCACACGCACGCACACGCACGCACGCACGCACACGCACACGCACACGCACACACACACACACACACACACACACACACACACACACACACACACACACACACACACACACACACACACACACACACATCACCACCACTATTACCACCGAGAGAGAGAGAGAGAGAGAGAGAGAGAGAGAGAGAGAGAGAGAGAGAGAGAGAGAGAGAGAGAGAGAGAGAGAGAGAGAGGGGGGGAGCGAGTGAGTTTGCCGTTGCTAAGAAATTCCAGTCAAATAAAACGCCGCTTGGTGTCAAATAGGGCTAATGCCAATAACTCCACCTAAGTTCTAGGGTGTAGAGTGGCACAGAGGTAACGCGTTCGCCTCGAATAAAATTAACCCGAGTTCGAACCTGGGTACAGGGGATGTTTCCTCTCACTCTGCACTAGGCATTGCGGTCTGAACGTTTCTTTCGGATGAGACGATAAACCGAGGTCCCGTGTGCCCATGCACTTAGCACACGTTAAACCCAGTGGCAACGAAAAAGTTGTCATTTGGTCAAAAATCCCCCCCCCCCTCCTTTTCTTTCCTCATCAGTCACATAAAAATCGCATGCAAATACAAATTTAAAAAAAGGGGTGGCGCGCCTCTGACTACGATGCGCTCTCCAGATGCCGGGGAGCAACCGAATTTCACAGAGAAGCTTCTGTAACTATAAATTACCAAGTACCAAATACCCAATAAACAGCTCATTTACTGTGGTGTAAAAGCATTTGCGGAAGAATAATTTTATTACAAGCTCTTGTCTGATTGGTCAAATGGTTTTTTTAAATTATTTAAAACAAACTTTAAAGGACCAATCAACAATAAGAAACGTATTCACCCCCTACTAGTTCCGGATAGTTCGCCGCTTGCTCGGTGTTTGGCAAGAACAAAACGCCACGCGAACTATCGGCAAACGAAAGGTGTTTCTTAGACCGTTTTTTGCCGATTTGAGCGAGCGCAACGTAACGTTAGCCCTTGTGAAACGTCCACCAGGCCTAGGCCTACAACTCTTCTCTTTGCCTTGTCTTACCATCAGTGGGAACGTGTCGGCGTTCTGCATAAAGTCGATTTGCTTAATTAATCAATTCCGTGTCCGATTCGACCAGGATGACCGGTCACTTCATGGCATGACGTCTAACCTCTTTCAAGATAATTACGGGGGAGGGAGAGAGAGAGAGAGAGAGAGAGAGAGAGAGAGAGAGAGAGAGAGAGAGAGAGAGAGAGAGAGAGAGAGAGAGAGAGAGAGAGAGAGAGAGAGAGAGAGGGGGGGAGGGAGGGAGAGTAGACTAGAGAGACAGACATAGTGCTCAGCAAAAAAGAGAGAGAGAGAGAGAGTATAATGTGGACATTTAATTCACCCGGAATTCCCTACAAATAGGATTGGTTCGGGTTCGGGTCAATGTTTAACAACGTCTTTTAACCTGTAAAGTTTAAACATTTTAATTTCCCCACTTGTTGGGTCAGTGTGGCCTGGAAAAGAATGTACCGATTAAATCCATTAGAAGAAAGTTGTGTGTGTGTGTATAATATGTGTGTGTGTGTGTGTGTGTGTGTGTGTGTGTGT
>CM065682.1:33909931-33912431 GCA_017654935.2 Phymorhynchus buccinoides | reverse complement strand
GCATCTGCCGTATACTGACACTGCAATCAACCCGTGCCGGTGTAAGTGGTTGCTTGCTCGTTACCCCACAAATACCGCATCCTTCTACAGTGGAACCTCCCTTGTAAGACCTCCCATTACAGTGGAACCTCCCTTATAAGACCTTCAAAAAGCATCCAAAATGAGGTCTTATAAGGGAGGGGTCTTATAAGGGGGATACATTTTAATGCTTACAAAGAAGGGCAATGTCTCAGAGAAGTAGGTCTTATGTGGGAGGGAGTCTTATTAGGGAGGTTCCACTGTACTCTGCTTCTATTACACGGGATGATGTCGACGTGCCCCCGTTTCTATGCATCGCTTTCATTGTGCCCCCATATCTAGCTACGTGTCAGGGACATAAACATATAGAGACGGGGACACATAGAGACAGAACTGGTGACATATAGAGACGCGGAGATACATTGAGACACAAATGGTGACACATAGAGACGGAGACACATAGAGACACAAATGGTAACACATAGAGACGGAGATACATTGAGACACAAATGGTGTCACATAGAGACGCGGAGATACATTGAGACACAAATGGTGACACATAGAGACGCCGCGGAGATACATTGAGACACACATGGTAACACATAGAGACGCGGAGATACATTGAGACACAAATGGTGACACATAGAGACGTGGAGATACATTGAGACACAAATGGTGACACATAGAGACGCGGAGATACATTGAGACACAAATGGTGACACATAGAGACGCGGAGATACATTGAGACACACATGGTGACACATAGAGACGCGGAGATACATTGATACACACATGGTGACACATAGAGACGCGGAGATACATTGAGACACAAATGGTGACACATAGAGACGCGGAGATACATTGAGACACAAATGGTGACACATAGAGACGCGGAGATACATTGAGACACAAATGGTGACACATAGAGACGCCGCGAGATACATTGAGACACAAATGGTGACACATAGAGACGCGGAGATACACTGAGACACAAATGGTGACATATAGAGACGCGGAGATACATTGAGACACACATGGTGACACATAGAGACGCGGAGATACATTGAGACACAAATGGTGACACATAGAGACGCGGAGATACATTGAGACACAAATGGTGACACATAGAGACGCGGAGATACATTGAGACACAAATGGTGACACATAGAGACGCGGAGATACATTGAGACACAAATGGTGACACATAGAGACGCGGAGATACATTGAGACACAAATGGTGACACATAGAGACGCGGAGATACATTGAGACACAAATGGTGACACATAGAGACGCGGAGATACATTGAGACAAAACTGGTGACATGTAGAGACGCGGAGATACATTGAGACACAAATGTTGACACATAGAGACGGAGACACATAGAGACGTGGGCGCCTCGCTACGTATCCTTCTTATTCTATGTTACATTCATTTCTACCTCCTGTTCAACCTATCTCTAAGTGAGTTTTTTCCCATTCTTTTCTTCTCAATGCTTATCAGCCAATTCCCTTATCACTTCTTCGTATTAATAGTCTTCTTTTCTCATGGTTGCGGTTTTTCGCATCCCCCCACCCCCTGTCTATTTTCTTTATTTTTTTATATTTATTTTTATTTTTTAGGTACAAACAAAAAGAGAAACCCTCGTTACGTTACCTGTGTAACGTGTGTGTTCCCCCGTGATTGAGGCTCCACTCTCTTTCTCTTCTCTCTCTCTTGCCTTTAGGTCTGTTTCTGCTGTATACCATTTATGTCAAACGTGTGTGCTCGCTTTGTATTGCATTTTTGCTTGAATGCGTTATGAATGCTAACGTGTGTGCGCGCTTTGATTTGATTTATATCAAGATTCAGCGCCGTATAAATACCGTATGTTGTTGTTGTTGTTGTTGTTGTTGTTTTTGTGTGTGTGTGTGTGTGTGTGTGTGTGTGTGTGTGTGTGTGTGTGTGTGTGTGTGTGTGTGTGTGTGTGTGTGTGTGTGTGTGTGTGTGTGTGTGTGTGTGTGTGTGTGTGTGTGTGTGTGAGAGAGAGAGAGAGAGAGAGAGAGAGAGAGAGAGAGAGAGAGAGAGAGAGAGAGAGAGAGAGAGAGAGAGAGAGAGAGAGAGAGAGAGAGAGAGAGAGAGAGAGAGAGAGAGAGAGAGAGAGAGAGAGAGAGAGAGAGAGAGAGAGAGAGAGAGAGAGAGGAAGAAGAAAGATTGAGGAGAACATTACGTGTGGATGGAGTATTGAGAGAAAGATTAAATACATGGGAAACCTTATACAAATTGAACACTCCATACGCACTGTGAGAGGCCTTTTAGCTCGTAGTTGTACCCGAGGGGTCGGTCGAGTTGACTCAGCAGATTGTATCGTTTGCTGCTGAGATCTGTGTGAATAAACAATAATAGTAAGGGGCCGCTACATCGCATACGATTCGATTCACTGCGATCCGATTGTGACATTTGTGAGGCATGATTCACGAGAAATTCTACTGTCTAAAGTAATAT
>CM065682.1:33889931-33904931 GCA_017654935.2 Phymorhynchus buccinoides | reverse complement strand
TTTTATTTCAGGAAGGAATAGCATTTAGTGAGTCGTGCACTCGTGGCCTAAAACGTCTTCTCTTCTGGATACGCCTGGTGTACTTCCGGTGACAGTGAAGTGAACGCAGCGCCCCCTTGTGGCAAAGCGATTAACGCTAAAAAAGAAGAAGAAGAAATGGAGCAGAGTAAATGGTGAGCTCGATATGGGATGGATAGTAAACGGTCTTGTGGGAGAGATTGGATGGTTCATCACTTAGAGAAGCACACCCGACCAAAGGTGAAGGTGTGGTGATGAATGGTGTGGCGGGAAGATAGGCCTATTTACTACTGGGTGGAAATGGTCCTCAAAACGATGTGTCATGGTTCTTCATCTTCCACATTCGTTTTCCTCCTGCTGCTTTTTCTTGCCCTGAACTTTGGAGTGGCTCGAATAAAAGGTGAGTTGCAAGCAGTTTGCCGGGTGTATGTTGTGAGAGTAGGCGTTTGTTTTTTCTATTTTCTGAAACGTTGAACAGTTACATTTGTTTACGTTTGTTCTGAAATGATTATGCATTTAGCTAAAGCAATGCAGGAATGTGTGGTGGTTTGTGTGTGTGTATTTGTGTGAATGCTTCTGTCTGTGAATCTCTCTCTCTCTCTCTCTCTCTCTCTCTCTCTCTCTCTCTCTCTCTCTCTCTCTCTCTCTCTCTCTCTCTCTCTCTCTCTCTCTCTCCCCACCCACCCTTTATGTATGTGTGAAAGCAATGCATGCTTCAATTCTTTTGTCTGTCTTAATGTCTGTCTGTCTGTCTGTTTCTCTCTCTCTCTCTCTCTCTCTCTCTCTCTCTCTCTCTCTCTCTCTCTCTCTCTCTCTCTCTCTCTCTCTCTCTCTCTCTCTCTCTCTCTCTCTCTCTCTCTCTCTCTCTCTCTCTCTCTCTCTCTCCCTCTCTAACTACGAGTAGCGAAGATAGCAGTATTAAAGCAAAACACAAATCCCCAACAACAATAAAGAAACAAAAAGAAAGAAAGAAATACTACTACTACTACTACTACTACTACTACTACTACTACTACTACTACTACTTGGTGTGGAGTGGCACAGAGGTAACGCGTTCGCCTCGTAAACAATAAACCCGAGTTCGAACCTGGGAAAGGGGATTTTCCCTCTCACTCTGCACTAGACCTTTAGATGATCTGATCGTGGAGTCTTTCGGATGAGACGATAAACCGAGGTCCCATGTGCCCATGCACTTAGCACACGTTAAACCCAGTGGCAACGAAAAATAATTGTCATTTGGTCAAAATGTAACCCCATCAGGTGGGAGCAACCCGAATTTTACAGAGACGCCTCTGTGACTATGAAGTACCAAATACCAAAATACCAAATACTAACTACTACTACTACTACTACTACTACTACTACTACTACTACTACTACTGAATAACATGTATAGGGCGCAATATCCTTTTTTATCAGTTCCAAAATACAGATACAAAATACGAAAAAATATACACGAACAAAACAATTTAACGAACAAAACCTGCTTCGCAAATACACACAACAAAACAATTTAACACTACTATATTGGCATAGCCTACAGCTAACCTTTAAACACGAACAGTCAAGAAAAATAAACTTGCTTGCCTATCAACAATTTTATATAAAGAAAAATGAAACACAGTGTAGGCCTACAAAAGGGGGTAAAAATAGGTAGAATGCATGAAAGACAACCCTTGCTTTGTACTGCTCTCTGTAGCTCTGCTTGGCATGAGGAAAGTAGGTAACCCTCATTCGTTACACCAATTTCCATTCATTATTGCCTAGACTTTGATTAGCTCAACATGAAACGATCCTGTTGGCTCATTGTAATTGCGGTTAAGCGTGAGAAAAAGAGAACACGGCACATCTTGTACGTAGGCCAACATCAAAATTTAATCTGGTAGACTATTTACAATGATAATTACAGTAACTGACGAGATTCGCCAGTTGATTCAGCACCTCTGGTGAAATCTAACATTGAATAGTTTTTTGTCGGTTTGGATTGTCAGAAAAGATATTTTCGAAATTCGCAACCTTTTTTGCGATACTAAACGATGGAAAAAGTAGAAGAAAAACAGGGGAAAAGAGAGAGACAGAGGTATTGTTTGACGTCTGATAGTATGCTTGTAATGTAACCAAAATGTATTCTTCCTCTGAGCTATAGGCATGTGTGCATAGAAGTGGTTTTTATCAATTTTAATCGATTCTGATCGCTTCTCAGCCTTTTGGCTAAGACAGTGATTCAGGAACATAAATGTTTGTTTATACCCTGGTTGGTTTGTTCAGCCCGTCGTACATGGCGAAAGCCTATACGCGACGTTAAACTGAACTTCCATAGAAGTGGGTACGTAAGTGCGCGCGCGCGTGCGCGCGTGTGTGTAAACGCGTTCGCATGCGTGCGTAGGATCTGTGTACGTTTGTCTATGTATATTTGTGCATGTCATGGATGCGTGTAGGCATATGTGCATGCATATGCGTAGATGCGTAAGTAAGTGCATGCATGTGTGTATATGCGTGGCGTGCGTGAGCGTATGTGTAGCCTATATTTGTGTGCTTGCGTGTGTATCTGAATGTCTATCAGAGAGCTTGTTTTCAATTAGAGGGTATTCCTTTGGAAAACCATAGGTCTACTGTAGACTACAAATGCATGGGCACATTTCGGAGTCTTGAAAAGCTTACCCTTCTATTAATTGTGCCATTGTTAAATGCTCAGGTGGGCCTTTTAAGGCATATTCAATTACAACATAATCTGGAAAATGTGTTACAGATTGTTTTTGACATCAGCCATACTTAAGCATGACACTGACGGTTAATATGTGGGTCTAGTCTATAATTATTATATTTTTCAAGTCACATTGGCGGAGAAAGCAAAGAAATAAACTTCAAACAATTGTTTGCTTGCTTGATCAACTTGATTTTTGTTCCCCAATTAGATAATTAACCAGATGCCTATGAAGATTGATTACCATTGTAATTTTGTTGGAAACTTATTGTTTTAATGTATTGAAATGGATGTGTTATAGTCTAAGGGCGGGTTCACATTAGACGCGTAAGTTCTGTATGGAAACCCAGAAGTAAGTAAAAGAAAGAAGGAAGAAAATGCGAATTAGGGGAAATACGGACACGTGCGCAAATCTGTTCCCTTCTTTCTTTTACTTATTTACAGATTGCGCACGGGTTTCCGCACGGAATCTCCACATGTGTGTACGTACCCTAAGAAAAACAATCCTTGAACCTCAGAAGTAGCAAAATAATGTATTATTTTATATTTTTATTTCATGAAACGTCCGTTCAATGGGTTGTATCATGAATGTACAATTAATGCTGTTAGAAACGCACGAATGCAGTTTTGCATGGTCTGCAAATTACTATAAAAACAACAACCAACCTTTCCCTTTATATTGACTTTCGGCCTTTGACTACCTGTTCACTGGCGGTGGGATCAGTGTGTAGTTGGCTCTGTATCATTTGTGCAAAGAAACAACAACCAACCCACCGGTGCCGTATTACAGCGTACGTGAACCTACCATATTACTCTGCCAGTGTGGATGCCAACCTTCAAATCGTCAAGATGAGATTCACATTCTCCCACAGTCTGTGTTTATCATCAGGGAGAATATATATTTTTAATATCGTGAGTGGAACTCCCAGAACCCAGAAAGGTGTTAGGGAGAGTAAGAGAGAGAGAGAGAGAGAGAGAGAGAGAGAGAGAGAGAGAGAGAGAGGGGGGGGGGAGGGAGGGAGAGAGAGAGAGAGAGAGAGAGAGAGAGAGAGAGAGAGAGAGAGAGAGAGAGAGAGAGAGAGAGAGAGAGAGAGAGTTGGCTTTACTGAGCTTTTTAGTTGTCCTTTTTGTTTTTTCTGTTTGTGAGCAGATTTATTAAAAAGCTTTTAATTAAATTTAATGGAATTTTGTAGACTACATTGTCACAAAGGCCCTAAAATAATTATTTAGTAAATAGCATACAATCCGTTTGAAGTTTAACTGAATGACTAACTTGACTCTCTCTCTCGCTCTCTCTTACACATGCAGGCCTACACGCATGCACAACGTATGTACAACGTATGTGTGCATGCACAGTGAAAGGCATACAGATACATGTATCAAAAGAGATGTGCGCACACTCTCATGTTCATATGAACACACGCGCACACTCGTAAGCACACACATATACAACACTATGCGCGTACGTGCACATCACCCGCACTCAGACACGGGACATAGGCCTAGTTATAAAGTTTGAAACTGATGCTTAATTGCTATTAATACTGTTATATTTCAACTTAACGCATGCCTTATGTTGTTCTCAAGAATAGGCCTACTTCCTTTCATCAATTGAAAGACTCTTGCCTTGTTCAGTATATCTCACAAACCAAGATCTCCATAATCACTGATTTTTTCGTACACTTTCAATTTCTTTTGGACAACAATGGGGCATTTGCCACGAGTGTTTATTCTCTACTCTAGACTACTAGTTTGCCCGCGCTCGTTCTGCCCCAGTTACGCTGACCTTTCTAATTCAACTCTAAATTCAACTCAATGAAATTCAAGGTCGCCGACACGCGGCAAATGCCCTATTTCAATTACATAGGAACAACCATGCTATGTAAAGGCGATGCAAAGTAATGAAATAAGCTATGGGTGAAGAGAATTAAGTGGAGAGAAAGAGAGAGTGGGATGGGAGAGGTATCAGAACAGGGCTGAAGACTCCAGACGCAAATTAAAGCCATAATTAACTTCAGCTGTAGAAATTAGCACCATCACCGGCATCTTGAAGCAAACGGTTTTCCCGTAACCTGTGATAAAAACATTATATAATAGCAGACTACTTCTAAACACTGTTAATAGGTGTTGTTTCCCAGCCCAGACCCATTTACCCTTATCTTAACTATCTTGCTTTGTTGCTCCAACTCTGCAATAAACACAGTCTAGTCGGAAAATGGTGCATCATTAATAACTGGGGATAGGGGAGGTGAGAGAGAGAGAGAGAGAGAGAGAGAGAGAGAGAGAGAGAGAGAGAGAGAGAGAGAGAGAGAGAGAGAGAGAGAGAGAGAGAGAGAGAGAGAGAGAGAGAGAGAGAGAGAGAAAAGGAGGGAGGAGGGTGGAGGGAAACTCTTCTAAAAATGAGAGAAGGGTAATTTGATTCCCACCTGGGAAATGGCAATCCCCTTGATTTCAAAGACAATGGGACAAAACAAGTGTCCTTATAGATGCCAAGAGAATAGGACAACTGCAAATTTGATAGGTCAATGTCCTGAAAATCGTAAAAAAATGTGCAACACTGGTGCCTTATCAACAGAAACGTTGCTCACGCAGCTTCGTCAACAAAAATGGGTTTATGATTGTATAGCCAACATTGATGTTTCTTCCTGATGTTTGTTTTTCATCGCTAATGAGAATATTCGTATAGATCTATATACCTTTTCGGTGGCAATTTGATGTTTATGTTGATTTCTATTTGATTTTTGTTACAGGAGACTGCATTGATAACGAGCAACAATATGCGGTATGTCTCTCTCTCTGTTTCTTGTTTCTGTCTTTTTAGTTTCTGTTGTGATCATTCTGTTAGTAAGAACATTGAGGAGGGAGGGTTCACAGAAGACAGACAGAGAGAGAGAGAGGGGGGGGGGAGAGAGAGAGAGAGAGGAGGTGAGAGAGAGACAGAGAGCAGTTCATCTGTTCATTTGTGCGCGTGCGGGTGTGTGTATGTAACAATACAAATGGTAAGGGGGTTAGGTAGGAAAAGCACCAGAATAAGGAGTGTCTGTTTGTGTCAAAATAACTGTGTTTATATGAAGGATCTTAATTCTTTTGCTTTGTGTTATGGTCAAGACACTAAGTGACTTAATAATGTACTTGCCTTGGTGACTGTCCTATTATGTTTTGTTGGAATAAATGGACTCACAGTCAAGTCAAAGTCAAAGTCCAAAGTACTTTATTTTTTTGTTAGGAGAAATTGCTGTGTGGTCTCGTACAAGCACTTTACAAACAAGAAAACACATGCATGCATTTAAAATTGAAAACGTTGCAGCTTGTGATATATACCATTTGGAAGAGGCTCAAGGCACGACTACGTAAGCTTGTTTGGAAGATTTGATTAGTATGGGAAAATGAAACGGTCTTCAATCATTGATAGATAACATTACATTGAACATAATATAGGCCTATATATTTTTATATTGAAACATGTCGCACTTTTCTCTACAAATGGTAAAGACAACAAAAAAGAAGAGCAAGAAAGATGACGACGATGGTAGCAATGGTGGTGATAATGACACATTGATACTGGTTTATATCTAGATATCATGCAGGTTTATTTCTTCATGCGGACATCAACTTCTATTGTTTTATTCTTCAAGCATCTAGCCCAAAGAAAGCCAACAAACAGTTATTGTCTTTTTCTGTTGTTTTATTTCACTGTTCCTCTTGTACCTTCGGCGGACCATTGATTATACATAAGATTGACAATCATGGTAAATAGCGATTCATTGTACCTCTACGCTTTCTCTCGGTGTAGAGTGGCACAGTGGTAGCGCATTCGCCTCGTGTCAAGTAAACCCGAGTTCGAATCTGGGTACAGGGTTTTTTTTCTCTCACTTTGCACTAGGCCTTACGGTCTGAACGTGTGAGTCTTTCGGGTGAGACGATAAACCAAGGTCCCGTGTGCCCATGCACTTACTACACGTTAAACCCAGTGGCAACGAAAAAGTTGTCATCAGTCACACAAAAATCGCATGCCAAAAAAATTAAGGTTACCAAAATTAAAAAGTAGGTAGCGCGCCTCTGGCTGAGACGCACTCTCCAGATGGGAGCAACCCGAATTTCACAGATACGCCTCTGTGACTAAAGTACCCAATACCTAATAATAATAATACATAATCCGTAATGCCTTTCTTTACATTTAGATCCATTCAGTAATGTCCCTATGTTGCGAGATACCTCCAGACCCCTGTTACATCACAGTCATGAAGTTCAACGTGGCGGCTAGGCTACCGTGCTTTGACCACCGGTCAATGAGTGGGGGTAGGTCGGTCAATGTCTGGATTGACAGAAGAAGCCCCTCCTCCTGTGTTTTGTCTTTGCTACAAAGGAGTCATTCAGCCAGTTAATCCACTTCCTCTGGCCCTGGCTGACTCACACACCTGCTGTGTTTCCTTTGAACTTCGGTATACCTATTTCTGAAAGGTTTCATGTCTGGATTCTTTAGGACTCCGAGTCTGATTTTAAAAACATCAATGTTATTTCCTGTGGGTCTTCAGTTACCTTCACCTAAGAAGTTATATTTTCACCCGATGTCAGAATTTGGTTATGTATCTGTAAAAATGTCTAACATAATTATTTTAAGAACATTTGTTTTGTTTGTGGTTCAAGCCACAAACCTATAGCTCACTTTGTCGGTCTGTCTGTCTGTCTGTCTGTCGGTCCAAAATTGTCGCACATATTGATAAAATTGTCGCACATATTGTAAAAGAGAACAAAATACTTGGGCATAAAGTAACATTTCAGATGTCATATCTACAGTCCTTAGGTAATGAAAGAATTGTATACTGAACAGAGCACATGAATCTTCATTTTAAAGCGTACAAAATAATAAGCATACGTAATACAGACACTGCAACAGACACGACGAGTGTGCGGTGCTTCTTTCGATGAGTATAAGTAGGATAAATAGTTTTAAATGTTTTCCAAAAGATATAAAAAGTTACGAAATGGTGCAGAGATAACATTCTGGTTTACAGATTAAAATTATTGAAAAGCCAGGGGAGGCGACTCAGTGTATGTAATGATTGGAGTGGTAAAAATAGACCGCTGCCACAAACGATTGCGAATCCGCGCTTGTTTTAAATCGGCTTTCACACACACAACAGAATGCTTATGAAATTATCTTGGTTGACGTTAAGATAGCAAACCTTTGCAAAACATTTTTGAGTTTTTATTCATTTATTTATTTATTGCCTTTTCCTACTACATTGCATGTCATTGGGGAAGTCGATGTCCATCTTGCTGCTTCTGGTACTGACATCGACCGACAGAGAGTTTGTACGAGTGTTAGCTTGACAGCTATATTTTTGTTGGGTACATCCATCATTTATCTTAGTTTACATTTTTCTCTTTTACGCCTAATGTACAACAGTGTCTTCAAATAGAAGTTCTTTTTTATGGACTATATTTTATAATTTGTGCCGTATTTTATGGTTATGAAAACAGTGACCATCTATAATCTTATAATGTTAAGCCATTCTACACATACACAAAGGAACAAAGACAAAATGTTAGTTCAAAGTAAATCATGACGATGCAGATGCTGAGCCCACCGATTCTGTAATAACTGCTTAGTGCTTAGTGTAGACTGTCCACCTGTCGGGAATGGTCAAACATCTTCTGGTTCAGTGGTTCTCTCTCCTATATCTCAGGGTGGTCCTTGGCCCCGTATCAACCCCCATTCCCACACCCCTACTCCCTCGCTTGCTCCCCAAGCCTCACCCAGTCCTCATGACATTGTTCCTTTTTTGTGGGTCAGCCCTCGGTCAATCCTCCCTGTCACCTTGGAGTGTTTGTTTCCAATTCCCCACAGACGATCTGGTCCTTTCCCTGTTTGTTGTCCAAGGCCCTTCAGGGCTTTGTGGGGAGGTGTGGGGGCTGACGCCTGGAGTGTTGGTCCCCGCTGTGGTAATAGTAATAATGAGAGAGTGGAGAGGGCATCTAACCACTCGTGTCTTTCAAAACATTCGGACCTTTGAAGAAGCCAACTTTCGGATTTCTTGAGATATAAAACACACAATGGTCTAGAATGTTGTGGCAGGTCTGAGACGTTTTCAGTTCTGAAAGGCGTTCCAGTTTTACATTTCAATAAGTTGGATTCAGATGATTTATTTTCTGTATCCATCTCTGTCTGTCTGTCTGTCTGTCTGTTTCTCCTCCTCTTCGATTCAGACGATTTTCTCTCTGTCTCCATCTCTGTCTGCATGTTTCTCCTTCTCTTTCTGTCAGTCTGTCAATTCAATTCAATTCAATTCCATTCAAAAATCTTTATTATTTCTCTCTCTGTGCCTTCATTTCTTTCACTCCTTTCTCAACGTGTATCTGCGTCTACCTCTACCCTATTATCTTCCTCCGTCCTTCCTTCCCTCCTTCACTTCCCCATATCTGCTCTACCCCCACCCCCCTACACACATATGTATATTAATGCATTCCTTCTATACATGGCTTAATTTATTAGGTAAATAAATGTTGACTTCACACACAAATACCACCACCCACACACACACACGCACACGAGAGTGTGTGCATGCACTGAAATTCACACTGTCAGCATGATTCGAATTCCCGCTTATGTAACCACTGATCCACAGGCACATAGGGCTAATACCCCTCTCTGCCTCATTATTATCCTCTCACAGTGTTTAAAATCAATGTAACATCAGTTTGTTTTCTTGTCTAATGTATCGTTCATCTTTTTGTATGCATTTCGTACCAGATATAATATATATGGCGCGGTTAACCCTTTCACCGCCAGCTGTTTTTCCAGCCAAAGAATACTATTAAACATAACCGGGTAGAGAAAAATATAAAATCCGCTATATTGGGAATTCCTGTGTGTCATGTACAACATTACCTTACCTCCCAAAATTAAGAAAATAGAGTCTTCCGATAACAGGCCCTGATTTGATGCCTTTTAGTAACATGTGTGTCAAACCATAGTGGTGCATACATGCCACATTGGCAGCGAAAGGGTTAAAGAGGCCTGTCGTATTAACGCTAACAGGCAGATTTCACTTTCACTTGCATTATGGTATAGGTGGCGATCTCCAGAGTTATTGTTCTTTACGTTTCCCTAGAGTTATTGTTTATTTGAAGTAGTACGGGCACAAACGGAGCAGTCATGTATTAGAGAAACGGGTGTAATAACATGCGGATGACAGTATAGTGTCAGATCCAAATGGTATAGTGATTCTAAGTCTCCTAATGTTGTCTATTGCAGAATGGCAGTGTGTGGCAGTCCAGTCCTTGTTTATCCTGTACCTGTCTGGACCCAGTGCCTGTGTGTGAACGAGTGCGGTGCCGTGACCCCGTCTGCAACTACAGCAACGTACGTCGAATGCCCATTCATCTGTACGCGTGTACATGCGAATTAGTTGCAATCAGTAATCATAACAACACATAATCAACAATATGAATAACACAGCCCATTTATGGTATCCCATTTTAGAGAACAACCCCGCTCTCTCTCTCTCTCTCTCTCTCTCTCTCTCTCTCTCTCTCTCTCTCTCTCTCTCTCTCTCTCTCTCTCTCTCTCTCTCTCTCTCTCTCTCTCTCTCTCTCTCTCTCTCTCCCCCCTCTCTCTCTCTCTTTGATTCTAATCTCCCTCTCTCTCTTTCTCTTTGTGTTTCCGACTCATTTAATTTAGTTCATGAATGCCTTTTGTTAAGACTCACTACCGGCATAAACCAATTTTAAGTGTTTTATCCATTAGGCTTACATTGTGTCATAGTGGTATTGTAATGTCTTTTTCTATCCCTAACCACAATCAATGAAAATAATATTTTGTCTCTGTTAAAGGAAATAACTTGAAACAAATAGTGTTCTTTGGAAAACTCAAAGGAGTCAGAATGTGGCGAATTCATGTGCTGCGATAAAGTATCCAGGTAATCTTGATGTAGAATTATGCTCCAACTTAAAAAAATGAATGAAAAAAAATTAAACAAAACGCCAAAATAATTTTAAAACAAGAGAGAAAACCCCCAGACGGAAAGAACATTAAAGATGGGGTTCGTGGAGGAGGAAAAGGCTTGCACACAATTCCTTCATAATCTGCTTGCCATCAGGTTATATCAACACATCTATCTTGTTTTGATCGTCTGACTTTACTCTACTCCCCCCCCCCCCCCCCCCCCCCCCCCCCCCCCCTCCTTCAATTCCTTCATAACCTGCTTGCCATCAGGTTATATCAACACATCTATCTTGTTTTAATCGTCTGACTTTACTCTACTCCCCCCCCCCCCCCACTCCTTCAATTCCTTCTCTAGAATTTTGTCTCCCTTACGGATTTTCATCTTTTCTTATCCTCAAGGGGGGGGGGGGGGGGGGGGGGGGGGAGGGGGGGGGGGGGGAGGGTTCTCTTCAATTCCTTCTCTAGGGGGGGTTTGTCTCCTTACGGGGGGGGGGGGGACTTGGGCTTTTCATCTTTTCTTCAAATAGACAGACACCCATTGTCAAAAACGGAACCCTATTCACTGATGATTAAAAAAACCCAATCTGTTAAATGACCAGAGGAAAGGAAAAACATCCGAATTCGCTTTCTTTATTATATGGTGATTTTCAGGGGGAACAGTTACAGACACTGAAAGGAGAATGCTGTCCCGTATGTGTGCTAGCGGGAAAGCCCTGTCTGTTCCAGGGACACCCGGTGCCTGTGAGTAACCCTTCTGAACATGTATCATACCTGGTTTACATACTGTCCATAGTGACTGTCATGCTGATAATAATGCCCAACAAGGACATTCGCGGACTTCAAAAACTTTGTGTCCTTGATTTTGTAACTCAATGTTTCCCAGAAATGGGACAAGAGACTGCTTACAACACACTTTCTCACGCGCGCGCAGACAGACACACAGACACAGGCACGAACACACACACACAGACACAGACACACATATACACTCAATCACGGACGACCACACACAGACACAGACACACATATACACTCAATCACGGACGACCACACACAGACACACACACACACACACGCGCGCATACATTACACACATACACGCGTGCAGCATACGCGCTCACTCTCTCTCTCTCTCTCTCTCTCTCTCTCTCTCTCTCTCTCTCTCTCTCTCTCTCTCTCTCTCTCTCTCTCTCTCTCTCTCTCATGCACACGCATTATACAAAATATATACCTCCATGCACTATGTTACAACAAAACAGGACCAAACGAGCTGGTCTCCTGCCCAGTGCAGCAGCTGCAGCTGTGAGGATGGCGAGGTGCACTGTGGCCGGCTGCCCTGCCCCCCTGTCACCTGCAAGCCTGGCCAGGTGCCCCAGAACCTCCCCGGACAGTGCTGCCCCAGGTGCTTGCCCTCAGGACGTGAGTCGTTTCAGGCAGTTTTGAGTCCTTCTTGATAGCTTCTCGAGTTTTATTTTTTGGTTAAAGAGTCGTCTTTTGTTGTCTGGGTCCTGCGTGTGTGTGTCCGTATATTTTTCTTTCTAATTATCATTTTCATTTGCTTTCCCCCCCTTCCCTCTTTCTTAATCTTCTCTACTCTGTCTAACTCTGTTAGTTCCTGTATCTGTTATTCATTCTGTATCTATCTTTCTCTTTGTTTGCCTCTATAGTTTATGTGCCTGTCATTTCTTGCTCGCTCGCATGCGTGATCGTTCTCGTTTATGCGCGCGCATGACGATGATGGTGATGATGATGATGATGGCAACGACGACAAGGATGATGATGGCGATGATATTTGCGATGATGATGACGACGACGACGATGCTGCTGCTGCCGATGACGATGCTAATGATAACGATGATGACTCCCCCAGGGCCCTGCACAGACGAGGAAGGGAACCGCAGGGAGGACGGGGCCGAGTGGTCCCCATTACGGTGTGTGCTGTGCGTGTGTCGGGACGGCTTCTCCAAATGTCTCCCCAGGCAGTGCCCGCCCTCCCACTGTCCGCAGGTTGGTTTCCTTGAGTGCTAAATCACAGTGCATCTCAACTGCGCATATTATAATTACACCCGACCTATATCAAATTGCGTCTGTGTCAATTGCGCCCATTGTAGTCATCAGTTTCGCCCAACGGATATACTTATGTGATGGTGCATGCGAAAACCAGACACAACAGATGTTTTTGTTTTGCATAAATTGATATTCTCTTTCTAAAGATGGAGCTAGCATTCCCGACTAAGGTACAGAAAACAAATTTCGGTAGTTTTTCTACTGCAGATTGTTTTAGTCATTTGAAGTTGGACTTTTCAAGGAAAAAAATACCCACACACAGAAACGCAGTTGACGTACATACCTGGATTGGTGCAACTGAGCTGTTGTTGTTGTTGTTGAAGTAGCCTGGCTAACAAAATACTTTCAAAAATGAAGGTCAAAGGTCAAGGTCACTGGAGTCGAAAATGTTGCCGAACACCTGGCACGATAACGGAGGGACCTAGAACGCTCAAATTTTGCATGCGGATAGGTATTAAAGATATCTAGGCCAAGTGCAACAATGACGGTCATAGTCAAAGGTCAAGGTCATTGGCGCCGAAAATGCTTCCGAGCGCTAGGACGCTTTTGCATGCGAATAGGTACTAAGAATATCTCGGCCCAATTCAAAAATGAAGGTCATAGGTCAAAGGTCAAGGTCAATGGAGCCAAACTGCTGCCAAGCACCTGGCACGATAACGTTTGAACGCAGGGACCTAGGACACTAAAATTATGCTTGCGGATAAGTACTAAGTTCGAAAATCAAGGCCACTGGACCCGAAAATGCTGCAGCGCGGCTGGTGGTCTAGCGTCTTAACGCTCTAGTTTACTTTTAGTTTGTTGTCTTGGTATGACTACTACATTATCTCTGCTACTAGCATTATCCATGTAACTAGCTTTCGTCTGTCTGCCTCTGTATGTTTGTGCGCCGGACAATTTTGAAAATTTTACGTTTTCTTTCTTTGTTCTTTGTGTTATTGTGCTTTCATGCTTCTGTGTTATTTACTTTCTGTCTGTAAAATGATGGGAGCAACTGAGTAAGCAAAAGAGATGGGACGATGGACAGACTAACAGACAGACACATACAGAGAGAACGAGAGACAAAGAGAGAATAAGGGATTTGGGGGAAAGCCCGTTGGAATAGTCATTGTCGAGTTAAGTAGAATGAACGTATAGGATGGTGGTATTGAGCGTTTAGTATTTCTATGATCACGACGACGACGACGACATCAACAACGGCGGCGACGACGACGATGATGATGATGATGATGAAAATGATGATGATCTGTGTCTTCCAGGAAGATGCAATGCCTCCAGTAGAAGGTCAATGCTGCCCCTCTTGTAAGAATAGCCAGTGTCAGTTTCAAGGACATCTCTACCAGGTAATGGCTCTAAGACTGTGGGATCGATGTGTGTGTGTGTGTGTGTGTGTGCGTGCGCGCGCGCACGCGTGTTTGTGAGTTTATGTGAGTCAGTGAGTATGTGTGTGTGTGTGTGTGTGTGTGTGTGTGCGTTCGCGTGTGTGTGCGCGCACGTGTGTGTTTGTGTTTAAGTGAGTGATTGAGTGTGTGTGTGTGCGCCTGCGCGCGAGTGTATGTTTGTGTGTGTGTATGTGTGCGTGTGTGCATATGTGTGTGCGTGTGTGTGTGTGAGTGAGTGCGTGCGTGCTTATCTGTTTGTGTGCTCATTTGTGTGTGCGCGCCTGCATAATGCACTCTCTCGTGTATAATTATGTCTGGGTGTGTAAATGCGTATAAGGTGTATGTAGATTGAAAAGGAGCTGAACAACGTGGAACAACAAACAGGCCAAACAGAAGCTAAACTGTGTCAGCATCGTTTGGTGTTGGCAAGCGATCAGAGTTTACCTGAACAGGTTCGGCTCATATTGTAGGCGGGAAAGGCTGGCTACGTTCCACCTTTTCTCGACTAATTTTCTTTCCTGATTCCAAGCGTCCCCCCCCCCCCCTCTCCCTACCCCCACACACTGACACACAGACAGACGCGCACACACACGTACAAGCGTACTCAGACAAACACGCAGACACACGCTCTCTCTCTCTCTCTCTCTCTCTCTCTCTCTCTCTCTCTCTCTCTCTCTCTCTCTCTCTCTCTCTCTCTCTCTCTCTCTCTCTCTCTCTCTCTCTCTCTCTCTCTCTCTCTCTCTCTCAAGGGCAGATTGGAAGACTAGGCGTTGTCTAAAACCTTTATCCTTGAAAACTAAAGTTAAAGTTTTCAAACATTTCAAGTTTTCTCTCTCTCTCTCGTTCGCATTCGTATTCGTACTCTCTCTCTCTCTCTCTCTCTC
>CM065682.1:33884931-33887431 GCA_017654935.2 Phymorhynchus buccinoides | reverse complement strand
TATGGGTCTCTCTCTCTCTCTCTCTCTCTCTCTCTCTCTCTCTCTCTCTCTCTCTCTCTCTCTCTCTCTCTCTCTCTCTCTCTCTCTCTCTCCCTGCATCTGTCTCTTTCTCTGTGTTATGGGTCTCTCTCTCTCTCTCTCTCTTTTCTCTCTCCCTGCACTGTCTCTTTCTCTGTGTTATGGGTCTCTCTCTCTCTCTCTCTCTCTCTCTCTCTCTCTCTCTCTCTCTCTCTCTCTCTCTCTCTCTCTCTCTCTCCCTGCATCTGTCTCTTTCTCTGTGTTATGGGTCTCTCTCTCTCTCTCTCTCTCTCTCTCTCTCTCTCTCTCTCTCTCTCTCTCTCTCTCTCTCTCTCTCCCCCTGTATCTGTCTCTTTCTCTGTGTTATGGGTCTCTCTCTCTCTCTCTCTCTCTCTCTCTCTCTCTCTCTCTCTTTCTCTCTCCCTGCACTGTCTCTTTCTCTGTGTTATGGGTCTCTCTCTCTCTCTCTCTCTCTCTCTCTCTCTCTCTCTCTCTCTCTCTCTCTCTCTCTCTCTCTCTCTCTCTCTCTCTCTCCCTGCATCTGTCTCTTTCTCTGTGTTATGGGTCTCTCTCTCTCTCTCTCTCTCTCTCTCTCTCTTTCTCTCTCCCTGCACTGTCTCTTTCTCTGTGTTATGGGTCTCTCTCTCTCTCTCTCTCTCTCTCTCTCTCTCTCTCTCTCTCTCTCTCTCTCTCCCTGCATCTGTCTCTTTCTCTGTGTTATGGGTCTCTCTCTCTCTCTCTCTCTCTCTCTCTCTCTCTCTCTCTCTCTCTCTCTCTCTCTCTCTCTCTCTCTCTCTCTCTCTCCCCCTGCATCTGTCTCTTTCTCTGTGTTATGGGTCTCTCTCTCTCTCTCTCTCTCTCTCTCTCTCTCTCTCTCTCTCTCTCTCTCTCTCTCTCTCTCTCTCTCTCTCTCTCTCTCTCTCTCTCTCTCTCTCTCTCTAGTTCTGTTTCTGTCACCCTTTGCGTTTCGTAAGTTTAGCAGGATGGACCTTGATGTACTACTGCCATTGCATCTCAACATCTAACAATGTCACCATGAACAACAAAGATGTGTTTTCTTTGTTGTTGAATATAATCTATAAAACAAGTATTTCACAGGAAATCTTTTTGATGTAGATCATGTCAGTACTGACCAAGTCTTGCCCTTTATTATTTAAATTTCAAAGCTTGCAACTAGCATGAAAAACAACAGCAACCAAAACGATTGCATTCCTTCATTCCTACTTAGAACTGTTTTATGTGTGATATCTTTGTTGTCGCCATAAGCTCTCGTGGTCTCGTGTTATTTCTGTAGTGTTGTGTTGTTGAGGGCAATTCACACACAAGACCAAGAGACGGCTTTGCTCTTTATTCTCAATTCAATCACATCTGACTTTCTCTGTTGGGAGTCGGGGCCTGACTGAGCTTTCTCACGCACGCTCTCCACAATTACACTTCTGATCGCTCAGAGTTCATTCCCATCATTCCGAATTCATTCACTTGCACGTTCACGACATTCTAAGCATTCTCACTTCGCCCTCTCACATTTAACTATATCAGGAATAACTTCATTCTTATTTCTTCCAATTATGCTATTGATTTGGTTTATGTTTGTGCCTAAAGTTTATTGAAATCATCAAGCTTTTCAGTGGTGAGCTCAATTTGTGTTCTCCCTCTATAGCCCTGATAGTTAAGCCGGCTACAGGAGTTGTGTTCGTGTGCTTGCCACATGTTTCTATTTTTTTGGTTCATGCTGCATGCCAGCAGTGCTATTTGTTACACGCTGACAACTTGGGAACAACCGAAATACTCTAGTGTTTTATGTACGCTTAGTCATTTGTGTTTTGTTGAACATAAATATGCTTTAGTGTTGCCATTTAGATAAGACTTTTTAAAGCAAACGATGGGAAGAAACGAAAGAGAAGACTTTTAAAAGAATAGGGTGAATGTTGGTTTCAGAGAGAGAGAGAGAGAGAGAGAGAGAGAGAGAGAGAGAGAGAGAGAGAGAGAGAGAGAGAGAGAGAGAGAGAGAGAGAGAGAGAGAGAGAGAGAGAGAGAGAGACATTGAACACTGAATGCTGAACACTTACAACTTTATTTTCCAAGGATGAAGATTTTAGGCAAAGTCTATTCTTATAATGTGTCCCTGATGCACATAGAATTGTTTTTAATTTATGCTAAGATAATTAATAGTATGATACAAAGGTAGTTAGCAGAGAGAGAGAGAGAGAGAGAGAGAGAGAGAGAGAGAGAGAGAGAGAGAGAGAGAGAGAGAGAGGGGAGGGAGGGAGGGAGGGAGAGAGAGAGAGAGAGAGGGGGGAGGGAGGGAGGTAGGGAGGGAGAGGAGGGAGGGAGAGGAGGGAGGGAAGGAAGGAAGGAAGGAGGGAGGGAGGGAGGGAGGGAGGGAGGGAGGGAGGGAGGGAGGGAGGGAGGGAGGGAGGGAGGGAGGGAGAGAGAGAGAGAGAGAGAGAGAGTGAGAGTGCATTGCTACTAATGCAGCGGC
>CM065682.1:33874931-33879931 GCA_017654935.2 Phymorhynchus buccinoides | reverse complement strand
TTACGCGTGTGTGGCGCCGGCTTTAGATTAAGAATATGCGTTATGCTAAGTGTGCGTCTGTGTGCATCTGTGTCTGTGTGTGTGTGTGCGTGTGTGCGTGTGCGCGCGCGTATGTGTGTGTGTGTTTGTGAGGTTTCTATAAAAAAACAAACCATGCACCACATCCTTGCATGTGTGTCTGTGTTGAATCTGCTTCACAATGTCGAAAAGCATTCAACAGAAAAATAAAACCCAAATTTAACAATGACTATTTGTATCGTAGACCTACATAATATTATGGAAACATTGCAAACAATATTTGTGTTTTAATGGGGCATTAGAACACGTTAATCAAAATCTCTTCTGTCAATAAACTTTTTAATTGGAAGTCTCTCTCTCTCTCTCTCTCTCTCTCTCTCTCTCTCTCTCTCTCTCTCTCTCTCTCTCTCTCTCTCTCTCTCTCTCTCTCTCTCTCTCTCTCTCTCTCTCTCTCTCTCTCTCTCTCTCTCTCTCTCTCTGTCTCCCTCTCTCTCTCTCTCTCTCTGTCTCTCTGTCTCTCTCTCTCTCTCTCTCTCTCTCTCTCTCTCTCTCTCTCTCTCTCTCTCTCTCTCCCCTCTATTTCTCTCTCTCTCTCTCTCTCTCTCTCTCTCTCTCTCTCTCTCTCTCTCTCTCTCTCTCTCTCTCTCTCTCTCACTCCCCGGAGCTGCGGACCACCAGTGACCGAATAGTGTGTGTGCGTGTGTGCGCGCGTGCGTTCGTGTGTGTGTGTGTGTGTGTGTGTGTGTGTGTGTGTGTGTGTGTGTGTGTGTGTGTGTGTGTGTGTGTTTGTGTATGTGTTGTGTATATGTGTGTGTGTGTTGTGTGTGTTTGTGTGTGTGCGCGCGCACAGGTGTGTGTGAAGCGAAGCCGAGGCGTTACCATGGGGAGATATGGAACATCAGTGACTGTGAATACTGCATGTGTCACCACGGAAGCGTGCAGTGCCGCACCGCCCTTTGTCCACTTGTGCACTGCACACAGGTAAGCTTACTGCAATTAACCCCTTCACTGCCAGAGGAAAACATAGAAATTATTGATTTTTTTAATTATAAAGTTTAAAACAAATATGCTAGACTCAATCTCAGAAAATGGTCTCTCTAGAGGCCTCTGTCTCTATTAATTTTATCTCTCTGTAGTCTTTATGACAAATCTTTCTTTATGCATCTATACTCAGCCCGTCGTAGCTCATCTGTCTAACTATCTGTCTGTCTGTGTCTGTCTGTCTGTCTGTCTCAGGCTCTCTCTTGTCTCAGGGCTTTGTGGGGGGGAAATGGTGTCTGCTTAGCTTATCTCATTACCCGGAATGAATAACATTTAGTTCGCTCGTCCGTTCTGTCTCTCTTAAACTCTTGCCCTGTGTATCTATGACTTATTTCATCACGTTCTGCCTCTATTTGCTCGCAAATACTTTCATATTACAGATCCCTTTTTTCATATTGAAGAGGGAGGGGGATAACAAACAGATCTCGTTTTGGTTTAAACGGTTTTTTATTCAACAATTTCAAATTATAAACAATAACGAGGTAACTGGGTAACAAAAAGCATATAGCTTATAACGTACCCGTACACAATACATTACATATGATTCGAATGACGGAAGGTGTGTTCTCACCAATTAGAAAATATTATTTCAATATTTAGAAACATTATTCACAAACTAACAAACAAAGTGAACAAAATAGAAAAAATCCAGATCTCGTTTTATTTGGTATTGGTATTTGGTATTTAGTACTTTATAGTGACAGAGGCGTCTCTGTGAAATTCGGGTTTCTCCCACCTGGTGAGCGCGTCGCAGCCAGAGGCGCGCCACCCATTTTTTTTTTCTTGCATGCGATTTTTGTATGACTGATGAGGAAGGAAGTACATTTTTTACCAAATGAAAACTTTTCCGTTGCCACTGGGTTTAGCGTGTGCTAAGTACATGGGCACACGGGACCTCGGTTTATCGTCTCATCCGAAAAACTAGGGTTATTTCGTAATCTGCTTGCAATAATTCATTAACCCCGTTGTGAGAACGTTTGCGTTCTGTCACGTCAACTTACACACATTACTGAGGAGCAACTAAAGATGTAGATGACTGTTTTTGATCTGAATGACTTTTTTTTGTTTTTTTGTCGTCGGTTTTTAACCCGTGAGTGCGGTGAATACGAGTATGTCTTAATTTGCTTTTATGAGCGTGTTTCTCTATTTTTGAATGTTTGTTAACCTTGTGTGTACCTATATGTATACTTTACTTTTGCGGTCATTGTGAATGTGTAACTTGTTTATGTAAATTGAAAATTGATTTTTGTTAAAAATGTAATCTGATTGTAAATTGTTATTTTATTATGTATATGTATTTTATTTATATTTAGTTTAATATGTACATATTTCTTTGTGTGCGCATGTGTGTGTGTGTGTGTGTGTGTGTGTGTGTGTGTGTGTGTGTGTGTGTGTGTGTGTGTGTGTGTGTGTGTGTGTGTGTGTGTAAGAATGTGAAGGATAGTGTGGAGGTATGTAAGCGGTTGTTTTTAATATGAATAATTTTAGGGCAATTGTAAAGCGCTTAGAGCTTAAAGGTGAAGCGCTATATAAATTTTCTTAAATAATAATAATAATGACGGATTGAACATTTTTAGCTGAAGACTTGGACTGTTTTAACATGTGCTAGTTTGTTTTCTTGCATGATCAGACTTTAGCATGGTGACAACTTTAGTTGTCGCCAGGGCTGACTTGACTTGACTTGACTTGACTCGACACACAACTGTGTGCAGGGACAGACACGGGTGCACGTAGCGGGGAAATGTTGTGCAGTGTGCCTCACCCCTCCCGTCTGTCAGCACGGGAACAAGACCTACCAGGTAGTGAGTGGAATCGGTTTTGCTCAGTAGGATCAAGCCATTTTGAGCGCAATTATGCCAGCTGCGCCCAGGAAGGGTCATTGTGACACACCCTACCCCCACCGCTTTGTCTGCCTGTCCGTCGCACGCACGCACAGACACACACGCACGCACGCACGTACACACACACACACACACACACACACACACACACACACACACACACACACACACACACACACACACACACACACACAAACACACACACGCGCGCGCGCGCGAACACACACACACACACACACACACACACACACACACACACACACACACACACACACACACACTCACTCTCTCTTTCTTTCTCTCTCTGTGTCTTTCTGTCTCTGTGTCTCACACCTCTATCTCTCTCGCTCTCTCCCTTGCACCACAAAGTGAGTTATGCCTGTATATTCCACGACGAATTTCTGCATGTTTTCATGCTTAAAAAGGAACAAGTAATGTTATACAAAAATGTTTTTAATGGGATTATTTCTCTGAGGACTTCTCACTTCCTCTTAGTTCTCCTTACTTCCTACGCTGACACATGATTTGTGCCAAAGTCACCAGAACTCTAAAACGCTGAGACACATCATGGTACAAGACAGAAGTGCAAGTCAGCATGCAGGGCTCCCAATCGTCCCGCAAAACAAGGGGTCCCAGGGACTCCTTCACTTACAGCATAGAGGGTCCTAGAGGTGGGATAGAAGGTCCAAGTGGCATTGCGAATGCTAAAAATATTTTTTCTAGTGCATCCCTGGGACCCCCTGCACATTCTTTTATTAGAATTTTAGTACTTCATAGACCCCCAAATGGTGGTCCCTGGGAGCCCTAGCATGTAATTGTTTCACCTACAGGCATAATTAGTTTGCCAAAGTCACAATTATTAGTCAGACCTTCAGTTACACACAGCAAGGACTCCATCAAAGAGAAGGATGGAAAGAATCACGGCTACATGAAAGAAGAAAAAAAAAGACGAAAAGAAAAATGCTGGTCACTCGGTTGACAAGTCAAGGTGACGTCCCTTTCCTGTGTGTCGTCATGGGTCAATTACGTCCCCTTCCTTCTTCTGTCGTGCGTGCTAAGTGTAGCGTGCGCCTTCCCCCAAACTTGGGGCGCTCAAGCGAAGGGAAGCCCTCCATTCACAACTAAACCCTTCAAGTGTGTACTAGTAAAAGAGGCGGAGGGGGAAACCTCCCACATGCAAGGCATGCCGACCCGGTGGCGTCGCGCCGGACTGAACCGGTTCCCCCGCCTGACGTCACAGACCGTCTGGCCCGGGTCTAGCCCTATGGGATAACACGCGATCTCCAGACTTATTGTCCTTTGCGTTTCATGGAGTTTCTCCAGAGTTATTGATCTTTGCGTTTCCCTGGAGTTTCTCCAGCGTTATTGTTCTTTGAAGTAGCACGCTGACCAATCAACCAAAGATATTAGAGAGACGCAAAGGGATGTTATTATAAGCGTTTGACGGCATGTCGCCATATCCCATACTACTGATTGTTTCTAAGATATTGATGAAATATTCATAAAGTCTTTAACAGTATAAAACAAATGTGGAAAGAAAGCTTCACTTGAAAAGTACGCTATGTGCTCATAAACTAAGTAACCTCACTTTAACCCTTTCACCGCCAGCCATATTTCAGTCCCAAAGTTCCATTAAATGTACCTGGGTAGAGAACAAAGTCCATCTGCAGTATTGGGGATTCTTCTGTGACATATATAAAATAAGGTCTATCCTTACTTCCCCAAACTAAGACAATAGGGTCTTTGGATAATAGACCCCAATTTGTTGCCTTTTAGTGACATAGGTGTTAAATCACTGTGGTGCTAAAATGCGACTTTGGCGGTGAAAGGGTTAAAGGGATTGGTACACATATACGATTCAGATATGAATGAGATGCGATTTTGACGATGTGAGTCATGATTCAGTCACGTGAAATTCATGTATTGGATCTACTTGAGTATAGTATAGTAAGCGAAAATCGCAGACTTATTTTCAGACGGACGTATTTCACGTGAATCATAACTCACGTGACCCAATCGCCTCGCATCCCCATACGATTTTACGCATGCATGTCTGCATTCGACTATTATTCCGTCTGCCGTCCCTTTCGTTATTGAATG
>CM065682.1:33859931-33864931 GCA_017654935.2 Phymorhynchus buccinoides | reverse complement strand
TACTATAGCATAAAGTGTAGTGCACACCCATTAAGAAGCGAGGGAAAAGAGGAAAGAGAGAGAGAAAGAATGAGACAGAATTAGAGAGAGAGGAGGGGTGTGCCAATGGAGGATAGGGAAGGAGTAATTGATGGTGGACAGACACAGAGGTCGATTCATTAAGTTAGACATTTTTGCTTGTTGCTGCTTCAGTTATGTTTCTGTGTTTGTCCATTTGATTTTCAGGCAAGAAAATGTTTAAATCATAATTAATAAAACATAATAATTATGTTTTTTTCCCTTTACATGACCAGCTTTCTCAACAACGCACGCCATTTCTCATCAATTCTTATTTTGTTGTTTTTACTTTAAGCAATACAACCATACAAAAGTCACGCTTATTCAATGATAACGCGCATTCACGATAATTTTCTGGGCAATTACCATTTTCTATGCTTGTTGAAGGTTGCTCCGAACACTGTCTGCGGTGCCAGACGAGCCAGGTGTGTCTCAGCTGTGACAGTCTCACCTACCTGTGGAGGGGAGCCTGCATTCTGGTGTGCCCACACCACCTCCTCAAAGAGCACCACAACCGTGTCTGCCTTGGTGAGCCGAAGAAAGGATGTTTAATATGTTGGAAGATAGTGTGTGTGTATGTGTGTGTGTGTGTGTGTGTGTGTGTGTGTGTGTGTGTGTGTGTGTGTGTGTGTCTGTGTGTGTGTGTGTGTGTGTGTGTGTGTGTGTGTGCGTGTTTGATGGAGAGAGAGAGTTAGATAGAGAGAAGTGGGTAGGAAGAGACAAGATGTTCGTTAATTATTGCGAGAACGAGAAACTAAAACGAAACAAAAACTGCCACAAACAGGATCTCCTTTTTTGTGCAGATTGATTCGGATAGGTTTGGTAGGGGTATGGATGGCTTCCATACTAGAGATCTGTAAAATAATATAAATAAATAGAGACTGTACATAAACTATTCTTCTGTAGAACTTGTTCAGATGTACCGATTATTATTTTTCTCTTCTTTTTATTTATCTCGTCAACGAAACACTACAACTTAAACTGTCAACATCTTATATGTCCGTACAATTTGAGCAGAATTACCAACATATGAATATTACTTTCATAATTATAGGAATAACATTTCAGCATAAACCTTTTCTTTCCGCACAGACAATGCCCATCCTCCAGAAGTGACCATCACCGGACCTCTGGTGGTCCCTGACCAGGACGCGGCCCACCTCAGTTCCCGGGTGATCCAGGTGACCGACGATGATGACCCTGACCTCAGCACCCTGATCCTGCACGTGCTGGCCCCGCCGGCCAATGGTCAGCTGCTGGTCAGCAGGGCCGGCAGAGAGGTGGCGCTGGACCTCGGCGACAGCTTCAGCCTGCAGGACATGCTGCGAGGGAGGGTGCGCTTTGTGCACACTGGGGGCCAGGAAAGAAGGGGTGTGTTTGGAATTCTTGAAAGTCATCACGCTATCCGTTCATCTTTCAGCCTGATCATTTTGTTCTTCCTTAATAATGACCATAATGACATGAACAAAGGTGGATAGCTCTTCATTAACGACACGCAGCTCCCAACCAAAGCTTCCAAAGACAACACCGCCTAGCTCTGTGGAGATTAAATATACAGAAAAATAACCCCAGAAACCTTTCTTTCTTATTGTCTATGACATCTAGCAGCTTTTTGTCAAATCGCTGTCTTACCTCACGCCGTGCCCTGGTTTGTCTGATGGCCGTCTTCAAACCAGCGGTCTATCAAGTGGAATTAACACTAGACTCCAACTTATGTCAGTTTCATTAATTGTTGCTCTGTATTCTTGTTAACCAGTGTCTATTCCAATCCGTTTGGGAGAATCAGACCAGTGGAGTAGAGCGGAGTCTTTGGTCAAAGTGGCTAAGAACTTGCTAACCAGTTGTGGGTTCGACTCTTGGTCAAGGTCGAAAATGTCCCATGCCCATACACACATTGTTACTGGGTTTCTGATTTGATTAATTGAAAAAAGGTGGGAAGGAGGTGAACATTTTGCACACTTCCGAGGGTGGCAATACAGAAAAACGAACAGACGGACAGCCACGCGTATGGTTAGACTGAGATTGAAATTTTCCGATGTGTGTGTGTGCATGAGTTTATAGATGCGTGCTTGTGTGTGTGTGTGTGTGTGTGTGAGTGTGTGTGTGTGTGTGTGTGTGTGTGTGTGTGAGTGTGTGCTACGCGCGCATATTATGTGTGTATGAGAGAGACAGACAGACAGACTGTGAGTGTTTGTCTACGCGCGCATATTATGTGTGTGAGAGACAGACAGACAGACAGATACAAAGAAAATAGAGAGAGAATATTTGTGTTTAATGAAACCGCAAAACCCTCAATCATATTCCTCAGAAAAAAATCGTCTCGTTTCAGGAGAGGTGCGCTTCCGCGTCTCTGACGGTCAGCTGAGCAGTGAGCCAATGACCCTGACGGTCAAGGTGCTGCCGGCACGCCCCCTGGCGCTGAGCGTGCACCGAGCGATGACCGCTGTCAAGGGAGGCAACAGCACGCTGACCCGGGACACCCTGGATCTGTTCAGCACGGTGCAGGAAGACAGGGTCACGCTTCACCTTGTGGAGGGTCAGTTATATGTTGATAACTCATTTGTTAATTATTGTGTTGACTGATGCTGGTTTTTATGTTAAATATTATTCACTTATTCTTGGATTGTGTTTAATGTGTATGCTTACTCATTTGTTTTCTAGTGCTTAGTTCTTTGTACAGCGCTTTGAGCTCCCTGCATGGGAGTAAAGCGCTTTACAAATATCCATTATTATTATTATTATTATTATTATTATTATTATTATAGAGAAACAAGGTTGAAAAGTCGATCACGTAGCGACGTACTCCCGTCTCTATGTGCCACCAATTTTGTATTTTTGAGTCCCCGTCTCTATGTGTTCCCGTCTTTATGTGTCGCCGTCATCAATCTACCCATCTGTATGTGGCACAAAAAAATAACCTTAAACCTAATCCAAACTCAAAACCTGATTTAACCCCCTATCTATATCCCTCATCCTAACCCGAAACCCAGATCCTATCCCTAATCCTATGACACATAGAGATGGGGACATATATAGAGAGACGGGTCTCTGACATTTGGTCCAAAAGGCGGGATTACGATGCTAAATGAAACAGAAACAGGTTTCTTTTCTAAAAGAAAACGTATGATATTTTTTTCTAAAGGAATAACTTGATTGTGATGTTAACCCAGGGCTGCCTGTAGAATTCTTACATCTGTTATTAAAATAAATTTTGACTTGGCTGGCACGCATCGATCAACATAAAGTATTGCGTTCAGCTAAAAAAATAAAAAAGGGTCAACAGTAGGTGAAAAAAACCTTTTTATTATTATTTTTAACCACAGGGCCCCAACATGGCAAGTTCTTCAGCCATGCAAGTGGTAAGGTCATCGAGTCCTTCACCCTGAGTGACATTCACCAGGAGCACGTGATGTACCGTCACTATGGCAACAGCAGCAGCCCATCGGATATGGCGGTGCTACAAGCCTCTGACGGCTTTCAACAACTGACGTTCATTGTCTCCATCAAACTGCGATTAAAGGTCTGTCCGTCCGTCTGTCTGTCTCTCTTTCTCTTCTTTTTTTCTAGTATGCTTGAGGGCATGAGAGAAAGAGAGAGGGGGAAGGCTCGAAAGACAGACAGAGAGAAAGAGACAGAAAGAAAAAGAGAAGTCTGAAGTCTGAATTAGTTTACGGCAAGGCCACTGGGCTGTATGCATGGGAGATAACAAATATTACACACAACATAATAAGAGAGAAAGAGAGAGAGAGAGAGAGAGAGAGAGAGAGAGAGAGAGAGAGAGAGAGAGAGAGAGAGAGAGAGAGACAGACAGACAGAGAGAGAGACAGGTTTGACAACTTGACATTAAATATGTTTTTGGTATTACCAAACAAGGTCTCAGAGACAGAGAGAGAGAAAGACAGAAAGAGAGAGACAGACAAACATTGATGCCATGTTAACAGAACAGCCAGCTGCCGGTGGTGGTGAGCAACACGGGGGGTCAGGTGCTGAGGGGCCAGAGGCTGAAGATCTCCAGGGACCTGCTGGAGGTGCAGCCCGTGGACCCCTCCTCCTCCAATGATGTCATCTACACCCTGGTGCCCACCCTCCACAACCCCAAGAAAGGTGCGTGTCCGGACTTTTCCCACCGGTCTTTTCCCATCAGTTCTTTTTCCACCCTAGGTCTTTTCCCACTCGGACTGTCCCCATCCATGTCTCGGATGTGTGTAATGAAACTGTTGTAAACAATATGTGTGTGAATGAAAGAAAGACAATAAAGAGAACAATGGCTAAATATGTAGAGAGAAAGAGACTGAGGCGGGAATAAAATGTAGGCCTACATGAGCGACAGAGATGTTGCAAGAGCGAGAGAGAGAGAGAGAGAGAGAGAGAGAGAGAGAGAGAGTGTGTTAATGAGAAAGAAATGGATGGTTCTGCACTGCGGCGACACGCTCTCCAGATGGGTGCAACCTGCACTTCACGGAGACCTGTCTGTGTGACAAGAAATAGCAAAATACAAAACGCAAAAACATACTATCAATATCTAGACGCCCAAAAGACGTAATTATGTGAACGATGCTTGCCATGCTCTGCCTTTCTCAACCGACAGGCGATGTGATGATGCTGGTGCCCACCCCAGAGAGCGGCCCGGGGCGGGGGTGGGAGGACCTGGGGGAGGGACTGATGGGGGCCAAGGTGTTCCGCTTCCTGCAGAGGGACATCGACGAGGGCCGGATCTTCTACACCCACAACCCGGTGTCCATTGGCAATGCCGACACCTTCACCTTTCAAGTGAGTTGGGGGTATGGCTGTGTACGCAGCTTGCCTTTTGTGGAAGACTGTGACTCTCAAAGTAGGGGACATTTACACTGGCTTTTAAGTGCTGTCCTCAAATCCCTTTGGCCGAGAGAGTGAGGATGTGCCCTGGGCGAATCGACTGCATCTCCAATATAAGCAAATTCTAC
>CM065682.1:33837431-33854931 GCA_017654935.2 Phymorhynchus buccinoides | reverse complement strand
TGGCCCCCCTCCTCACTCCCTACCCCCCCAAAAAAAAAAGTGGTGCTGCGCTGGTGGTGACACGCTCTCCATGTGAGAGCAGCCCACATTTCACAGAGACGAGTGTCTGAAAATACCCAATAACAAATACCAAAATACTGATACCATCTGGTCTTGTCAATACCCATTTGTATTTTAAACTAAAAAAAATTGTTAGATGTGGAATTGATCATAAATGAATGTTATTGTCATCAGGATCGTCACATATAATACGTGATAGTCATCATTATCGTCAGCCCAAAGTGAAGCCATCATCATCATTATCCGTGAAAGTTCGGGGAATGTGTTGATAGACTACGCTGACCAGAGCTTAGCTTACATAAAACTTCTGCAGGTATATGAGAAAAAAATGCTATTTGCATGGAGCCTGAAATGTATGAAGCGTTTTAAGGCTACATTTTGAAAATGTTGCTATAAATGGGACATCATTAATTTGCATTGTGGCCTTGTATTACTTTTTAGATGTAAAGTAGGCCTACTGGAAGGGTGTAACCAAACTAAGGAAAGTGCTTACATGCTTCTTTGCTTCATGTGTGTGCACGCATTCAAAAATTGTTACATGAAATATTTGAAATCGATTTTTGTTTGGAAATTGATGAAACAAACATTTTCAAAAAAAGCAGGCCATCATTTTATGTGTATCGTTTTTTGGACAGTACATTTGTATCATAATTTAATCAGGTACCGCGAAAGTGATAGAGAGAAAGCATCTGGCCTTCAGTGACAGCGACGATAACGATAACAAAGTGACCATCATCATCAACACAACGACGGTTCACGGCAAGCTGGTGCAAGGGGCACCCCTGAAAACTTTGACCCCGGGCAAAACCTTTACACAGGAAGACATCAACAAGGGACTGGTCAGGTAGGGAAGAGCAAAACATAGGAGAAAAGGGAAACCGAATTATGAAGCAATTATGATGGCACTGCTCTGTGTGCGTGTGTGTGTGTGTGTGTGTGTGTGTGTGTGTGTGTGTGTGTGTGTGTGTGTGTGTGTGTGTGTGTGTGTGTGTGTGTGCGTGCGTGCGTGCGTGTGCGTGCGTGCGTTCGTGCGTGGTTGGGTGCGTGCGTGCATGTATATATGTACTTTGAAATACATTTTAAGAGGTATCAATGAAAGTAGTGGATGCTTATAGTTTACAAATGTAATTGATCTATGTAGTCTACTTTATTATTTATGTCTGGATTCTGAAATTTCACGAGCGAATTTCATGATAATATGTACACATTTATAACATTCAGATAAGTGCATTAAGATTGTCATTCAGAGATAACAGGTGGTTTGCTTCTTATTAAAGAAGTGATAACGTTGCCTTTTCACAAATAAATTGCCTCTTACATCGTATATTTTTAAGATGTATATAATCTAACTTCAGGACTCAGATCAAAATTAATCCCCGATGGAAAAAAACAAAAACTAAACTGTATGCATGTACCTTGAACAGATTTATTAACGACCTAGTCGTTTGACTTTCACGATTACGAAAGTCAGGTTCAAGCTATCTTCCTTTGCTATCCCTACGTTTGTGTGCAGGTGTATTGCTGATGGGGAGATAGGGTTGAAGGCGGTGACTGAGCAGCTGTGGGCTTTTAACATGTTTAGCTGTAATAATCTATCTACCGTCTTCATTAGATACAGTGATATTCTGTTAGCTACTCCCTGTCTATTTCCCTCCTCTACAGGTACGTTGCTGATGGGGAGATAGGGATGACTGAGCAGCTGTAGGCTTTTAACACGTATAGCTGTAATATCTATCTACACTATCTTCATTAGATACAGTAATATTCTGTTAGCTACTCCCTGTCTATTTTCCTCCTGTACAGGTACCTTTCTGATGGGGAGATAGGGTTGAAGGTGGTGACTGAGCAGCTGTAGGCATTTGAACAGATGTAGCTGTAATCTATCAATCTACACTATCTTCATTAGATACACTATATTTTAGCTACTCCCTATCTATTTCCCTCCACTACAGGTGCGTTGCTGATGGGGAGATAGGGATGAAGGCGGTGACTGAGCAGCTGTAGGCATTTGAACAGATGTAGCTGTAATCTATCTATCTACACTATCTTCATTAGATACGCTATATTCTGTTAGCTACTCCTTGTCTATTTCCCTCCACTACAGGTACCTTGCTGATGGGGAGATAGGGTTGAAGGTGGTGACTGAACAGCTGTAGGCATCTGAACAGATGTAGCTGTAATCTATCAATCTACACTATCTTCATTAGATACACTATATTCTAACTACTCCCTATCTATGTCCCTCCACTACAGGTACGTTGCTGATGGGGAGATAGGGATGAAGGCGGTGACTGAGCTCTTGTACTTTAACGTGACCGACAGCAGTCGGAACCTGCTGCCTAACCAGGTGCTGGCTGTGCTGATCACACCCGTGGACAACCAGGCTCCCGTGCTAACCGTGCATCAACAACTGCAGGTGTGTGTGTATTTAGTTTGAACAACTTCATGTAGTAAAACGTTTCTTCATGACAATCGTAGTGAGACAAAAAGAAAACCCTATGTAACATGTAAATGTGGCTAACTGCAGAGTGCTTTTCTTGTATTGATGTTCTTGTGCTTTTATTACTTGTCATACATTTTGATTATTTGTTTTTATTTCAATATTTACGTCGTTTTCCTATCTTGTCACTGTAAAGTGCATAGAGCATTTTCAATGGATTATTGCACTCTGTAAAAAAAATAAAATTATTATTTTTATTATTATTATTGTTATTGTTATTATTATTATTAGTAGTAGTAGTAGTAGTACTAGTAGTAGCAGTAGTAGTAGTAGTAGTAGTATTGAGTGTTGATTTTATTGTGTTTCTTTTATCCTTGATCTTTGGTCATTTCTAGGTGGAAGAAAGCGGAGAAGTGCAGATCAGCCCTTCGTTGGTCAGTATCATGGACGTGGACACACCTTTGGATGACCTGAAGGTCAGGGTCACGTCTCCGCCTTCTTTCGGTCGCCTGGTCAACAGGAAACCAGGTACATCGTCTAGTTGGTGTTTTTGTAGCTTTTTTCTTCCTCTTGTTTTTCTTCTTCTCGTTCTTGTCTTTGTTGTTCTTGTGTAGGCAGCCCTCCATTATCATCATCAACATCATCATCATCATCATCATCATCATCATCATCATCATCATCATCAATAACAACAACAATAACAACATAATCATCAATATTTTCTTATTTTCAGCTGCAGGGTCAGAGAAGGCAGGGGAAGAGGAGGTGGTGGAGATGCCCGCCAGGGATGTGGTTGAGGGGCACCTGACCTACATCCAGTCGCAACACCAGGGCATCGAGCCTGTAGGGGACTTCTTTCTCCTCATCATCACCGACGGGGTGAATTCTTCACCGGAGTATAGGTTCAACATCACCATTTTGGTAAGCGGGATCGTTCGTGTTTGTCATTGGAGCGCGTGATTGTCTTGTTCTGTCTCTGTCTACGGGCGTTCAGTAGTTTCTTTTCGGTTATTGGTTGTTACAACAGTTGGTTTGGGGGTTTAAGCAAAGTGGGATAGGCGATGCTGTGATCCGTAAAGAACGTTAATGCTCAAAAAACACTCAATTCGACGCTGGTAGATTGAGGTCCCTTATATTGGAAACAAAACAAACGTTTCTGGCCATAAGCCCGTCTTGAGTGTGGCGACAAGAAGGTAGCAAAATAGGAAAGAAAAACTGAGTAGAAAAGTTAAAAAAAAAAAAAGAAAAAAAAGAAAGAAAGAAGAGAGACTGAATACAATTCATAATAACCATGGAACAATGCTATTTCATGTTAATGCTATTTCTCTGCAACGGAAGCTCAGTTAACAGCTTTGTCTTTTGAGAAGAACGGTGAGATTTTGAAACTCGGATGCACAGTGCAACTCTTTGATGCAAAGCTTGAGGGGCGTGGTGAGGGCAGGAAGCATCCCCAACACTGATAATCTTGAATCCGTGGGGATCGAGAGAGTAGAATACGTCTTTGGCAAGGTTGTAATGTATAATTATATACAACATTCAACCAAGTTTTCCAGAAATAAAAGTTTCCTGTCTGCTATCTGTGGTACGAATTATTTTGACCTACAAGGGATGCACTCAAAGTGTTCTTACTTCTATGGTCTGACTTGCCGTTTAGTTTGAGTCTGTACTGTATTCATTTATGACTGCATTATTATGTATTTTTCTGTCTTTCGTTGACTTTCTACCACATGTTTAGAGTCTATCGTCCTCTTCTTTCCCTCTAAGCTCATCAAACATTCATGAAAAGGGGGAGTAAGATACTGTTATATTTGAATGGCGATCCAATGTTGAACTTCAACGTTTGTATTATTCATAGCATGTTTCCTTTTCCCTCCGATTTTTATTTTTTATCAAGATCCGTTTGAAAAGTTTCAGCAATCTGACTTAAATTCAAACCAGTGAATGGATCTGAATGACAATTCATATTAACTCCAAAATTTAAGTAGGTTTATTTTTTTCTTGGGGTATGTTCTATAGCCTCTCTGTAAAGGTACGAATAATGCAATGAGTAAAACTCGCAACCCTTCATCACCAAAGGAATATTTTCTTAGACAGGGGTAACAGAAGTGCTCCTTAGCATGGACTGTGACGGATGTCTTTGTTGAACAGCCGGTGAACGACGAGGCGCCTCAGCTGGTGACAGAGCAACTGTTCGTGAAGGAGGGGCAGGTCGTGACGCTGACCAACGCCTCCATGTATGTCACCGACCTGGACACCCCGCCTGACCGCCTGACCATGACCCTGCGTCTGCCCCCCACCTCAGGTGAGACAGGGCAGAACGAGTAGGACTAAAAAGGAAGGCTATCAGAGTTAAAGCTGTTAGCATGCACCATCTGAGAAGAAGAAGAAGAAGACTGTAATGCTATGTTCTAGTAATGGACATTCTTCCTGACCACCTCCTGATGACCCTGCATCTGCCTCCCCCCCCTCTCCGATCTCAGGTGAGACAGGGCAAACAATAAAACAAAACTAAGAAAAGAGAGATGAGCAAAATAGAGATACCTTATTGGAATCAAAGCTGTTACAATAAGTTAACCATCTGAGAAGAAGAAGGAAGAAGATGAACACGACGAAGAAGAAGGAGAAGAAGAAAAAGAAGACTCTGCTGAAGAAAAAAAGAAAAAGGGATCTAAGAAAGAAGAATGCTATGCAAAGTACTGTAATGGACAAGTCTCCTAACCACCTCCTCATGACCCTTTGTCTACCCTCTGCTCAGGTGAGATGGGCAACAAAGATGAGACACAGTTGTTAGATTACATTACCAATCAAAGAATAATAATAATAATGCAATGCAATGCAGTGCAATGTACCAGTAATGAACAGCCCATCTAGCCAACGCCTGCTCGTGACCCTCTGTCTTGTCCCTACCTCATGTAAGATGGGCAAAACAAATAAAAGATTGCAACGGTAAGATGGGCAAATGCAAAGATAGTCGATTGCAATCAAAGCTGGAACAATAAATTAACAATCTGAGATGAAGAAGATGAAGACGACGACAACGAAGAAGAATAAGAAGAATGTAATGTGAGCTTACCAATAATGGACAACCCCCTTGGCCATCTCTTAATGACCGTCCGTCTTCCAATCCCCACACCGTAGGTGACACGGGCAAGAAAACAACAACAACTAGCCCACCAAACAGACAAAAAAACACACCAAGGCTTCAGGATTAAAGCGGTACCTGTAAAGCTGTTAGAAAGAATTAACCATGTTTAGATTTGGTGTTCAATGTGCATAGTCTGTGTAGCGAACAATGTCCAAGTGTTTGCGTGCGTGGAAGTGTGTTTATGCAAATACGTTTGTAGGCTATGTGTGTATGCATTCATATTCAATAGCCTGTCACTGCAACGTTGCAGGCACTGTCAAGTTGAAAGAATCTGCAGCGACTCCGCTTTCCAGGGCAAGAAAGCTGAAACAGAACTCCAGTTTTACTTATGATGTAAGTTTATATAAAAGTTTGTATGAATAAAGCGATGGCTTGGAGTCTTTAGGTAGTTCATTGACGTAGAATTGAACTTATTTAAAAAGATTAATAACTTGTATCAAACAATGACTGCAGAAATATAAAAAGCGGGTTATGTTTTTTATTTTTTTGCAGTCTTTTTTTATTTATAGAAGTTATTAGTTTTCGTAATATGTTCAATAATATGTCAATGGACTATCTAAAGATAGTCCGTTTTGACTCCAAGCCGTCGAAGTATGTGTGTGCGTACACGCGTGTGTGTGTATATATATATAAATATATATATATATGTGTGTGTGTGTGTGTGTGTGTGTGTGTGTGTGTGTGTGAGAGAGAGAGAGAGAGAGAGAGAGAGAGAGAGAGAGAGAGAGAGAGAGAGAGAGTTGAACATTTTGAACCATCAAATAATCAACACAATTAAGTTATAATCACTGTTATTGATGACGCAATGGGTTCTTTTCTTATACATTCTGTTAGTTTTGATTAAGAAAACAAAACAATTTTCTTTACGGTTACTAGGATAGACTACTTGTGCTTCATCTTTAATACATATTACATAATGTCAATATAAGAAGGCACTCAAATTAATTAAGCAACACAAAAATCACCTTCAATATTACATATAATATAGGATCCGTCGATGTGCCATTAAACGCCGATCAGTAGGCGCTGAATGTCCAACTCCTACAACTCTAGTAAAACGCAAAGAACAACAACACCGTAGAAACTTTTAGGAAAACGCAAAGAACAATAACTCTGGAGATCCCGTTTTATACCATACTCTTTAACTAACTCACCGATTGGAGAGCAGCTATGTGCACTTTCCCGTTCATGCTTTATGGAATGTCCCACGTGTCTCTGCACCTGTATAACACAACACGGGCTTCCACGGACTTCCAGAGGAAGTTATAAGGATATAACTTCCAGGGTTGGTGCAGGCCTGCTCTTATGTTGGTAGGGCAGGCGATGCCAGTGCGTCTCCGGGTCCCATCAGCACCTTCGGGGTGTTTCCTCTTTTTCAGGACGTGCTGCACGAGCGGGTGGTGTACGAGCACAACGATGGCGAGATCACCTCCGACATGCTGCTGCTGCACGTCAGCGACGGCCACTACAGCGACAGCCGACAGCTGCACGTGCTTATCGGCTTGGTCAACGACGAGACGCCCCGCCTCACTGTCAACAGGGGGCTCAGGATCAAGGCTGGTAAGGATCTGATTAAAGGCATAGCAACCGATCCCAAGGATTGGGTCTCGCTAGTCAGAAAAAGGTGTGCCTCGCAGTGGCTCGCACAACAGGAAAAAAAAGGATTCAACCGTCTCTGTCGCGAGCAGCGATTCAAATAATAGCGCATGACTTGCATGAAAGCTTTATATTATATGCCGACTGTGGGTTTGACAAGATGATCTTGCTTCCTTCTTTCATTAATTTATTATTTTCTTTCTGTGCCGTTTTTGTTGTTGTTGCTTCCTTCATTCCTTCCTCTGCCCCCCCCCCCCCCCCCCCCTCCACTCCTACACACACAGAAATAAGAAAACAGTCTTTGAGACAAAATAGCATGCCACGGCCAAGATTGTGATAAACGGTGGATCAATTAGTTTATTTGTTTTTTTTATGAAAAAAGGAATTGTTGAAGGATGAATGAAGAGATAGAACAAAGCCAACAACCGAACTATAAATATTAGGAAGAGGAATCTTAGATCACTCGGTGTTCAAAAGCCCTAGGTGTTTATGGTTGAGCCTCAGCTGTAAGTTATCCAAATCTTTGCTCTTGTTGTAAGCAAACTGTCCGGCTATCTTCTACTTTAGTCAACTCCTCAATGTTTCGCATTGGACATTTACATTGAGAAGCAACATTCTGCCATTTTGGGGAAAGGGATAGGTTCAGCCCATGATTATCTTCATAAATATAAAAGAATCAGACTTTGAGATTGAGGGTCATAAAACATGAGGGTGTGTGTGACTAAAGTGCAAGAGCATGTGTACGTGTCTGTGTGTAGATGTGTGTGCAAGCTAGCCCACCGATGATTTATTATTTCTATTTATACTTGTGCATTATGTATGCCTTGTCAAGTATGTCGAAGCGAACCTGTGCGTGTGTGCGTGTGTGTGTGTGTGTGTGTGTGTGTGTGTGTGTGTGTGTGTGTGTGTGTGTGTGTGTGTGTGTGTGTGTGTGTGTGTGTGTGTGTGTGTGTGTGTGTGTGTGTGTGTGTGTGTGTGTGTGAATTCTATTGATAATCGTTTATTTGTAATGTGTTATTTTCTCGTGAACATTGTTTTGTATTGTACCTTTTAATGTGACAGCAAGAAAATGTCCTTGTAAATTTGTTGACAGGGATAATAAAGACTGATTAGCTGATTGAATGATTGATTAATTGACTGTTTGAGATTGCCAACTGTCCCTGTGCTTCAATCCATCCTTTTAGGTTCCAGCACCAGCATCACCTCCTCAGAGCTGAGGGCCACGGACGTGGACAGCGAGGACCTGGAGATCCTGTACACGGTGAAGCAGAACCCCACCGCGGGCAGGCTGCAGTACAGGGGCCAGGGGGGCACCCTCGTCCCCATCACTGTCGACGGCTCGCGATCCTCCTTCACCCAGGAGGACGTGGATCAGGGTACGATTGTTAGCTATCATTACAATGGTTGTTGAATACAACAAGAAACGGTTTAGAATGGGCGTGGGCAAATCAAGATCGAGAATGAAACTTGGAGAGGATCTAAATTACATTTACTAAGCACGTTACATTCATTTGGCAAGGATTTTACTTTGCTTTGCCCAAACTTTAAATGTAAGCTTACGTTTTAAAGTTCTTTTTCAAGGACCACTGGTTTGTTTCTGGCTTTTGTATATATGTCGGTCGATTTTATGGGTGGCAAATCTAAATTAATGTAGGCCTATTTGAAAACATTCCTCATATAAATGATGTGTTACGATCATACCATACCATATTATAATGCAGTAACATAAATAATATTCTGTTTGTGTCTCTGGTTGGACATTAATAAGATGTAGCATTTTTGTGCAGGTCGTATCGTGTACAATCACGAGGCAGGGGAGCTGTCGGGGACCCTTCTGTTCAAGTTCATGCTGTCGGACACAGAGGGCAACTACCTCATTGACCAAGACTTCTTTATCACCGTCATTGGTTAGTCGCTATTGTGTTCATTCTTCTTCGGTGTTCCCAGGTCATAATGGGTGAACTACGTATGTGTCCGGTTTTCAGTTTTCACTGGTCTTCCCGCTGTATTCAGCCGACACATTCCGATTTCGGAAGAGCTCACAGGAGAACATTATTTGGAATAATTTGTTGAAAAAGGCAGAAGAATGGGCCAATAAGTCAGAATTATAGTAGATGACAGAAAGTAAAGGGAAAAGACAGAGTCAAATAGCGTGACAGATTAGAGGAAGTTACAAGGACATAACTTCCAGAAGTAGGGGAACTATTTGTACGAAAGGACCCCCCCCCCCCCCCCTGTATCCCCCCCCCCCCCCCGGGGAGAGACTCGTGAAAAGGGTGTGGTCGTCCAGTTCCCCGTATGGAGGCATGAGGCATCCACCTACTGTTCCGATTGACTCCTTGCACAAAACCGCCCTGGCTGGCTCACCCTAATGATGGACTGACTGACTGTCACTGTCTGACTTCGCCGGCAGGTGAATTGAAGCAGAGGAGCTGCAGTGCCAGCAGCGCAAATCAGGAGCCAAGGCTTCTCAGCATGCCTCAGCTCTTTACTTCTCATGTCCCCACTGCAGCAGGAAGTTGAAGGCGACGATCGGCCTCACCAGCTACCTTTGAACCCAGCCAAAAAAACACGTGAGGGGAGAGTCATGGAACGTCTAGCATATCGATGATCGAACATTCGCATTGACTCCCTCCCTTGCCTCCCCCCCCCCCCCCTGTCTCCACCCCCCCCCCCTGAACAAACACATCCCACCCACATTTGTTTCCCTCGGTCCAGCTATTCCTTATCCTCCTCACTCGCTTCTGTGAGCTTCTGATTCAGTCCCTTATGCTTAGCCCCGTGTGCCAAACACAGGAAGCATAGGAACAACGAGAAGAGGGGGGAATGATAATAAACACAAGTAAAAGAACTTTCAATTTAAAAAAGAAGGTACTTAAGTCCTATGAAGGTCGCCTGTCTGTGGGAACCAATTTGCCTGAACAAGGTTTCTTGTCTTGTTTCTTTGTGCCTTTTACCTTTAGATACCATTCGTTTTTCACCTTTGTTTATTGCCTTCTGATGGTCAGAGGACAGGTTTCCGCCGTCCAAGCTGGCCAACGAGGAGCTGGTGGTGAGGGAGGGGGAGAGGGCTAAGCTGACCACAGACTCGCTGTCCTTTACTGACCAGGACTCGGACCCCGGGACCCTGCTCTACCAAGTGCTGGAAGGGCCTCACCTGGGACACCTGGAGCTCACCACTCAACCAGGTGGAGGAATGGCATGCTCATAGCAATAACTGAAATATACTAAAAACCTTCAAAGCTATAAGGAGAAGATAATGCTCAACTGCGATTTGTTCAGTCAGACTCAGATTCAGAAATCTTATCCTCTTTTTTTCTTCAACAAAACAACTGAAATTGACTTGAAAATGTTCGAAACATGAATAATAGTTATAAGTTGTGGAAGACTGTGACGCATTTAATCAGATTCAGAATAAGAGACTTTATCATTTTACGTGTTATGTTTTCTTGCTATCGTTCTTATGGTGTGAGCACAACTCTGTACAACCGCATATCGAGGGGTATTTTTTTAAAATATAAGACGGTACTTTCACAAATGAATAAAGAAGGCTGATAGTACTTTTTGGGAAGTAGTCCTCGATAGTGTTCTGCATTCCATTGGGAGATGTTCGCTAAGGGTGCTGTTTAACGGAAAGAGAAAATAGGCGAATGTTGTTAGGCCCACTGGGTCATCTTCAAAATATTCGCACTAACATTTTTGACAAGAAAGGAACAGAATAATTATTTCAAAAGCCACGATGGTGTATTAGTTCTACATTAAAACTGAACCAAAAAAATCGTGAATTTAGAAATATCTAACGACTTTTCAGAGGCGGGGAAAGTTACTTGAGAGACGAAAAGAAATGTAACACTGGAAAAGCAGATATTATTGGACTGTAATGTGTGCTGTTTCTAACTATGGCCCCAGGGGTTCCAGTGAACAGCTTCACCCAGTCGGACCTTGCTGCAGGCAGCGTGTATTACGTGCACACCAGTGCTGAGGAGCTGTACATGGACAAGTTTACCTTTGTTGTCTCCGATGGAACGAACGAGGTGAGTGCCTGGATGGCTCAGTAAGGTGTGTGTGTGTGTGTGTGTGTGTGTGTGTGTGTGTGTGCGTGTGCGTGTGCGTGCGCGTGCGCGCGTGTGTGTGCGTGTTTGTGAAAGTCAAAGTTACTTTATTTTAGGACTAAAATTGGAAGGTTTTTACGTGTGAATTGGCCACTTTTCGAAAGTTGCCTGTTGTGTATAGCGATTCTGTTTCGATTTATCTGTTTTAATTTCAGGAGGTCATTTGCCGAAGGATCTTAAACACACACACACGCGCGCTCGCGCGCACGCACACACACACACACACGCATGCGCGCACGCGGCGCGCCCCCTTCTCCACCTTGAATTGGGTTTGCTTGTATAAGCCTACTACTTAGCATTTTCCTTGCGTTTGGCATTGATACATGAAGGACTGACTAAAAATCAAACCATTGTATTTTCGTCCTACTTAATTTCAATGTACATTGCATGTTAATCCGCGGGCAGATCATCCAGACGTTCTACGTGACGCTGACGCCGGTGGATGACGCCATACCGTCGGTGCTCAACAAAGGCTTGAGGGTGCAGGAAGGGGTCAGGAAACTCATCACCGAATTCGACCTCAAAGCTGTGGACCTGGACACCAAGGTTCGCCCCCTCATGACCATGTAGCTATGTTGGTGATTGTCAACGCATCGTATCTTTAGGGTTATCTACTCTTCGTACGCCTTGGGTTTTCAGAAGCACTTTTAGCTTCTTCTGAACCAGGTTTGACACGGGTTTTCAGAGAGAACGCTGAACACTGAAAATCTTTATTTAACAAGGATAAAGATTTTAGGCGATTCCTATTCTTACAATGTGTCCTTAGAGAGAGAGGGAGGGAGAGAGGGAGAGAGAGAGTTTAGGAGAGAGATAGAGAGGATGGGGTGTGTGTGTGGAGCAAATAAAGAAACAAAAGAAACGCATTTCTGGTTTTCGAATTCATTGAATGGACTTTAGAGAATAGCAGGAAACCTGGTATTTGATTAACGTTCATATTCATTTTATTTTGTCCGTTGAATGCTTTTCTGGAAACCATGGATTCAAAATATTTTAAAATTTTCTTTTTGGATATGCACCAACCCTATCAACGGCATTTCAAGCTGCAGTTAAAACTGATGAAATGGACTAATTTACAAACAATTAAGGCATCATCCTCAGACGTTCTGCTGATGTTGATTAAGTCAGAAATTGAAGCCTTAGTTTGGGCCCACGTTACATTTTTGCTGTAATCCAAGCTCCTTAAAGACCCACCACGCCGATGTGTATTTTCCCTCTCATGGACGATTTCTTACCAGCGAGAGAGAAAAAACACGTGAAATGCTGATTTTCACACACGCCGTGGTGGGTCTTTAAGACATACACTGGGTGTGTTTCTTAGTGTGTGTGTGACAGAAACCGAACCACACTGTCTGTCTTATGGAGCTCGGATTACAGGAACAATGACACAGGCATAGAGCGTGGATTGCAGTAAAATGACACCGAAAGAAGCACACACACTGTCTGTCTTATGGAGTTTGGATTACAGGGACAACGACGCAAACAAAAACAAACCCACTGACTGTTTTATGGATTTCGGACCACAGTGTAAATAATCTTAACATTTTGTCCTACATGTGCAGGAAGAGGACGTCGTGTTCACGGTCATGCAGCCTCCTGTGCACGGCACGCTAGACGTGGAGCGGGTCAAAGGGCGTCATGAGCCAGCCACGCGCTTCTCAATGCACGACATCTACGAGAATCGCGTGAGCTACCAGCACGGGGGCAGCGAGCAGTTCAGCGACGGCTTCACGTTCACTGTTAGTGACGGCACCAACCCTGTCTTCACCATGCAGAGCGACCAGCCCTCGGCTGACAATGGAGATGGCGTCCCCCTTAGTTCCCCTCAGGTAGTGGCTAGCTTATGATGTTGATGAAGATGTTGATGATAAGGATGATGATGATGGTGGTGGTGGTGAGGATGATTATGTTAACGTTGATGATGATGATGATGATAACAATAGAGATGATGATGAACCCCTTGCTTCCCATCAGACAGGTACTAGTTTATCGTAATGATGATGATGAAGAGGATGATCATGATGATTATGTTATGCACGATCATAATAATAGAGATGATAATGACCGTACCCCCTTGCTTCCCATCAGACAGGTACTAGCTTATCGTAATGATGATGATGCAGAGGATGATTATGATGATGATTATGTTAACAATTATGATTATGCACGATCATGATGATAAGGATGACGATGAACCCCATACGTCTCCACAGATACAGCTGCACAGAGTAGCTCATAGTTATGATGATGAAGAGGAAGAGGAGAATACAAGAATTGAAGAAATGAAGTTAACCCACCAAAAACAAATAATGCGAAGGCCCAAAGAAACAAGAGGCATTGAAGACCAAGTAGAAGCATCTTGTAAACCAGTGAATACAGAACTCGCTTTACAACCGCCTAGCATTCGTTTTCTACCTCTTGAGTTTTAACAAACGGGGATGTCTATCATGTCATGTTGACAGGAATTCCACATTGATATCCTTCCAATGGATGACGGCACTCCAGTTCTGGAGTCCAACCTGGGCCTAGAGTATCTGGAAAAGTTTGAATCTCTGGTGAGTCGTCATGATAAGGGCACATTTTATTATTTGCCGCCCACAATATGTGATGGTAATTTTGCAAACTAATGCATGCCTTTGCTAATTGGTCGTGGCTTCAGAACAGAACAGCAATCATTTTACTATTTATACAGATGAATACTATTCCCGGGTGGATAGTCAAGGGAGTAAACTATGTCGAATTATTGGATGCCTGACTAAAACTACTAACTCCTCTAACTGATGCTATACTGTTTGAGGGTCAGAAAAGGAATTGGGGTCCAGTAAAGTGCCATTGTTGTGTAGACAAATCTGGTAGTATATGAGATCTGAATACGGGAAGATTCTGGACAGTCGAACGAGTGTTCATAGGCCTGCCTACCTATACTCCAACTAAACCATTGTAAACTGAACTATTAACCCACGTTAGCCCTGAGTAAGTAGTTACGGTTACGGTGTACTCATCATGATTCCTCTATAGACTAATTGCTAAAAGACACTTGTAATATTGTGATTATCTTTGGTTGTTATTATTTAGTCTTAATTAAAATGTATGTGGGCCATTTCGTTGTACTCACTTGTGTTAGTGTGCTAACAAAGAAAATGGGTGTCCCTCCCAGGCTGGGAACTACATCACAGAGCGAGCGCTAAGGTCCACGGACATCGACTCCCCTACCTCAGAGATCGTGTACGCCATCACCAAGCCCCCTGTTCACGGCATTGTGGAGCATTCAGACCAACCAGGACAATCCGTGGATTCGTTCACTCAAGGTACTGGCCTGTCTGTAACTAATCAACATCCTCATAAGCCACCATTCCTTCTCCACTCTCATAAGTATGACCCGAATATGTAACGCATAATACAATATATGAAGAGTTGTATTTGTTATCAGACCTGGTATTGCAGTACCTCCACGATCTGCTCAGAGCATTGAATGATGGTTGGTTGATGGTTCGCCCCATATGTGTTGCTTTGCAGCCGAGTGGACGTAAAGACTGACTTTCATTCATGAAGAGTTTTATGTCACGATGGCAGTCTTGGTACATTCTTGAGTTTATTCATTTTCTTTCAAATGACGCCTGGTACGTGTTAACAGACGACGTGAACAATGGACTGATTCGCTACATGCTGCACGAGGACGTCTCGGAGGAGCTCCAGGACGCCTTCCACTTTGACGTGAGGGACGCCAAGCCCAACGTGCTGAAGGGCAACACCTTCCACATCCGCTGGTCCAAGGTCAGCCTGGCTGCACGGGCCCTCAACGTGTCCGAGACCGCGGGCATCCTGCAAGTGCCCGTCGTGCGATACGGCAACCTCAAGCAGGTATGGTGGTGGTCTGGCAGGGGAGAGGATTTGATTGTGTGTGTGTGTGTGTGTGTGCATGTGTGTGTGTGTGTGGGGGGGGGGGGGGGGGCGTTTGTGTGTAATTGCATAAGTGTCTGCATGTGTAAATGTGTGTGTCAAGTCAAGTCAAGTTAAAATCTTTATTGAGGGTTAAAGAATAAGCTAACAAGGCTTTTTTTCATCCTGCCCTCCAACAAAAATACAAACATCATGAAAAATGCATAATCATTACAGGGAAACCCCCAGAGAACATTCATAAATGAGTTTAAATTTAAAAACAAAATCAAACAGGAGAGAGAGAGAGAGAGAGAGAGAGAGAGAGAGAGAGAGAGAGAGAGAGAGAGAGAGAGAGAGAGAGAGAGAGAGAGAGAGCACACCCAAAACATAATAATTGACAGAAAAAGAAAGAAAAGAAAAAGAAGGAAGTTTGATTGTTCGTGTTCGTGTGTGTGTAGGGCCTATATGGGTATTTGTGTCTATATGTGTGTGTGCGTGTGTGCGTGCGTGTAAGCGCCATGACATGCGACCGTAGGCATGCCATCTTGCTGAATATGGCTTGATTGAGGCTTGGTTGTTTCAGTACACTGTGGTACAATGCCGCACAAAGCCAGCAACAGCGGTATCTTTGGAACACTCGGCTGAACCAGGACTCTTCGACTTTGTGCAGTTTTCGGGTCAGGTAGGCCCCCCAAACACCTTTTTTACCTGTTTAATTATTTGATCTTTATTCTAATCTAACGTGTCTCGTATACAGTATTTTTTTAGTTTTCGAGGCGGAAGCGGTGGGAACTATTGTTTTCGTTTCGTGCGTGCATCTGCCCGTCCGTCTGAACATCAAACCCAGATAAGCATGCAAGAGATATTTGCACCTGCTCGGCTTCAGCCTTGTTCGTTTTGTGTTTTTGTGTGTATGAAAATTACTTTTAAGATACGTTTTTTTGGGTCCAAATTAAATCATTATATTCTGGTATAAATTTATTAGCATATTTATTGAAGTGGTTTGTTCTAAAAAAAAGAAGAAGAAAAAAGTAAAAGCTTGTTAAGTTCATTTGAGATGCTATGAACAATGTGTGTGTGTGTGTGTGTGTGTGTGTGTGTGTGTGATATTTTGGATTTGATGTCAGGTCACATTAAGCAAGCTAAGTCCAAAAAAATCCCCAGTTTCTTTAGTTCCGGTTTAGTATTTCACTTGTTAATTGAGTTAGTTTGGCTCCAGGTGCAGTTTGACGAATGGCAAGAGTCCAAGATGTGCTCCATTCTCATTAACGACGATTCCATCTTCGAAGGTCCCGAGTCTTTCTACGTAGAACTGACGTCACCCACCTATGCTCTGCTAGGAGATGACGTCACGGCGGCTGTCACCATACTGGATGAGGAAGACGGTCAGAACATGCTCAGAGAGAGAGAGAGAGAGAGAGAGAGAGGGAGGGAGAGAGAGAGAGAGGGGGAGGGAGAGAGAGAGAGAGGGACGGAGGGATGGGTACACACCGTATACGGTGGGGCAAAAAGGCCAAAACGTTTTTGCATTTATTGCCTCTTGTGTGCGAATGATTCTTCAAATTTGAAACTATTAGGATGTGTTGTAGTGTGGCTGGACCTCTATCGTTTACATGTAATACAACATGTCTGCAGGTTCAAAGATAAGAGAACACAGATTTATTGCTCAGGGATGGGGGTGGGATGTAGGGGGCGTTGTGCCCCGCCTTGCCATAAGCGAACTTGAAAAGCTATTGAGCTATTGAGCTCATGTTTTTGAATTGAAGAAATACACAAGACACACAGAGAGTTAACATGACACGTTGGACCTGATCTGAATGGATACGTGAATTAGGGTAAAACAAAAAACTTTTTAAAGTCTGAAAAAAATTATGTTTAAACATATTTTGAGTGTCTTTTGTTTGGGGTGGGTGGGGTGGGGTTGCTTTTTCTTTTGGTATAACTCCAGTCTCATGGACCATTTTACTACACATCACGTACTACACTACATAGTTTAACTTGTGACTTTGACTTTGACTTAAACAAGTGATCGTGTTCCAGTTCCCACCATTCAGTTTGAAAAGGAAGTCCTCCACGTCAATGAAACGGATGTCTACGTTATGGCGACCCTCCGAAGAACGGGTTAGTAAAAACTATTTTGTGCTATCTCTTTAGCTCTGACACTGCTAGTCTGTCTGTCTCTTCTTGTGTATTCTGTCTGTTGTTCACCCGCGTCTATGAGTGGGCTGTGATGTAAGCTTTTGGCAAGACAAGAGATGTAAGGAGGATAAA
>CM065682.1:33807431-33832431 GCA_017654935.2 Phymorhynchus buccinoides | reverse complement strand
AGGGCGTGTATTTGAACAATGCCCTCCCCCAAAAGAACATACATTTATAAATTAACCAGTTTTAGGGCATATGTCTCTGTTGTATGTATTCAGCAAATTGTCCAACTTTTAGACAAAGATTTGATGGTTTCTGAAATTACACCAGTATCAAACCATATCAATGAAAGTAAAGAGCCAAGTCTCTCTGTAAAATGACTTGTCTTAGATAGCAAGTTTCAAATGACTTTGAAGCTAACTCTGAACCTAACTAGTAAAAATATTTCAGCTATGGTTTCTGTTTATTGCTTAGGAATCTTAGCTTCACCAGTCGAAAACAAAATTGCAAGGCACCCACAATTTCGATTATGTCTGGTTTTCTCGTGCGCAATCATATTTGCTGTTACGCTTTGCAAGATGGATTTCAAAAGAAATCAAATAACTTCCTTTTTTTTTCTTTAATAAAGAAGATTTGTAAAAACGTTGTGATGTGGAGACAATAAACATGTCGGATGAACAGACTTGTACCGTGGGAAAAAATGGGTGGCGCTGCGCTGGTAGCAAAGCTCTTTCCAGGTGGGGGCAGCCCGAAATTCACACTTGTCTGTCACGGACTAGAACATTCCAAATGTAATACCAAATGCCACTGGACTTTCGTTTCTCAGCCTGAATAATAGTAAGTCACATCGCTCTTCGGAATTAAATATGGACTTGATGGATTTAGTTATAGGGGAAGACGGGGTAAAAAGCGCATGGGCGGGTAAGAAGCCCACCCCAATTATCTCATGAAATGAAGCAAATTTCAGTCTCATTTTGCCCATGAGACGAGCGTTAATGTCTAGCATTCGTGTCATGGGCAACTTTGACTGAAATTTTCTTTATTTCATGAGATGATTGGGGTGGGCTTCTTACCCGCCCATGCGCTTTTTACCCCGTCTTCCCCTACAAATCCGAGTAAGCTCAATCGCACACGCATGCACAAATGCATGCACGCCTACGCTCGCGACATACACTTACACACAGAAAGTAGACTAAGAGAGAGAAACTGAGAGATGAAAGTAGAGAGAAAGAAGAAGAAAAAGAAGCATTCCGAAATCGCCAAGTATTTAATATTTTTCACAATAACGCGCATCTGTAACAAACGCATGTGTGTGGTTTCACGTGCAGAAATGTCAGCTGACACTGCTGGACGATGAGTTCGACCCCCGGGTGGAGGGCCGGGAGACCTTCGAGGTGTTCCTCAGCTCTGCCGTGGGCAGCAGCCTGGCCAGACCACACCACTCTACCGTGGTCATCCGCGACGACATGCTGGACAGTAAGCACTCGCCTCCACCGGTTTTACGGGCAGGATTAGTAAAAGTTGGCGAGGGTTTATTGATTGTGGAAGTTTTACTATCACAACCCTTTGTCTTTTTTGTTGTTGGTTGTTTCATATTTTCTATCATGTATAGTCAAACCCCGTTTATAAGGCCCTCCATTAAAAGACCTCCTCTCATTTAAGACTGATTTCTTTGGCACGGATGTTGTATCTTACTATAAAAACTACCCCCGTTAAAAGACCCTCCAATTAAACATACATTTTTCCTGACTTTCTTGAAGTCTTGAAATAGAGGTTTGACTGATTTAGGCACGGAAGTAATATTATTTTAAAGGGGAACGATGTAGCAAAACGTTGGAAGTATTAAAGGCTCCCGACAATGGTAAATCAACAATGAATTGTCTTCAGCATCCTTTCGTTTCACAAGACGGTAATGAAGTACTTCGGTATAGCCCTACACTTCATAGAAAGGCTGACGACGCAAACTCGAGAGTGGCACTGTCTTCCACTCTGATTGCATTTGAAGTAGAATGCCCTCTTTTTCCACTTTGAGTGTAACCCTTTTTTTAAAAGCTGATATTTCTTGTTACTTCCAGCCAGCGGGTGTCTGCGATGCTTTCCTAGTTGACATGGTTGATGCCCTACTACTTCACGTCACATTTGCAAACTTCTGTGTAGCAAAAATGGATTCGACTAACTGGTCGCGGGTCTTCGCGTAATTCCCCATACAGATGTCCCTTGTGATCCAACTTGGGTCTATGCGAGCAAATTGATTATGAACATACTTGATTACATTAGATGGATTTTGTTCTCTCTGTCTCGGTTTCTGTCTCTCTGTTTCTCTCTCTCTGTCTCTCTCTATCTCTCTTTCATTTTCTGTGCGTGCGTGTGTGTGTAGGCCCCTATGTGTGTGTGTGTGAGTGTGTGTGCGGCTCTCCTAAACTGTCTTTCTTTTTTGTCTGTCTGTCCGTTTGTTTGTCTCTCTCTGTGTCTCTATTTCCATGTATGTAGGCCTATGCGCGCGTCGCGTAATCAAATGTTAACACGGTAACAGCCCTGACATGGCCTTAGTTATTGACGGGGCTATAAATAAAATGGCTTAATTTATAACTTAATCTAGTATGTGCGCGTGCGCGCGTGACTGCCTTACTGCTTGTGTATGTGTGTATGCGCACGCTGATACTGATGTGCACAGTGATGCTTTCTCTCCTTCAGTGCCCACCTTCACGTTCCAACAAGACAACTACGTGGTTGACGAGAAGAACGGCACCCTGAACGCCAGCGTCCTGAGGCTGGGGGACCTGACGCTGCCCGCCTCCGTGGTGTGCTTCACTCGCCAGGTCACCGCCTCCGTCCACCTGGATTACAGGGAGAGGCTCAACGCCAACCAGTCCAGGGTCCACTTCCAAGCCGGGGACAGGGTCAGTAGAGCTGGGGTACATTTGATGAACCCTTTCATCGCCAGCCATTATTCAGTTACAAATGCCCATCAAACTGACTTGGGAATAGGAATGATGGAGTATGCAATACTGTAGATCCATTTATAGCTTGAACTAGAGAGCTAAGACGCTATTATATCACCAGCCGCGCGGCAGCATTTTTGGCTCCAGTGACCTTGACCTTTGACCTATGGCCTTCAAGTTCAAACGTAGCCTACACAATATTATTTTAGCGACCTATCCGCACGTAAAATTTGAGGGTCGTTTAATATCGTCTTAACATACATACACTCATACATAGTCAGTCAGTCAGTCAGCCAGGAACAGACAGACATATTCTGTAATTTTCTGTCGTTATATTCTACTAGTTCCTGACAGGCAAGGGCGATAATCTGAAGTATGTGGCATTCGCGCTCAGGGCACGAGACAGGGGCAGATAATTTTCAATATAAAGCCTCATTGTCCTAACCCAATCTCTTTCCCGAGAATGGCAGAATGTTGCTTCTCAGTGAAGATTTTCAATGTAAAACTTATCTTTCGACTTAACCCTGTTTCTTCCCCACAGCAAAAGAACTGCACGTTGTCCATCGTGGATGACTGGGACTTTGAGCCGGAGGAGGACCTGGAACTGCACCTGACAGACCCTCAGACACTGGAAGGGCTGACTGCCCGGCTGGGGGCCATCCCTGTGGTGCCCGTCATCATCACCAACCACGACGATGGTCAGTCATTTTAGTGAACATGAAAAACACAATAGATTGCTGTGGTATTCATTATTTTCCAGGACGATAAATTAATTGTAATTTAGTTCCAATTTGGGACATGTGGTGTGAGAATTATGCTTTGCATTTAGAAAGTTTACTCTTCACTTTAACCCTTTCACAGCCAGCCATATTTCAGCCAAACATTTCCATTAAATTTACTTGGATAGAGAACAAAATCTGTCTGCAGTGTTGGGGATTCTTATGTGACATATGTAAAATAAGGTCTATCCTTACTTCCCAAAACTGAGACAATAGCGTCTTTGGATAATGGACCCCAATTGGATGCCTTTTAGTGACATAGGTGTTAAATCACTGTGGTGCTAAAATGCGACTTTGGCGGTGAAAGGGTTAAACTGCCCAATACTTGGTCCGTTGAATAGTAGATTCTTGGCTACTGCATTGTGTGACTAATACCAGTTTCTCCATCTGTCAGTGCCGACCATACAGCTGGAGAAATCGGCGTACAGTGTGCACGAGCCCAGCGTGAAGGAGCAGATTGCTACGGTGATTGTGCGCGTGCTGCGCACCGGAGCAGCCAATCAGACCACCAGTGTGCGCTGCAGCACACGCGACGGCTCTGCCCAGTCTGGTTTGGATTACAATGCTCGGAGTCTGAGGATCGCCTTCCCTCCAGGTATATGCTTGTGCTTGTCTGCAGTTATAATCAAATTTGTATCTACGTAAGTGTAAAACTAAATAACACATACATTTACAAAGCCAGACATATTGATAGTGTGCTATCGATTGCAAACAAGTGGATCTGTTGGCTTCTTTCACAGTTTACTTTATTTCAGTTTTATGTTTCCTTTACAATGAAATGTATGTACACACACATGCGCACATTCTCTCTCTCTCTCTCTCTCTCTCTCTCTCTCTCTCTCTCTCTCTCTCTCTCTCTCTCTCTCTCTCTCTCTCTCTCTCTCTCCCCCCCCCCTCTCTCTCTCTCTCTCTCTCTCTCTCTCTCTCTCTCTCTCTCTCTCTCTCTCTCTCTCTCTCTCTCTCTCTCTCTCTCTCTCTCTCTCTCTCTCTCTCTCTCTCTCTCTCTCTCTCTCTCTCTCTCTCTCTCTCTCTCTCTCTCTCTCTCTCTCTCTCTCTCTCTCTCTCTCTCTCTCTCGTTCTTTCATTCTATTTGTCCCTTCGGAGTAAGAGTAGTAGAGCTCCCCAGCAGACACCCTGTAGAACAGTGACGTGGAGTGGCACGTGGGCTTCATTGAAACACCAAAACACACGCACGCGCACACATACACACACACACACACACACACACACACACACACACACACACACACACACACACACAGAGGTACTGATGACTCCTTTCGTAAATGACTGCAGGAGTGAGAGTGGTGGAGTTCCCGGTGGACATCCTGTACAACAGTGACGTGGAGTGGCACGAGGCCTTCACCGTTCTCCTGGGGCCCCAGGACCCCGAGGGCGCCATCTTTGGCCCCGTTACCATGGCCACCATCACCATTCTCGACAACGAGGTCTCGGGCAGTCTCGTGCTGCCAGCGCCCCCTGTGGTGAGTCATACAGATGTCCCAAAAGTTACTCATCAAAGGGGAATAAAACAATTATGAATGGGTACAACCGGCAGTGCATTTTCAAAGCGTATCAAAGTGGTTCCCATTTATGATTGTGCTCTGAGCTTATTAGCTACATGTGCTTGCCTATGTCCCGCAGAACGAGTCATATAGTTCACTTGGGGGGACAGGAAATAAAAAAGAACATTAAACAGTAAATTGAAGAGTTCCTCTTTGATGCGTGGCATTTGGGTTACCCTGTAAATAATGTCGCCACACCCAACACCACTGAGGCAAACGCTTTACGGCAACCTGAGGAGTCTTCCGACAACTGCTGCAGCTTATGTGCGGGCCACAGACATCTCCATCTAAAGTGATTGACGAAGGAAAAGAAGACGAGAATGGATCGTTTGGAAATGAACAATATTCTGTGGTCAGATATCTTGATACAATGGTAATATTGCTTAGTCCCATTCATGCAGTTTGGGGATATAGCCTACCTTGGACAGGATTTTGCTTCAATCTATGCAACTTTCATAGGCTACCAGTTGTGTTTTGTGTGTGTGTGTGTGTGTGTGTGTGTGTGTGTGTGTGTGTGTGTGTTTTAGGGTGTGTGTTAACGTTTGTTAAATTACATGACAATGATTCAAACTAACCCCATCCCATCCCACCATTGGAACCCAAAAGCCAATTAGGCCTACCATTGAATACTGGAGGCGACACATCGATTTTGTGTTACTGCTCTTTACTTGTAGCATATCCTTACATCAACTGTAAGGCAAACGTTAAATTGTTCCATGTACCAGAATATGTTTAACAACTAAATACTTCACGTTAAGTTAAGTAAACCTGGATTTATCCCTTTCTGTTTGGACGTTTGAGCTGTGTCAGTGTTTTTTGTTTTAACTGACTGCTCAATTTGTTTCCAGGACTACTTGATCTTTTGATACATTGTATATTATCGTTCCTGTATTTGATACATAGTAACAAGTATTTGGATTTCCAGGTGGTCTCTCTGCTTCACTATGACGACGCTGAACAAGGAAGCAAAGTGGACCCCTCTCCTGGTTACCCCCTTGTTTGCATCAATGTGAGTGACTTAGCTTACTACAGTATGTTATTCAACACTAAAGGTGGCTCTCTTTCCCTAGTCCGTGTGTATGTACAAAATCCTTGAGGATCTTTAATTATATGGCAGTGTGGCATATTTGTTGGTTGCGTTTTTTTAATTCGTAAATTACTGTATATCATTCTGTTACCCTAAACTCGGTCATCAGTAAATCCCAGCGTGTGTGTGTGTGTGTGTGTGTGTGTGTGTGTGTGTGTGTGTGTGTGTGTGTGTGTGTGTGTGTGTGTGTGTGTGTGTGTGTGTGTGTGTGTGTGTGTGTGTGTGTGTGTGTGTGTGTGTGTGTGTGTGTGTGTGTGTGTGTGTGTGTATATATATATATATATATATATATATATATATGTGTGTGTGTGTGTGTGTGTGTGTGTGCGTGCCTGCGTGTGTGTGTGTGTGTGTGTGTGATGTTTTTATTTTATACGCATGTTTATAATATTATGTGTCTGTATGTGTGTTTGTCTGTGTGCATAATTAAGATAATACATTGACTTGTGCGTTTTGTATGGCAATTTATTTTCTCTCTGTGTCTCAGCCTTGTGATGTGCACTATCCGAGTTACGCCGTGACACACTCGCTATGTGAGGACTCAGGCATCAACGCCTCAGCCATTTTGTACCAATGGGAGGTAGAGCATTCAATTATCTCTGTGTTTCTGTTTGTCTGCCTGTGTTTTTTTTCTGTTTTTTTAAGATTAAGCAGCGTTATACTGTTTCTTCTCATTCTCGTTTTCTTTTTTTTTCTTTTTTGTTTGTTGGTGACACCCATCGTAATGATTGAAGTTATGGAAGTACTGTGTGCATTTGCAGAAGGAACAAGAAAAAAATGGGAAAAGAACGTAATACATTGGCAATAACTGTATATATATAGCAGTATAAAATATATGTGCTTTGTCCATATAGTAATCTGTATACTGTTTCCGTAAAAACGTTCAGATAAAAGAAGCAGAAATCGTGGGCGGATGGAGGTGAGGGGTATGATTATGAAAATAAAAATAAAAGTACAGTGAAATGACAGGACTGGGACACCCCCTCAATACTATTGTTATTGTACACATTCTTTTTCTTTGTCAATGTGTGCTGTAAGGTGGCCACGCCTTCTGACCACGCAGGGGGGTCGCTGTCTCCCTTCGTGATGGTGTCGGACACCACCCTGTTCACCTCCACCACCACCTCCGTCCTGGACAGCCTCTACTTCAGGTCCTACTTCAGGGTGAGGATCTACCCCCGTGAGGATACCCGGGGTGGCCTTTCGTACAAATAGTTCCCCCACCTTTTGGAAGTTGTGTGCTTGTGACTTCCTCTAATCTGTCGCTCTCTTTGACTCTGCCTTTTCCCTTTGCTCACTCTCATCTACTATCTTTTTGCCTTACTGGTCCATTGTCCCGCCTTTGTTCTTGAAAATCTTGCACAGATTTTCTCCAGCCAAAGACGGATATGCTGGCTCTAACTTTTGCTTAGAATGGCGCATAGCGGCAGTATGAGGCATCTGCGCTCATATGACAGGAAACAGTCTTGAGCAGTCGACGGCGAAGAAGACGAAGGATGAGGCTCTTGCTCTTTGCTCTTCATTACAAATGGGGGAAGGTGGGAATGGGTCCAGTGGATTTACGCATTGGACTGTAGAGGGGAAGTATTGTTTTTTTATTTTGATCTTGTTGGTTTTTTGCTCCTTTTGCTATAATTTGCTGTTTGCTGTTTAATTGTTTGTCTATGTTGATAAAGGCGCATTCACCGAAATATCCAGTAGTTTTGTTTTGTCTCTTGTGAATAAAATAACGTCACTTTACACTTGTCGTGTAGTTGTTTGTTGTATATATTACGAGAAAAGAAAACACTTTATTACTGATCTTCATATAAGAGTAGCAAAAGTTGCAACTGTGTAGAGACTTCCATGAATATGCAGTGCCCCCCCCCCCCCCTCAATCGTTCTGCAAACCCCCATAATACACTGCATAATTTTGTTTACAGATTTCAGATTTTATGACGTGCGTGTGTGTATGACACAACCCTGAGGTTATAGTGTGTGGAGTGTCTCTAATTCTTTACTGGTTGACTATTTCTTGATTCTTGACACTGGCTATTTTCTGGTTGTAGGTACGTTGCGTGGCTCAACCCCTGCACGTCAACGGCAACCCGGGGGTTCCTCTGCGGAGCTCTGCGGTGACCATCGGCAGGAACAACGGCATTTGCAACCCGCCGGCCTTCGGCAGAGAGCAGCAGGGCTACCACGCCCAGTCCTTCCTGGCCTCCCTCAACTATGTGCCGCCCGACGGTGCAGAGCACCCCAACACCATCCATATCAGGTAGGGGAATCGGCTCCTGTTGTGGGCGCTATAGTAGTAGTATTGTCAGTCTTTGTAGTGTTTTATTGATGCTGGTGGTAGTGATAATGATGATGATGATGAATTGTTGCATTCTAACTCTTATAGTACTATGGACGAATATATTCGCCCAAGACATCACTGTGCACTACCACCAAGTGCAAAGACATTCACTGCCAAACACCCTGCCATGTGTTGGTTTTTGTTTTTAGAGCTTTTGTCATTGTTTGTGCCGTTAAAGCAGTGCAAGCGCACTCGAAAAAATAGTTACTTCCTTCTTGTCGGTTGAGATGCAACGGACCATCAAGAACATAAAGAATACATAGCACTGGAAGAGTTAAAGGCATTTCACATTATTATTAGTGGCATTGCTTTATAGAGAACAAGAATGAAAAAACGTTGACAAGAACAGCAACATTTTATCATCGTGTAGCATTAAGAAGCGCGGATTCGCAATCGTTTGTGGCAGCGGTCTATTTTTACCACTCCAACCATTACATACACTGAGTCGCCTCCTCTGGCTTTTCAATAATTTTAATCTGTAAACCAGAATGTTATCTCTGCACCATTTTGTAACTTTTTATATCTTTTGGAAAACATTTAAAACTATTTATCCTACTTATCCTCATCGAAAGAAGCACCGCATACTTGTCGTGTCTGTTGCAGTGTCTGTATTACGTATGTTTATTATTTTGTACGCTTTAAAATGAAGATTCATGTGCTCTGTCCAGTATATAATTCTTTCCATACCTAAGGACAACTGAAATGTTAATTTATGCCCAAGTATTTTTTTCTCTTTTACAATATGTGCGACAATTTTGGAATATGTGCGACAATTTTGGACCGACCGACAGACAGACCGACAAAGTGAGTTATAGATTTGTGGCTTGTGCCACAAACAAAAATGACGCATTAATTCTCCTGGTACGGTTTTGTTTTTCTAGACTGTTTTCAGTTTTCTGTCTTCTACATGTCATTCATATTCAAATTATAGCCTACTCCGGGAAGTGTGTTTGTGCATTTACCCTAAAGTACCTAATAGTATGTTTTCTGATGTTTGACGGGCACATGTTTCAGAAATATTTACTGGTCTTTTGAATAGCCTACTGCATTAGATAATCTTCACTCAGAGCTGGTTCGTGTGTTTTATAACTTTGGCTTGATTTTAGTTTGCATACCTTTACAGCTTGTTCCCTTTCCCTTTGGAGACAGTTATAGCAGGTAGAGAGGTGTAAAAAGACAACCACCTTCAAACAGATTAAGCAGAATGCTGACAGCCTCAGTGCCTATACAGGACCATGCAATGTTTACCTCTGCGTAAGTATTATTTATGGTTAAGGTGCTGTTCGTGGTTGTGTCTAATCATTTATTTGGTTACGTAGCGATCTGCCCCCGTCTCTATGTATCACTGGGGACGGGGGTACAATGAAGGTGTCGCTTAGGGACAAATAGAGGCGAGGGCACAAGGATATGATCCCAATTCTTTTTGTGGCGGCACTGGCAGGGTGGAGATCCCCCACCAGGATGGCATGCTGCCGCTGATCTCCACCTTCCCGCTGCACAACATTCGCTTCTTGCTGTCGGAGCCCGTGTACCGGCAGCAGCACGTGTGCTCCAACATCATCACGGCCACTGAGCGCGCGCCCCTGCTGGACCAGGGCTTTCTGGGTGCGTGTGTGTTGAGCTTGACTTCTCGGACTTGCACGTGCATGCACGCATGCGGACACACTCACGAGCGCGCGCACTTATAAACACGCGCATGCATGCGTGCGCGCTCACCCACTCATAAACACCCACGTGTGTGCACTCAATGTTTCTCTGTTTTTCTATAAGAAATGTGAAGTGCACGAATGCTGATTGGATGGGTTCCATTCTGTGGCCTTGACAGTGCATGTACTTACAACGCTGCTGTGAGTGTAACATTTCTGAGGTTTAGGGACAATTTTGAAATTTGCAAAAAATATAAGAGCTCAGTTAACATGATTACAATCGATTGGCGTGCCATGCTAGGCTACTTCATTTCTATGATCGATGAAAATAGCCCAACAGGACCTACCCATGACATTGATTTTGTTTCAAAACAAGGCTATTGTATGTAATAAAGCAACATAGAAAAAAAGTTTGTGAATTGTACACAATCTATTATTTTAAATTTTGTTTTATTTTTATATTAACAGGAACTGAATCTGAAGGTGACGAACTACCGTTTGGTCCTGGGTTCGACTTCGCCTATCAGTTTGACCCGGCACTGCGCGGAGAGAAGACCTTGACCTTGTACCGTCACCTTGACCTCAAGCGGTGCATCTGGACGTTTGATGCCTACTACCACATGTCGGAGCTGGTGGACATTTGTGGAGGGCGGGTGGTGTCCGATTTCACTGTCAAGGTAATGCAAGCGTGTGCGTGTGTTTGTGTGCTTGCGTGTATGCGTGTGAGCGTGCGCGCGTAGGTCTGAATGTTTGTGTGTGTGTGTGTGTGTGTGTGTGTGTGTGTGTGTGTGTGTGTGTGTGTGTTTCTGTGCCTCTGTGAGTTAGACAAAGAAACGAAGACAGACAAACATCGCAGCAAGGAACTAGCCTACGTCGGCGGAGGTTATGATTCATAATGTTGATGACGGCGTCTTTAGTTATTTTAGAGCCTCTCTCTCTCTCTCTCTCTCTCTCTCTCTCTCTCTCTCTCTCTCTCTCTCTCTCTATATATATATATATATATATATATATATATATATATATCGGATCCTGGAAGAAGGAAAGCGCATCAGTCTACCTGATCCAGGCACACCTCTCTACATTCCTCCTCACCGGGAGTATGTTGGTGTTTACTACGATTTCTATGACCTCCCTTATTGAATCCTTCACTGGATCCACCAACATGGCATCCCATCTCTTCTACTCTCTTCGAGGGATTGTAACTTTAGAACATTATTATTTTTGTTATTTTACACAAGATTGTTACCATTTCTTTTTAATTAAGTGCTGGTTTGCTTTTATTGTGGACTTTCAATCTGGTGCAAAGAGGACAACCTTTCTCTTGTAGAAAGTCTTCTAGCTCAGTTTGAATGTTCACTGTGGACATACTTTGCAGGCCGATATGCAGACTGAAGAGTCTTTCTCAAAGACGAAACAGCTGTCTTTGCATAGGCATTGTCTATCTCCCCCATTGGGAGAAAAAGTAAATCAGCACATTATTTTCTTTTATTCTTTTCAGAACACAGAATAAATTGTAAAGTTAAAATTAAAGTTATTCAGTTTCTTTCTTAGGCTCACAAACTTAAATATTGGACACAAAACAAGTTTTTTTCAAGCAAACTATATATATAAGAGGAAAGTTTAATGGTGTGGTTGTTTTTTCTTCTTCAATTCTTGTACGTTTATCTCTCTCTCTCTCTCTCTCTGTACACCAGGAGCAGACGGAGACCCACCCGAACCGTACATGTTCCTCTGCATCCATATTTGTTTTGTGGGGGTGGGGGTAAATGTTGAACAGGAATAACAAACAGTAAGACGAGCTAACCTAACAACAGCACCGAACCTCTTTCTCTGTCTCTCTCGCTCTCTCTGTCTCTCTCGCTCTCTCTCTCTTTCAAGGACAGATGGTAAGAATAGGCTTGGCCTAAAATCTCAATCCTTGCGTAATAAAGTTTTCAAGTGTCAAGTGTCTCTCTGTGTCCATCAGGACCAGACGGAGACCCACCTGACGGTGCGTATTCCCCTGCACGTGTCCTACCTGCTGGCGGCGGCCCCCGTGGGCTGGACGTCCCTGGAGCAGCGCACGGAGATGGAGCTGGCCTTCTACTACAGCTCGGTGCTGTGGCGCTCCGGCCTGGAGACGGAGGGCCGGCTGGGCGGCAGGCTGCAGGTCAAGAGGATCCTCATCGCGCAGGACGGCAAGCTGATTCTGGAGTTCCGCACGCAGGCCAAGTTCAGAGGTCGGTTGATTGTTGAAAAGGAAATATAAAATTATTCCAAAAAGTATGCAACGTACGAATGGGATGTGACGACATGCCATCACACACTTATCATTATGATTATATCCCTTTTCGTTTCCATAATATATGTGTCTAGTTTCATGAGATGTTGTTATTCGCGTGAATAACTGTTACGCCAAAAAAGGGTCCAAGAAACACCAAATACGTTAGTTAAAATTAAGCTAGATAACCCTTAAAACTTGCTCTTCACTTTCGGGAGATAGAAAAGAGTCGCTATCAAAAGGGAGATAAATCATATCTCTCTGTCAGTTTGTAGCCTACAAACATTTATATTTTATTCAGTTTGTAGCCTCCAAAGATTTCGATTTCATTCACGTCTATTTATGTGCAGAATATTGAGTTTGCACTATATAGTGCCATCTAACATGATGAAAAATTAAGAAAGCGCACTCAAAAACACTTGTGTTTGTTTAATTTGTTTAAATCGTCCCATATATTTTCACGATAGAATAAAGAATACTTGTCTGATTCAATTCTTTGGCTTCCATTTTGAAAACAAAAAATATGTTTTCACGAGATTTTGAAAGGCGGAAGTAAGAATATTTCCCATGATCCATCAAATAGTTTGCCACTAGTCACCTCCAAAGGAGCCACAAAGCTTTGGCGAAACTATCGGCAAACAAAGGTGTTTCTTAGGACCGTTTTTGCCGATTTGAGCTAACAGCTTCGAGCGTTAGCCTTTGTGAAACAGCCGGGCTCCCAGGTTGCCCCATCGGTGCCCATGCTACGTCATAGAACAGTAACTCTGGAGCATCTCTAGGGAAACGCAAAGAAAATTACCTCTGGAGATGACATTCCATAGTGGAAATATTTGAGCTCACTAAACAAAACGTTTGCAGGAAGTTGTTAAACGTTTAAATGTGCACATTATATGTAGGCTGTTTGTGGTAATTTAAACATTATATAAATGGAAATGGAAATATTATATCTCACCAAGCATAGCGGTTACATGGGGTTTCTGAATGTTAACATTTGTACTCCTTGTTGGCTGCTGGCAGCGCATTACAGGTTACCTCAATGAAAACTGAAACATTCGAGTGCAGCATTGAGCAAGTAGGCTACTGGAGGTGCTTAACAGTAGTACATATCTCTTTCTAAATTATTTTCTGTTTTTCAGTTATCTTTGAACCTCAGTAGGGGAAGACGGGGTAAAAAGCGCATGGGCGGGTAAGAAGCCCACCCCAATTATCTCATGAAATGAAGCAAATTTCAGTCTCATTTTGCCCATGAGACGAGCGTTAATGTCTAGCATTCGTCTCATGGGCAAATTTGACTGAAATTTTCTTTATTTCATGAGATAATTGGGGTGGGCTTCTTACCCGCCCATGCGCTTTTTACCCCGTCTTCCCCTACATGTCAGTACATGTAATTGCCGGTTACAGCGGGCGGACATTGTTTGAAAAAGAAGAAGAGCTAATACAAGGTTTCGAAGTGTTTGAGTTTACACATTATTGGATGCCACTAGTAAATGATAACGTGTGTGTGTGCGTGCGTGTGCGTGTGCGTGTGCGTGTGCGTGCGTGCACACGTGTGTGTGTGTGAGTGCGCGCGTGTGTGTGTGTGCACGTGCGTGTGTGTGTGAGTGTGCGCGCGCGTGCGTGCGTACGTGTGTTTGTGTGTGTGTGTGCGAGTGTACGTGCGTGCGTGCGTGTTTTCCTGCGTCAGTGTATGTGCATGCGTGCGTGTGTGTGTGTGTGTGTGTGTGTGTGTGTGTGTGTGTGTGTGTGTGCGTGTGCGTGTGCGTGCGTGCGTGCGCGCGTGTGCGTGCGTGCGTGCGTGCGTGTGTAGGTGTGTACGTGCTGTCTCACGGCACGGCTCCTGGCGTGGAGAGTCGGGTGCTGGCCCCTAAGGCCCTGGCCATCTCCCTGCAGCTGCAGCTGACCTGGAGTCAGCCCACCTTCGACAGCCCCCACCAGACCTGGAGAGCCACCTCCACCTACAACCTCAAGGTACCACCATCCTTCTCACAGCTCGTTTCTTTAGAGGACCGTATTTTACAGACCATAAGGCACCACTTTATTTGTTCAGGCTGAAACTCCTGCGCAGTGTATTAATCATGACTAATAACCTAGTATGAAACTATTTTAATCCGAATTTTGTGTCGATTTTGATAATGTATGAAGCCTAAATTTATGAGCACATAATCTTGACTCAACGTATGGTCTTTCTGAAGAAAACCGTGTCGTCTCATAAAATGTGCAAATGTATTATGTTTCTGGGAAAATATTATGATAATGCTGGCCTAATAGGGTTTAATAAATGTGGCGGCAATTTGTGATTTGTCTATTATGTCACTGGAACAGGACTACACAGGCATGTACGTTATCGAGCTCATCCCGTGTGTCGTCACCCCCACACAGGCCTACGTCAACGCCGACCCTCTGCCATGCACTGCAGCACAACCACAGAGGTTAGAACGCTTGACTGGGGTGCTGGCTTGAGCTATCATTTAGACGTGTTAAAAAACATCTGGATACATATAGTATTGTCAACCTTTAGTATTCGATACTGCTGATGTACCACCACCAACACTACTAATACTACTACTTGTCAGTCCTGCTACTATCAAATTCGTTGCATTGGCTATATTCGTAAATACCTCTCAGATGAAGCCACAGCAAAGCTTGTTACTTCCCTCATCCTATCTCGTATTGACTACTGTAATGCTCTCCTTTCTGGCCTATCAGTCTCTTCTCTATCTTGTCTCCAGCGTATTCAAAACACAGCTGCTCGTCTTGTCCTTAGGAAGAAAAAGTTCGATCATGTTAGCCCTCTTCTGCGTTCTTTGCACTGGCTTCCTGTCGCAGACAGAATTGAGTATAAATTAAACACACTTTGCTATAAATCTATTCATAAAGCTGCTCCATCTTACCTCTGTGACAATATTTCCATCTATACGCCAGCTCGCACTTTACGTTCAGTTTCTGACCCTCTTTCTCTCCAGATCCCTAGGTATAAGCTTTCAACTGTTGGTCGGCGCTCTTTTGCTGTCTCAGGACCGACCTCCTGGAACAAACTTCCGCTCTCCCTCCGTCAGCGACCGACTCTCTCTGCTTTCAAAGCTAACCTCAAAACCCACCTGTTCCCCCGTCATTAAAGCTCCTCTCTCTTTATCTTCTCTCTCTTGCCATTAGGTCTGTTTCTGCTATATTCCATTTATGTTATCTGTGTGTGTTCGCGTTGTATTGCGTTTGTGTTTGAATGCGCTTTGAATGCTAACGTGTGTGTGCGCTTTGATTTGATTTCTATCAAGATTCAGCGCCGTATAAATACTGTATGTTGTTGTTGTTGTTGCTGCTCGCTACTTCTGATACCATTACCCTCATCACCACCACCACTACTGTTACTACTGCTTCTACTGCTACAGACCGCTGCTAATATCTCCACCGCAACCTCTACTGTTACTACTGCTGGTATTACATTGCTACTACTACTACTACTACTACTACTACTACTACTACTACTACTACTACTACTGAATTATTAATATTACTACTATTACTATACTGCTGCTGCTGATAATACTGTTATTGATTCATATCATCATCTTCTTCCTGTCCCTATTCTGTCCCCCCCCACGCACACACACATACTTTCTTTTTTATCATTCTATTTATTAAAATCATCTACTTCTTGTTCTCCTTCCGCTTCTTCTTCTTCTTCGTCTTATTCTCCGTGTTTAATGCAGTGACAACCCTGACATTACATGGCCCTAGTTGCTGACGACGTTTGAAGTCTAACCAGTCTTCTTCTACCGTTTATGAAGTCTGTTGCCGTGTGTGCAGGTTCGAGGTGCCCCTGTCTTTTGAACTATGTATGAAATATGTTGCTGTGTGTGCAGGTTCGAGGTGCCCCTGTCTTTTGAACTATGTATGAAATATGTTGCTGTGTGTGCAGGTTCGAGGTGCCCCTGTCTTTTGAACTATGTATGAAATATGTTGCTGTGTGTGCAGGTTCGAGGTGCCCCTGTCTTTTGAACTATGTATGAAATATGTTGCTGTGTGTGCAGGTTCGAGGTGCCCCTGTCTTTGGAACTATGTATGAAATCTGTTGCTGTGTGTGCAGGTTCGAGGTGCCCCTGTCTTTGGAACTATGTATGCAGTCTGTTGCTGTGTGTGCAGGTTCGAGGTGCCCCTGTCTTTGGAACTATGTATGAAATCTGTTGCTGTGTGTGCAGGTTCGAGGTGCCCCTGTCTTTGGAACTATGTATGAAATCTGTTGCTGTGTGTGCAGGTTCGAGGTGCCCCTGTCTTTGGAACTATGTATGAAATATGTTGCTGTGTGTGCAGGTTCGAGGTGCCCCTGTCTTTGGAACTATGTATGAAGTCTGTTGCTGTGTGTGCAGGTTCGAGGTGCCCCTGTCTTTGGAACTATGTATGAAATCTGTTGCTGTGTGTGCAGGTTCGAGGTGCCCCTGTCTTTGGAACTATGTATGAAATCTGTTGCTGTGTGTGCAGGTTCGAGGTGCCCCTGTCTTTGGAACTATGTATGAAATATGTTGCTGTGTGTGCAGGTTCGAGGTGCCCCTGTCTTTGGAACTATGTATGAAATATGTTGCTGTGTGTGCAGGTTCGAGGTGCCCCTGTCTTTGGAACTATGTATGAAATATGTTGCTGTGTGTGCAGGTTCGAGGTGCCCCTGTCTTTGGAAGTATGTATGAAGTCTGTTGCTGTGTGTGCAGGTTCGAGGTGCCCCTGTCTTTCCAGCAGACCAACCGGCCCGTGCCGGTGGTGTATTCGCTGGATACGCAGTTCCAGCTGACCAACAACCTCAAGATGGTTCTCATGGACCCCGGCACCTCCACCACCACCCCGGACGACTGGGACTTCAACGGGGCCTTCTCCAGAGGTAGCTCATGGTGTGATGTCCCGAGGCCCCGGTCATAGTCTTATAACAAATGAAAATGCGCTACCCCCTATTGAGATAAAATGTCCTCTATTGAAATTCTAACTCTGACGACTTCGCTTAGTCATTAGAATTAATGTTCTGCAGGAGCAACGACATTTTGTCCTATTGTTTTGTTTCAGAACAATTGGTTCGATCGCTTTTTCCATCCTCGGTGTAGCACTGGGCATGGAAATATAAAAGACTTTTGCTGAATTATATATTTGTTTGCCTTGTTTGGTCGAGGGTAACTGGTTGTAATTTATACTTGCTGAATGTGAAGGAAATATCACCTGACCTACCTGTTTCTTTCGACTTAACTGGACAGTTTGAGAGGACCATTGAGGATCGCTTCATAACTGGGCAATACACTATATTTAAATATTACTTGATTGTGTTTTGTCATGACCAGAAAAAGGGAAAAACATAGAAGAGGCAGTCATTAAAAAACCCAGTAATGTAACAAATAGGTTGACAGTACTTTATTTGAAAGAATATCTTAAAGTCTGAAGTCGCAATATAAAAAAAATCCAGTGCAATGCCATCTAATTTCAGAGCCGTCTTCCTTCACAAAAAGCTAAGCTGTAAACGGATATTTCATTGAAGTCATACAGCTTTGATGTTGATCTCAAATGTAGGTCTATGATAATCAAAACACTGTTGTTTCGTGGCAGACACTACCTGCTTTTGAACTTGAATCTCTGTATTCACGAATTGCAATTCGATCTAGCATGACTTTTGCCAAATGATAAGTGCTATGTCTATGTCAAACAGTAGAATTGCCAAGCCAAACATCTTAGACATACACATATTTTCGGTGTTGATACATAGCAATTTGGCTTTTTGCTCAAATGGCTTTTATCATTGGTTGACATTAGCCTGTAGCAGGGGCCAACAGTAACATGAGAGTTGTACAAAAGATGATTTTTCTACAGTAATGGAAAATCGTGGTACAGTTTAGTCTCTTGTGAAAGACTATGACTCTCAAACGAGGGCCCTTGGCACCGGCTCTGGTGCTGCAGCTAAAGGGATGGGTTGGCCGTTGGAGACCTTCCCCAACGCCAGCAGTCCTCAAATCCCTTTGGCCGAGAGAGTGGGGATGTACCCTGGACAAGGCATCTCCACTTTTAAAAAAAATCTTGCCTAGCCCACTAGAATAGCATAGAATTTCCAGAAGGTGGGGAAACTATAATTTGTATGAAAGACCCCTCGGTGATAGACTCGTGGAGCGGGTGGGGTCGTTCAGCTCCCCGTGTGGAGGCACGAGGCATCCACCCATTGCCCCGATTGCTATCAATACTGAGGAGTGTTGTTTTCAGGTCAGAACCTCTACGGTCGAGTGTTGTGGAGTCCCAGCCAGGATCTGAAGACAGCTTACACACTGTCCATCCAGAAAGTCTACTTGTGTACAGGTTAACAGTTTTCCATTGCTTATTTGATGTACAAATCCTTTCACATAACTCACTTGTCTGGTCGTTTCAGAAAGTAAGTCTTGTGCACATAGTTTCCATTCATATAATACCCTTCGTGTATGCATCACATCGGTCGTCATTGGCAGTGTGTGTGTGTGTGTGTGTGTGTGTGTGCGTGCGTGTGTGCGTGCGTGTGCGTGCGTGTGCGTGTGTGCGTGTGCGTGCGTGCGCGTGTGTGCGTGTGCGTGCGTGCGTGTGTGTGTGTGTGTGTGTGTGCGTGCGTGTGCGTGCGTGCGTGTGTGTGTGTGTGTGTGTGTGTGTGTGTGTGTGTGTGTGTGTGTGTGTGTCTTCTTCGATTTTACGTCATTCCACTAAACATGATACAGACAATATTACATTGAGGTGTGATTTTGATGCGGGAAAGTGTGAATGGTGTGTCTATGAGTGTATGTGAGAAAATAATTGAATAAGTGATAAGGTAATGATAGTCTTATGTGTTTAATAACCGTGTGTGTGTGTGTGTTTGTGTGTGTGTCTCTGTGTGTGTGTGTGTGTGTGTGTGTGTGTGTGTGTGTGTCTGTGTGTGTGTGTTTGTGTGTGTGTGTGTGTGTGTGTTGTGTGTGTGCACGCGCGTGAGATACATGTATTGCAAACATGTTGCCATCCCTTCATATTTTTAAGTTGTGTTCAATAGACTTTATTTAACTTAATTGACAGTCTACGCTCAGCAAGCAGAGGACATAATGTTTTCATAATTAGTTATGTTTATGTATTATGTAAGTTATTCAACTGACTTCTTTACATTCAATCTACCCCGACTTCCTTGCAATGTCCGAAACCCTCACATATACAACCACCACCACATCCACCAGCCTGCTCTATCCTAACATCAAGGGGTGTCTACAGACAGAAAAGTCTCAGGAATATAATAATTCTGAAAGAGATCAGATGGTTTTATAGGCATGCCTCTACATAGAGTCTATACCTTCAAGAACTGTGTGCCCAAACCACTAGTATACTATTCTTTCCTGGCGTATAAGTAAAGCAAAATACACACGCAGAGATTGGTTGTTGTGGACCAAGTGGTTGATGGAGTGCTTGGGTAATTGATGGGTTGATTGATTGATCAGGAAGTAACGGCTACGTTCCCACCTATGACCCAGAGGGCAACATCTACAATGAAGGGCCACAGTACGGCTGTATCCAACAGTCCTCCAGACTCCTGTTCCGTTTCCTCATTCTGGTCAGTGTTGTTTGTGTTTTCTTTTACAGCTTCTATCATTTAAGAACTAGTTTGGATGCTGAGTGTGTTACTCTTTGTGGGTGGGTGGAAGCTTGTGATTAAAAAGAAGTCTTATCAGTCTCAAGGTTATTTGAAAAAAATATTTGTCGGTTTTATTTGAATGCTAAACTTAGCTGTTTATTTACGGATCATTAAATCCGGACAATGTATGATCTTTAAAAAACCTGGATAAACTGCACAAGAACATTAGAACTTTCACAGTTTTAACTGAGCAGCAGTAGTATTTATGGAAGCTGAAGTTAGCTGTCTGGTCCAGGATCAGGAAAACAGACAACGCACAGAGCAACATTTGGACATAATATTATACAATTTCAACATTTCCCCATTGTTCAATGGTATTATTTGAATGACAAATTTATCTTTGTCTTTCAGGATCGGGAAAACCCTGACAACGCGCAGAGCAACTTCCAGGACATCCCCTTCCAGGCGTCGTTTGCCGACCACAGCGAGGAGCTGTCAGCAATGCAGCACATGACTGGGGTGGATGGCTTCGTCTTCAACGTGGACCCTTTGTACAAGGTGAATTGGCTCACGCTTTACATGGGTTTGTCTACATCACATTGATTGCGTTATGCTGAACAGTAATTACACACATTTCTGAGACGACGATGATTTGTGATGATGACGCTTAAGACTTTTTGCATAGAATGTTTGATATTTTATTAGTAGCATTGCGGTAGCTTTAGTTTCATACTTACTCTCGCCCTCGGTCATGGAGCCTTAGTGATATATTGTCTTTTGAGACATTCCCCACTAGTTTATTCTCAGGTTCTCGTGACCGAGAGTTTGGGCAAAGCATCTGCATCATAAGCAAATTTTAGCTCAGCTTTTTAGAATAGCAGTTGCCTCCTCTGCTATCTGGAGGTCATCATCAAACACGACTGACTAGCAGTAGCACACACAATATGTATAGGGAGTGGGGGGTGCATGCATCCTAGACAAGGGGGTGAAGTTGTAAGTTGACGATGTGTGCAGGTGGACTCTGGACACCAGTGGTACCTGCAGGTGGTGTACCTCATCGGGCCCACAGACACCCCCTTCTACCGCCACCGCCGCGAAGTGTCGGCCCCTAGCCCCTACCCTCCCCAACCACCCCCTTCCAGCTACCGTGACCCCTACAGCGGCCTGACCCTGGACCGGCCCCACAACGGCACCAACATCCAGCGCATCGTCATCCAACACCCCGCCTCCAGCACCGACTCCGCCACTATTGTCCCACCAGTCTTCATCATCCTACCGGTTGTCATCTTCTTCATCTTGGCAGCCATCCTTGTCGTCATCGTCATCGTGGTCGTTCGGAAGCGTCGGCGGAGGAAGCGTAAATGTGTACAAGCTGTGCCCATGAAGCGCAACAACCTGGCGCAGTCCAGGCCCAACCTGAGGGTGTCGGTGAGCTCCGTGAACGCCCAGCACCAACAGGCGGTGTCCAATCCTAACCTCAATGTGATTAGTAGTGCTGGTAGTAGTAAAGGGGAGGGGAAAAGCGGGATTGCCGGTGGCGGGGCCAAGAATAGCAATGTCATAAGAGCTAAGGAGATGGCGACGCGACTCAGTGTGAATTTAGATGAGGGTGGAACAGAGGTGTGATGGTGATAGTGGTTAGCTAGTGTTCACTAATAATTGGTACTATGTTTCTTCCCTGCATTATTCAGGCAATGACAGCCGATCCCATTTACCACCCTTACCATCTCATATTACGGCAATGGAATGAAGATCAACATCCCTGAGTCTCCATGCAATGCAGCAACAGCAGCAACAGAATGCACTGTTCTAGAATATTTATGAACTCAATTCTACAGGGACAAATATGTGGCATTGTTTGGATTGTGCTTCATCTGATTAGATTTACTGCTTGTATTATTCGAATATTTCATACAGCGCGTGCATGTACTGGTGGGTTTGATGTGAGTCTGTCAACACATTGCTCTTCCATGTAAAATAATAGACCCAGATTTTAGTTATCACCCTGTCTGCATTCGTTTGATTGTCAGATTGTATAGGCCTATGTATGTGTGCTAAAAGGGTTCAGGAGGGAGGTTACGGTGGGTGGAGCGGTGATGCTGATGGGGATACAGGTATGGGATTGTTTTAGGCTTAAGGCTGATTTCAGCCTTTTAATATGGCCCCAGAGGACGCTTTGTAGATCAGAAGGAGACCAACTGAATATAGAATTACCACTTAAAAGTAAATACAAAATAACAAAAAAAGTTTCAGTTTCAGGGGGCTTTGCCCAGCTTTTCAGGCCATGTTATGATTCCTAAATCCCCTGCCTGGAATATGCTGGCAACTGTAAACAACGAAAGAAGGTCTCACCAACTTTTGAGAGTTGGTCTAATTCATGAGATTAACATTACGCTAGTGTACCAGATACTGTGTGGTGGAGTGTCCCTTACAGTAACAAGTGGATGCTATAAAATGGAGAGAAGGTAGGCAGAAAATGCAGGTACGGTGTGTGTGTGTGTGTGTGTGTGTGTGTGTGTGTGTGCGTGCGTGTGCGTGTGTGTGTGTGTGTGTGTGTGTGTGTGTGTGTGTGTGTGTGTGTGTGTGTGTGTGTGTGTGCGTGCGTGCGTGCGTGCGTGCGTGCGTGCGTGCGTGCGTGTGTGTGAAAAGTTTGTTAGTTATGAAGACACAAGTTCATGAGCGTGGATGAGCTTTACAGACTCGTAGATTATGGCAGTTGTGGACTGCAAGTCTCTGATTAGGAAAACAATTATTAGGAAAGATGATGATACCCCTTGTTCTAGTTCTCCTTTTTTTTAGTTGGCTACTTTGATAATTATTGTTACATAAGCTGTGAAGGTCGTGTAATCTCTCATAGTCATATTTGTACGTCACATTTGCTGAAATCCTTATTGTAACCGGATATATAAAAAATGCTGTAAGGGGTGTTGTTGTTTTGTGCGTGTGTGTATGGGTGTCAATCTGTCTTATTTTTTCTGATTGAAAATAGTTTGTAGCAGAAAAAAAGTATATCTGATCTTCTTCCAGATGAGTGCCCACAATCAACACTTTGATTCATTGTCACTATATCATCCATCGATACATTGCAGAATAATTCTTCATCTTCCAAAAACTGTAGGTCAAGTCAAACTGTGTCAAAAGAACAACGAAGAGAGCAGATATTTATAATGCTACAATCATGATGTGTAATCATGTGTAATCGGATTACAATGTATTATTGTGAAATCGACAAGGATCATTTAACGTTTCTTACCAGCGGGAAGAATACGATGCAGCTACATATAATGTGGTCAGAGAAAACATAATTATACTATATCTCACTTGGTTCCTGCTAGAATCTACCACACTGTTAGGATTCAAATGACATTAATTCATTATACTTTACAGTGGTGTCAGAAACGACATTGATGGCAGTCCAATAGTAAATGATGAGATTATAATGGGTACATTTTTGTGTGTTTCTTTCTTTCTTCATTCTGTGGTAAACCGTTCATGACTATCTCCTCCTCTTTTGTCCCGTTAAAGCCTTGCCCCTTCACTTTGGAATCTTTTCATGTTGTGTGTGTGAGTGGGCTTAGGGGATGGGGGTGCAGGAGTACAGTGCGCGTGGGCGCGTGCATGTGAATTGTCTATGGGTTAGGGCGCTTAGATACATTATCCCTTTTAGTTGAATTTTGTTTAATTGCTGGAAAACAGTCCTCATTTTATTACTCACAAAATCTAAATATATTTGGGTATGTATATCTAAGAATATTTTTGAATTATGATAACTTTTGAATCTATGAAAATATGAAACTGTTCATTTATTTATCATAGCAAAACCTTTATTATGCTGAAACATTTACACTTTGAGTGTATGTAACTTGATCGACATTAATCAATCTAACATTTACATAGAATACAAAACAATGAACACGTTCATACTTGACAATATGTTTCCTTATGTGCATGTATATCATATCAAATAAGCCATTTATAGGTCAAGTAACTTGCAGATAATATATTGACAACATTGACCAATTAATGGTCCATTAAATAAATGCATACGGGTAGCATGCTATTTTGTATTCATAAATGTGTTAAATTTTGTCGTAAATGAAGATTATCACCAATCGCGTGAGAGCAATCGATATCACAAACGACCATAATGACAAAAGTTAACTGGAAATTTGAATGTTGTTGTTGTAATATTCACATTACACTTCAACTGAAATGTTCATAATGTTCATTTGTTATTATTAAAAAACCCAAACCCAACTAAACCTTTTTTCATTTAAACTAAACTTGTCATGGACTCGGATTGGGCCTACTGCCTTGTGTATCTTCAAATTCATTAACACTTTCCATGTAGGCCCCTTCAATGTGTATTGTAAGAGGAGCTTATTCTGTTTTTGCAGCTGTGTATTAGCAGCGAAATCGTTATTTATAATTAGATTTAGATTTTAGCTAACATGGGTAAAGCATATGATACTACTTTGGTATTCTGATTTTAATACTGTTTATGTAGTTTAGAGGCCTGTGAAAAGTCTTCTGCGCCTTACCATTTTTATTTTGTAAATGCCATGAAATAATGCTTTTGAAAAGAATATCATCCATACATAGCCACTGCTATTATCCATTAAGCATCCAAAGTGATACATTTCGTGTGCATTGTTTGTCGCAGGCATGCAACTTATGAGCGCAGGTGTAAACGTACTGATGTGTTTGGGTACACCATTTTCATTGTTTGTATACACTATAAATAGGGTTGTGATTGCTGAAATGAAGACATCATGGCTTTAATTGTTATTTGTTATGGATGCTCACAACATACAGGGGTCAGTAGAATTGATTATTTCAGAACATCATTGTGAATAATTTTGTATTTGTGAATATTGTTATCTATATAATTATTTTATATGGTGAACAGAGTTAACGGCTAAATATCTCTTGTGTTCCTGTTGTAAACTCACTGTTCATGTGTGTGTGCGTGTGCGTGTGTGTGTGTGA
>CM065682.1:33799931-33802431 GCA_017654935.2 Phymorhynchus buccinoides | reverse complement strand
GGGGGGGGGGGGGGGTAAAGTACAAGATTGCCAAGAATCGACCCCTACCTGTGACCAGGGCCCGGTGGTCCACTTGAGGTCGCAGGGAGGGGCAGAGCATTTTCTGATGACCCGCGGGGAAGCCCCATTGGGGCCGCACAGGTGCCGGGGGGCGGGGAGAGAGGTGTGGTTGTGCTGGAAGTACACCTCACATTCGTACTCCCTCCTCTCCTCCCCCTCCTCCCCGCACTGCTTAGCGCTGCACGGGGTCCAGCGGTCCGTCGCTACCCACATGTGTCTGTGAAGAGGGATTGGAACCAGAGAGAGAGAGAGAGAGAGATTGGCGTGGGAAAGCATACAAAATGGAAGGGTATACTAAAATGAGAGAGAGAGGGAGGCAGTGGTTCCATCCTGAGGGAGGGCATAGAATAAGCATATATCCCAATAAGCAAAACATCATTTTTGGAAAAACAAAAACAAAACAAAATTCAATCAGACTAACAGTTTGCTTCTCTAAACCTCAGCATTAGGGAGCTACGGACATCAGCATTAAGACAGTAGCAAAACGTATATTACACAACCTAAAAAACAATTAAATAAAACAATTTAAAAACATGAAAAGACCCATTCTTAGAACAATCCTTTTTTGGGAGGGGCAAAACACTTACACAGACAGTTTTAATAAATTGCCTGCAAACTATTTCCCGAAAATGACTGTCCTGACTTTTGAGCCCATATATGAATGAAAATGTTATGCTGCTAATGAAGACGAAATGAAATGGTTTACCACAAAAACTGTCAAATTATCTGGGAACAAAACAAGCTGCTGTAATTTTGTGTGCAATAAATCTTCCTGCAAAGGCTACATGATAGCTTGATAAGTAAAATGTTGATTAATGTGGGTTGCATGTTGTAGTCGCACTATACTCACATAACCCTCTGTGAGAGGTGGGGTCTTCGAGCAGCGCTCTGCAGACGGTGGCAGGAGGCACAGCACATGGTCTGGAACAGTCTGGAGTGGCACTTCAGCCCTAGTCCCTGCGCCTTCTGGCACAGGTACAACTTGTCCAGACATTTGTCGTCTTTGGGACCGCTCGGGATTTCTTCTGTTGAAGGGGGAAAAATGGTGCTTCAGCCTTTACCGGAACAAAAGGTTAACTACTTGCTTTGAATCGTATTTTGGTTTGAGAATCGTGAGAAAACATTCGCCTAGTTTGCTTTAGGAATTATTTCATACTGGTAATGACAACAGTATTGATAGTCACCGACTGAATAGTAATGTAATTAATTTAGGTAACACACTGTAGCTCTAAAACACATACCCTGAAACACACGTAAAGCAAGTTAATTGTCAGTATGAGTGTTCACTGGTGATGTGCGAGCAGGAGTTTCGACAAACACGCACATATTGAGGCTTAATAACAATCAAAGCAGACGTTTCTTTCTTCCTCTCTTTTGACTATGATTTTCTTCTAGCGCTAAGCTAACCTGTGCATGGCCCCACATGACAAATCCTGTAGAGTGATGGAGGGCTCTCTTTGCACCAGACGTCGTCAGAGTCTGTGAGGGGATCTCCACAGTGAACACTACGCTTCTGATGACCCCGACCACACGTCACCGAACACTGTTAGAAAGAAAAGAGAATTATATTAGAGTGAAAGCGTAATACATCGCTTGGAACATTTCTAAAAACTGGCTCGTTAATCAGTATTTATCATGTACATTAGCCACACGTGTTTTGGTAAACAGCTTCTATCATTGGTTAACATACGGCTGCAGTTTAGGCCAATACCAACGCGAGGGCGAAAGCTGCATGAATAATGATTTTCAACAGTGATGGAGAATCATTATACAGCTTAGTCTTTTTTGAATGACTGTGACTCTCAAACTAGGAGGCCCTTGTATTGGCTCTTAGTGCTGCAGCCTGATGGAATAGTTGGCCTTTGAGACCTCTTCAACGCCAGCATACCTAAAGTCCTCTTGGTCGATGAAAAGGGGATGTCAGTGGTAACAGTTTTTCCACCACAACATTCCACCCCACCCCCTTGAAATAGCAGATGTCTCCTCTTTCATAAGTCATAGTCAGATGAGACTGACTGGTGATAGGGTGAAGGCGGGGTAAAAAGCCCATGGGCGGGTAAGAAGCCCACGCCAATTATCTCATGAAGCAAATTTCAGTCACATTTTGCCCATGAGACGAGTGTTAATGTTTAGCATTCGTCTCATGGGCAAATTTGACTGAACGTTGCTTTATTTCATGAGATAATTGGCATGGGCTTCTTACACCGCCCATGGGCTTTTTACCCCGTCTTCCCCTACTTCAGAAGGAAACCTTACGGAGGGGAGGGGGGGCATTAACGAAACAAGGATCTTCACGTTTCCAACTAGTATTTTTTTGCGACGTCGTCCACACATCAAACAACCCCATAATAAGCACTCTCTGCTTCTCCCTCTCTCCCTCCCAAGAATCCACCCTCCCTAATCCCTTACATACACACCTCCGACCATTCCCCAATCGTCC
>CM065682.1:33792431-33794931 GCA_017654935.2 Phymorhynchus buccinoides | reverse complement strand
TTAAAAGAGGATGCTATTGCATTAATGCATTTTGCTATTACTAATCTCTTGATGATAAACAAAGTGAAATTTACTGCTACTCGTGGCTGTCTTTCTTATTTTGTAGGCCTAGTCTATGTGTCTACTATATCCCCAGGAGGGCTAAATGATCATTAATATTGACGAACGCATAGTGTAGCTACCCCCACACCCACACCCCCACTCCACTCCACCCCCTCATGTTCTCGGCTTTCAATCTCAATAACCCTGAATAACCCTGATTTGATACTAACCTTATCCCTGACCCGCGATTTGCCAAATGGTGCTTTTCAGCGGACATTTTCAGTGAGACACTTCGGTGGCAGGTAGCGAAAATACACCTTCAATGTAACATTGAATGGAATGAAATTATCATGTCCGGATCTAGAGTGGGACTGTTGGTTTCCGGACCGCCCCCCCCCCCCTCCTCTGCCCTAAGCATGTACCTTAAACGGTTGTAAGTGTTACCTACCCCTCTGTAGGTGACACAAAACCTAGCCCTAACCCTAACCTAAACCCTAAGTCTAATCGGGATCCCTATCCCCATTGCTAAGCCGACACCCAAATCATAACCCTAGTCCTATCCCTAACCCGAGGGGACACACAGAGACGAGGGGACACACAGAGACGAGGGGACACACAGAGACGAGGGGACACACAGAGACGAGGGGACACACAGAGACGAGGGGACACAGAGACGAGGGGACACACAGAGACGAGGGGACACACAGAGACGAGGGGACACACAGAGACGAGGGGACACACAGAGACGAGGGGACACACAGAGACGAGGGGACACACAGGACACACACAGAGACGAGGGGACACACAGAGACGAGGGGACACACAGAGACGAGGGGACACACAGAGACGAGGGGACACATAGAGACGAGGGGACACACAGAGACGAGGGGACACACAGAGACGAGGGGACACACAGAGACGAGGGGACACACTGAGACGAGGGGACACACAGAGACGAGGGGACACACAGAGACGAGGGGACACACAGAGACGAGGGGACACAAGAAACGAGGGGACACACAGAGACGAGGGGACACACAGAGACGAGGGGACACATAGAGACGAGGGGACACACAGAGACGAGGGGACACACAGAGACGAGGGGACACACAGAGACGAGGGGACACACAGAGACGAGGGGACACACAGAGACGAGGGGACACACAGAGACGAGGGGACACACAGAGACGAGGGGACACACAGAGACGAGGGGACACACAGAGACGAGGGGACACACAGAGACGAGGGGACACACAGAGACGAGGGGACACACAGAGACGAGGGGACACACAGAGACGAGGGGACACACAGAGACGAGGGGACACACAGAGACGAGGGGACACACAGAGACGAGGGGACACACAGAGACGAGGGGACACACAGAGACGAGGGGACACACAGAGACGAGGGGACACACAGAGACGAGGGGACACACAGAGACGAGGGGACACACAGAGACGAGGGGACACACAGAGACGAGGGGACACACAGAGACGAGGGGACACACAGAGACGAGGGGACACACAGAGACGAGGGGACACACAGAGACGAGGGGACACACAGAGACGAGGGGACACACAGAGACGAGGGGACACACAGAGACGAGGGGACACACAGAGACGAGGGGACACACAGAGACGAGGGGACACACAGAGACGAGGGGACACACAGAGACGAGGGGACACACAGAGACAAGGGGACACACAGAGACGAGGGGACACGACTGAGACGAGGGGACACACAGAGACGAGGGGACACACAGAGACGAGGGGACACACAGAGACGAGGGGACACACAGAGACGAGGGGACACACAGAGACGAGGGGACACACAGAGACGAGGGGACACACAGAGACGAGGGGACACACAGAGACGAGGGGACACACAGAGACGAGGGGACACACAGAGACGAGGGGACACACAGAGACGAGGGGACACACAGAGACGAGGGGACACACAGAGACGAGGGGACACACAGAGACGAGGGGACACGAAGAAACGAGGGGACACACAGAGACGAGGGGACACACAGAGACGAGGGGACACACAGAGACGAGGGGACAACTGAGACGAGGGACACGAAGAGACGGGGGATATGCATAGACCGGGGCAAAACTGAGGTTGACACATAATAACGTGGACACATAATGACGTGGACACATAATGACCAGACGTATAAAGACGTGGACACATAAAGACGTGGACACATAATGACGTGGACACATAGAGACGTGGACCCATAAAGACGTGGACACATAAAGACGTGGACACATAAAGACGTGGACACATAGAGACGTGGACACATAGAGACGTGGACACATAGAGACGTGGACACATAGAGACGTGGACACATAAAGACGTGGACACATAGAGACGTGGACACATAAAGACGTGGACACATAAAGACGTGGACACATAGAGACGTGGACACATAGAGACGTGGACACATAGAGACGTG
>CM065682.1:33774931-33782431 GCA_017654935.2 Phymorhynchus buccinoides | reverse complement strand
AAGCACACACAGATACACATGCACATATCCGCGTGCGCACACTCACACTTTCACGTCTAATATCACGTTTAAGTGAAAAGACGTTAAATTAAAGAACAACAATAACACAACAACAACACACTCTAAACTGACCGCGGAGCACAGTCTGGAGTGGTAGCCAAACTCCAGCCTGCACTGGAAGTTGAGTGACCACTGGCGGCCCACGTCCTGCGGCAGGCGGTGACCGGTGTCCAGGGCGTAGTGGTCCTCCACCTCGCTGTCAATGTCCGGGTTGTCGTTCAAACACCACAGGTGGCTGGACAGCACAGATAGGGGAAACTTACCGGCGGCGTACCGCCTAAGGATAGAGACCTAGCTAGCTCTATATAGCTCAAGAGAAGATAATCCAACATCTATGCCATTTTGTTGGTACGATTTACGTGACTAGCCTCATTACAAATATCAACTCACACATACACGCGCAAGCACGCACGCACGCACGCACGCACGCACGCACGCACGCGCGCGCACACGCACACACGCACACACACACACACACACACACACACACACACACACACACACACACACACACACACACACACACACACACACACACATCCTCCCCAAGGATCGATGTATCAAGTCAAAGTAAGCGGATTCTTAGAACTGAGCCCATTATGAATATTCAGGTCATGCTGAAGTAGCCTACAAGTACAATCATTGCCAGGTATGTTTCTAAGGTTCGCAGGTCATAATAATAATATAATGAGATGGAGGCGGCGGGGGTGTATGGGAGTGGATACATATTAATGTATCTGTGGGAGGAACTTGCGAAGGTCGCTGGGCTGGGCAACAGCTAGTCATTTATAAACCTAGGCAGCCTTGATAGGTGTCTTTTCCAAAATAAAGTGTGGACAACTGAGTGGGGGACTACCAGGCAAAGATTGCTCGTAGTATTAAACAAGCGCGAAAATCGCCATAGTTTGTGGCACGCGGTCTATTTTTACCACTCCAGTCATGAGTTACCTCCCCTGGCTTTTCAATCATTTTAATCTGTAAACCAGAATGTTATCTCTGCACCATTTCGTAACTTTTTATATCTTTTGGAAAACATTTAAAACTATGTATCCTACTTATACTCATCGAAAGAAGCACCGCATACTCGTCGTGTCTGTTGTAGTGTCTGTATTACGTATGTTTATTATTTTGTACGCTTTTACAATACATCATTTTATAGAGCGGCCTCAATTAATTTTGAAGTGTAGCCTCGATTTGAAGTGCGACAATTTTGTCAAAATGTGCGACAATTTTGAACCGACCGACCAACAGACCGACAAAGTGAGTTATAGGTTTGTGGCTTGAGCCACAAACAAAAAAGAATTCCTTTCCAGTCGTAACGTTTTGAGCATAAACAAGGACGTAAGAGATCCTAAAGCACAGTCGGGATATCACACACACACACAGACACGCGCGCACGCACACATACACGCACACGCACACACACACATACACACACATACACACACACACACAGCATTGGCGCAGCTTCCTAAATAAACACTCAGAATCTCACTCGATGACTTCCTGCATACGGATTCTGGAGCACTGGGACCAGCGGAAGTGATGTAATTTGGCCTCCACTAGGGGCGCCATGATGGAAGTCCGGAAGGCTGGGCCGTAACACGGGTTACCCTGCCCGTCATGCACCAGGCCAAACCTGACACACATACAGACAGAAACAGAATAAAATGTTGAAACTCAACGTTTAAAACTCCCCCCCCCCCCCGTGGAGATACCGGGGGGGATCTATTGTCAAAATAGTTCCCCCACCTTCCGGAAGTTCTGTGCTTGTAGCTTCCTCTCATCTGTCTATGTTACTCTTTTTGCTTACTGTCATCTACTATTTTTCTGCCTAACCGGTCCCTTCTCCTGCATTTATTCACGAAACACTTTAAAAAAGAGTTCCTCCAGCCGAAGTCGGACTTGCTGGGCCTAACTATTTGTTAGTTAGGCGCATAACGGCAGCAGGAAGCATCTGCGCTCATAATTGACAGCAAACTGAGCGATCGAGAAGAAGAAGAAGAAGAACACTTTTTAAGAGTACAATTACTGTTAATTTATCGATGCTAATAAGAATTACTGGTGTTAACACAATCTAGCGAATCTGCCGCACATGCTATGTATGGTAGCATGATAGATAATGCGTATGCAAAACACTTACTAATGTTTTTATTAGTAAGGGTTTTTATATTTATTTATTTATTAGTTATTAAGACAACTTTTATAGCGCCTAATCTTTAATCTCTAAGCGCTTTACAGAAATCACTCAAATGAATAGTAAACACAATGAACAAAAAGTATACATTAAACATTGACCAACACCCCCCTTCCCTGATCCCTCAGTCAATTTCTCAATCACGCCCAAATAATGAATGACATAATCTACAGTACACTTTCGCAACCAACTTGAAACACTCACACTGATGGACACTTAAAGACGCCCAGGCCACACTATTAACAAATCACACCCACACCCACACTTATAATGATAGAGAGAGAAAGAGAACGAGAGAGAGAAAGAGAAAGAGACAGACATACAGACAGAGAAAGACAGAGACGGAGACACAGAGAGCCAGACAGAGGGACAGACAGAGAAAGAGAGGAGAGAGAGACACACAAACAGAGACAGCGATATATAGGACTGAAATACAGTTGCATCATATAGTAATTTGGCAAGTGTCCCGTGTGTGTGTGTCTGTGTGTCTGTGTGTCTGAAACACGAAACGGGCCTTATAACTCCGCCGTTTTTCGACCGATTTGCTTCAAATTTGCTGTGAGCCCTAACGGGGCGATGGCAACGGCAACCGAGGCGGCCGTGTCATTTGCGCGGTTTCGCAAATACGCGAAACGCGCATCTGCCGGCCTCTCGGCGCCCGTATCTCCGGCGTTTCTGGGCCGATTGCCTTCGAATTTGGCAGGATGATGACCGGGGCAGGGCACGATGCGTGTGCCAAACCGGAAGCGAATCGGTTCAGAAACGCCCGTGCTACATGCCGCTTCACCTTTTCACAAATAACTCCGCCGTTTCTTAACCGAATCGCCTAAAATTTGCTGTCAGGCTTGCTATGACCCGGGCAAAGCATGGCAGGAAATTTGAACAGCATCTGTTCATAAATGCACCAATTTACAGTTTTGCTCACTAGGCGAAACGACATCTGTCGAAACGTGCTGTTATTAAAGGGGGGGGGGGGGGGGGCAGAGACCATGGTTCACAAGTGCTGGGGTGACCAGTAGGTCAGCCAGCTGGTTATGGGTAGGGTAGGGGGTGGGTGGATGGGCGGAGGGATGGTGGGGGGGGGGGGGGGGAGGCAGTGGAGATTACAAGGGGATGACACTACACGTATCTGTATTATTAAAAAATCGGGACTTCACTGGTTTAGCACTGCCTCCGGGCATTGCCTCCAGTATTATTCCCACAATCTTTGTATTTACAAATGCCCCACATGCCGAAAGGCCGAACTATGATTATGAAACACTCTTTCTGCGATAGGTAAAGATGTGCCCCCCCCCCCCCCCCCCCCCCCCTGAAAAGAAAGACCGGTAAAGGTAAAGATGTGCCACCCCCCACCCCCCCTGCATTTCTCGGTTAATTCTATTTTTCCGTTTGTGCCTTTCTTACCATACATAAAGCTGTATTTTAGAGTGGTGTGTGTGTGTGTGTGTGTGTGTGTGTGTATATGTATATGTGCGTGCCTGCGTGGGTGGGGGTGGTGTGTGTATGTGTATGCCTATTAGCATGTGTGTGAGCGATTATTTGTTTTTGTTGTTGAATTTCTTGCTTTTTAATTTTGTTGTTGTTAAGCGCATAGAGCGAATATAGGGGTGGTAGACACCCCCCCCCCCCCCCCCCCCCCCCATTGCTTATAACTACCTCTTATCTGTCAGTCTCTTTGATTCTGCCTTTTCCTTTTGCATGCTGTTATCTACTATCGTTCTGCCTTTCCGGTCCATTCTCCTGCCTTTTTTCAAGAAATACTTTCAAAAAGATTTCCTTTACCCGAAGTCAGACATGCTGGGCCTAATTATTCTTACTTAGGCGCATAACAGCAGCATGATGCATCTACGTTCGTAATTGACAGAAACATGCCTGAACGATCCAAGAACAAGAACTTAGAAGACGAAGAAGAAGAAGTACTCTCTCTCTCTCTCTCTCTGTCTCTCTCTCTCTCTCTCTCTCTCTCTCTCTCTCTGCCTGCGCGAGGTCAAAGTGAAACCCCCCCTGAAATGAAAGACCTTACACGTTTGTGATCCATTTTCTTGGAAGGTGAAATGCCTTCTTCTTAGAAATGTAAAACCGAAAGTTTCACTTTCGTGTGTTTGAGAAGGTCAAAGGAAAGATCTTTAACTGCCAGTCAGACATGCTGGGCCTAATTATGCTTACTTAGGCGCATAACAGCAGCATGATACATCTACGTTCATAATTGACAGGAACATGCCTGAACGACCGAAGAAAAAGAATAACGAAGAAGAAGAAGAAGAACTACAACTCTCTCTCTATAGCCTGAGTCGAAAAAAAAAGTGATGTTAGCAGGGGGATAGGAGGGGGGGGGGGGGGGGGGGGCGCGCGTGCGTGCGCGCGGTCAAAGTTTAAATCATGATGAAACACTTTCTGGTATAGGTCAAGATGTGCCAACCCCCTACATTTCTCGGTTAATCTCTGTCTCTCTCTCTCTGTCTGTCTGTCTGTGTCTGTCTCTGTGCCTGCTCCACGGGCGGAGGACGTTAAACAAATGTTCACTCATCCAACCGGAACAGCAGTTGTCCTCTTTGCTCTTTGTCTGTCTTTCTGTCTGTCTGTCTCGCTAGGTACTTCTTCTTCGAATTTGGAAGGTAGATGACGGGGACGGTGACGATCCCTGTGACGATTACACCGGGATGAGACTACACGTAGGGGAAGACGGGGTAAAAAGCGCATGGGCGGGTAAGAAGCCCACCCCAATTATCTCATGAAATAAAGAAAATTTCAGTCAAATTTGCCCATGAGACGAATGCTAAACATTAACGCTCGTCTCATGGGCAAAATGAGACTGAAATTTGCTTCATTTCATGAGATAATTGGGGTGGGCTTCTTACCCGCCCGTGCGCTTTTTACCCCATCTTCCCCTATCTGTATTATTAAAAAATCGGGACTTTACTGGTTTAGTCATATAGTAAAAAGCCAACTGTCCGTGTGTGTGTGTGTGTGTGTGTGTGTGTGTGTGTGTGTGTGTGTGTGTGTGTGTGTGTGTGTGTCTGTCTGAAAAACGAAACGGGCCTTATAACTCTGCCGTTTTTCGACCGATTCGCTTCAAATTTGCTGTGAGCCCTAACGCGGCGATGGCAACGGCAACCGAGGCGGCCGTGTCATTTGCGCGGTTCGGCAAATGCGCGAAACGCGCGCGCTATACGCCGCTTCACCTTTTCACGCATAACTCCGCCGTTTCTTAACCGAATTGATTCAAATTTGCTGTCAGGCTTGCTATGGCCCGGGCAACGCCTACCAGCAAATTGGAAGACAATCGGGAGAACGCGTCACTCTCAGAGCAGCGCCAACGGGAAACGGGGCCTTATAACTCCGCCGTTTCTTAACCGAATCGCTTCAAATTTGCTGTACTCAGCGTTACCAGTACTTGCCGTTACCGTTATTAGGTGTTACCAGTATGGTGCATTGCCAGTACGGGGCGTTGCGCTAGTGCATCATAAAATAACAACTTACTATAATTTGTACATACAATAGCCACAAACAAGGCACATAATATTCAATATTAATAAACATTCACACACACACACACACACACACACACACACACACACACACACACACACACACACACACACACACACACACACACACACACACACCGACACGCATGCATGCACGCACACGCACACACACAGGCACACACGATTAGTGAAAAAAACATTAAATGAATGACACTCACACACATACTAATAAAATAGCATTTTAAAACACTTATAACGTAAACTCATTTTAAAACAGTGAGACAAAATGGATAAAGAAATAAAAATACACAAGTACATAAAATGTTCACAATATTAAAATACACCCATCCAGCCCATCCTTTCACAAACACACACACACACACACACACACACACACACACACACACACGCACGCACGCATACACACGCACGCACACACTGACGCACGCACGCACGCACACACACACACACACAACACACACACACACACGCACACATGCGCGCATGTACATACACGCACGCGCTCACATGCACTCATCCATTGTGCATCATTGACCGTAGCGGCAGAGAGCAGAAGCAGAAAGAAGAAAATGGACAAAATGGAAGGTAATGCAGAAAAGCAGAAGAGGGAGCGTAAAAGAAGGAAGGAGTTGGGGATAGAGACGGGGATAGAGAGGAGCAGAGAGTAAGACAGATAGAAAACGGAGAGACAAAGAGTGAGAGACGAGTAGACAAAGTGGGGAGGGGGGGGGGGGAGAAGTTAAGAAAAAGAGCAAGGGGGTGGGGAGGGGGGGCAGATGGACAGGCATACAGAGTGACAGACACGTTGACAGAGAGAGAGAGGGGGGGGGGGGAGAGAGAGAGAGGGGGGGGGGGCAGACAGACAAACAGACCAACAGACGGAAAGACATAAGGGAGACAGCAGACAGATTTTAATCGAGGTTGTGGGACTGGCGGAAATAGTGGGTTTTTAGAGCGGTTTTGAAGCGTGGAAGTGTTTCTGAGTTGCGAGTGGTGAATGGGAGCTGATTCCATGTTTTCGGTGCGGTGAAAGAGAAAGTGCGGTTGCCATAGATCTTTGTTTTGGGTCGAGGAAGAGTGAAAGTTCGATTGTCTGAAGAGGTGCGGAGTAGTCTGGTAGGAGAGTAGATGTGCAGAAGATCAGAGATATAGGCAGGAAAGTAGGGATCGGTGACAGATTTGAAACAGAGTGTAGATATTTTGTGATGGACTCGAGCAGAAATGGGAAGCCAGTGAAGGTTCTGTGGCTGGGCGTGTTCATGTTTTTTAACCTTGAATACTAGGCGGGTTGCAGAGTTTTGGACCTTTTGGAGTTTGTCAAGAAGATAGTGTGGGATGCCAGAGAGGAGGGAGTTGCAATAATCGAACTTGGACAGAACCAGAGAACAGACAAGCGTTTTGGCTGCATCGAAGGTAAGAAGGTGGCGAATGCTGCTGATTTTCCTGAGTTCGTGGTATGCAGAGCGACAGATGTTTGAGACGTGTGTGTCCATGGAAAGAGTGTTGGAGAATGTGACCCCTAGGTTTCTTGCTGTGGAGGAGAACTGTATGTTGGTGTTGCCGACTAAAATAGAAGAAGGAGCGGAGTCTGACAATGGTTTATGCTGGGAACGGACAAGGAGGGCCTCAGTTTTATCATCATTGAGTTTGAGTTTGTTTGTGGTCATCCAGTGTTTGATGTCTGTGATGCAGTCCTGAGTCTGGTTGATTGTATCTTGAATCTGATCTGGTGGT
>CM065682.1:33747431-33749931 GCA_017654935.2 Phymorhynchus buccinoides | reverse complement strand
CTTCCTACTAAAAATATACAAAAGGGTTAGTAGGCATAAAATCCGGTTCTGGTACCAAAAGAGTTAAAGTCAAAAACACACACACAAATTAATCAGTGCACATAATTAGAACAGAATGTTTACCACTTCTTTTCAATAACATATCTACTCCTTATTCATCATGGAACATAGGATCTAGATCAAAAATAGGATATAACAAAAACAAATCTCAATCACCAGCCATCAATAATACTCACTAGTTGGGCTATTAGGACTGGCTGGGAGAGAGGTTGAGTCTGCAATGTTGCTTCAGCCAGGTTTCAGCGTCTTGTGAGAGAGCATGTTTTAGGTGGGAAGGGCGCCGACTGTGGGTGTCGACCTAGTTAAAAGTGCGCACGAGAAAGGTTAAGGGGAGGGACTCAGAAGCAGGGGGGCAGAGATAAGTCAAGAAAGAGGTATCAAGTGCAGTTGAATACATTGTCACATTATTTAGTACTCTTTATTTGTCCATGAATCATTTGTTGTTGCTTTGCGTACGTTATTCTACATAATTTCGTGTTATAAACATTACAGTTTATTTTATTTTTTATCTTATTTGAAAAAAACACCCACCGTAAACTCTGCCACGTTTTGACTTTGAATCTGTTACATCTCACTTTTACAGAGCTTTTAATTGGGCTAATAGCGCATCAGAACTTTACGATTTCCATCTCGTCATTTGCTGTGGAATGTTAATTCAATAGTTTTGATTGATACAATGTTTTTTATACAATGTTTCCAGGGGAGAACAGCTAAGCTTCATTAGAAAGGTTATTTCCGGCTCTTGTAAGCTAGTTTCTTATTTGTTCTTACTTAACATTTCGTCTCATTATTTTCCAGATAGCAATGTAATACACAGACATGATTGTATCATTCTTTCATTCTATTTAATCCCTGTACTGTTCTGTCTTTCTCGCGCCCCCCCCCCTCTACTCTCTCTATCTTTCACACTCTCCACACAACACACCATGCACACATTCACGAGGCGGCGCGCACTCCATATACACACGCATGCCATAGTCACGCGACACACACACACACAATTGAAAAAAACACAAAGTGCGAGTCGCATGGCAATATAGCACTTACGCTAATTAAAAATTCAGAATGTATCTTTTAAAAGTACAACAGCTGTGAGGAGTACAAAAGTGAAGTTACGCGACACTGAGCAGAACATATAGGTCACTTTGACTTAGACAAACACAGCATATACGCATAATCATTAAGCCCCACAGCCAATGTTAGTATAACGCCCGCCAATGTAGCGGAGACAGACAGACTGACAAACACACATATGCATAATCATTAAAGCCCCTAAAAGCACACATGTTAAAAAAAGAAGGAACGTCTCATTATTTTCCCAATCCGGGTGAAACAAAAAAACGCAAAAAGCAGGGAGACAGACATGACTGTAAAACACACATATGCATAATCATAAGCCCCACAATGTGGCCTGTCTGTCCTATCGCCCCCCCCCCCCCCCCCCGTCTCTCTCCTCCACTACTCTTTACACACACACATCCTGCATTCCCCCCCTCCCCCCCCCTTCCCCCCTTCCCTCCCCCGCTCTCCTCACACCTCATATACTTTCATCATGTCACGCCGACGACCGCAACGTGTCCTGACACACACGACTGACAAACACACATCTAACCAGCTGCCAATGTTTAAACATAAAGCCCTCTTTCTTGCACGACAATATTATACAACACGCTAATTAAACCGACCTGTTTCGTCAGACTGACAAACACACTTATGCATAATCATAAGCCCCGTAGACACATGTTATCAACACGCAGCAGGGAGACAGGCAGACTTGACTGACAAACACACATATGCATAATCATAAGCCCCGCAGACACATGTTATCAACACGCATCAGGGAGACAGGCAGACTGACAAACACACATATGCATAATCATAAGCCCCTCAGACACATGTTATCAACACGCAGCAGGGAGACAGGCAGACTGACAAACACACATATGCATAATCATAAGCCCCACAGACACAATGCTATCAACACGCAGCAGGGAGACAGACAGACTGACAAACACACATATGCATAATCATAAGCCCCACAGACACAATGTTATCAACACGCAGCAGGGAGACAGACAGACTGACAAACACACATATGCATAATCATAAGCCCCACAGACACAATGTTATCAACACGCAGCAGGGAGACAGACAGACAGACTGACAAACACACATATGCATAATTATAAGCCCCTCAGACACAATGTTATCAACACGCATCAGGGAGACAGACAGACTGACAAACACACATATGCATAATCATAAGCCCCACAGACACAATGTTATCAACACGCAGCAGGGAGACAGACAGACTGACAAACAGGCAGCCACGTAAAGCATTGCAAAGTATTCAATAACCAATTTATTTCCACTACTATAAGAATGGGACTGCATTCCCACAGTTATAGAATGTGTTCTCTGCACTTCCGATTTTTTATAT
>CM065682.1:33724931-33737431 GCA_017654935.2 Phymorhynchus buccinoides | reverse complement strand
CGGAATGTGTCGGCTGTACACATACATAAAAACGCATCAAAACAGCACGTAACTACATAAAAAACGCATCAAAACAGCACGTAACTGAATAGTTTTATTATATATAGCCTTGGGGTTCGGACCCGTGATTTGAGCGCGCGCGATCATGCGCACCCGCGCGCACAGAAAAATTCATGACAACTGTGTTATAGACCATTCATCAAGAAATGTTGTGAAAAAAGCTGCATTTGAAATACATGCAAAACTTCGCGATATATTAGCGATTATGTGTTTCGGGGTTTGAACCCCGTAACTGGCGCGACCTTGACCTTAATGTAAAACTAAATACATCAGTGGATAGCTTGCATCTTGGCAAACTAGTATGGCTCCCCCCCACCGGCGTGCGCATCTCGACCCTTCCAACGGAAGTGTCGCCATCTTAGTCAGATTTGTGTGTAAACAGCATCGATCTGGCATTTTTCAAGCAAAGTTACTGACTAAGATGGCGGTCTCCCATAATATGGCACGCTCCTTGTGGCCGGATATGACGACACGTGGGTACCAGCCATACCAAATTTGATGATGATAGACTGAATAGTTTTTGAGAAAAACGGACGAATAGCCGGACGGACAGAGGCACGCCGGACACCGGACGGACGGACGGACGGACCAGACAAAAACAATAGCTCCCCGAACCTTCGAACCTTCGGCTCGGGGACTAACAAAAAACACAGGTACCAGCACAGATTCACCCTTAGGCCTATTCCACTATGCGTATCAGACAAATGTCTTGAAACGAGTGAATAAAGCTACTTTATCGAGACTTTCTTAGTACTATATTATGGTAATCACTGTTGGCCAGGGACCTTCTTTATACCCAGAGCTCTGTAAAGAAAAGACCCTAATGTAGAGTGGCACAGTGGTAACGCGTTCGCTTCGAGTCATGTAAACCCGAGTTCGAACCTGGGTACAGGGGATTTTTTTTTTATCTCACTTTGCACTAGGCCTTGCGGTCTTTCGGATGCGACGATAAACCGAGGTCCCGTGTGCTCATGCACTTAGCACACGTTAAACCCAGTGGCAACGAAAAAGTTGTCATTTGGTCAAAATTTACTCCCCTCCCTTCCTTCCTCATCAGTCACACAAAAATCGCATGCAAAAACAACAACAACAACAAAAACAAACATTGGGTGGCGCGCCTCTGGCTGCGACCCGCTCTCCAGGTGGGAGCAACCCGAATTTCACAGAGATGCCTCTGTGACTATAATTTACCTAACCTAACCTAACCTAAAGTCTGTGCGCTGTCCTGTGTGTATTGTGCGTCTCTGTGTGGTGCCACATCTCTGTGTGTTTGCACGCCTATTGGCCACTGCAGCAACCACCTTTTGCTATAGTGAATGCCCTTGGTAGATGCTTGAGTACTAACCAAACAAGGGCATAACTCTCGCCAATAACCCTATCTGAGGCCACTAAATAGCTGCCTTTTGCAAGAGTGAATTCCCTTTTGGGTACTGCCCAACAAGGGCTTCACTCCCGCTGTCAAGGGCGTTAATAACCCTAGTTGCAGTGGCCATAGCCGTCATTCAAGAGTGACACATGTAATCGAATTTGTAACAATGCTAAACTTATCTTTGTCTTAAAGGGTAGGGGAACATGGCTTAAAGGGCCCACCCTGGGGTACAACGCCCCCTACCGATTATTAGTAAGGGAACATAATTATTGACAAAACTCCATTAGGTCAAATCATTTAACATTGCCAATTTTGCAATTGTCTTGCAATTTTCTTGAGAAATATTCTCGAAATCAGAAGAAAAAGACGCCTCACACCAAGTTTCATAAGGTTGCCTAGTTTGACAAGTGTCCACTTCTGTTGGATTTGTAACCATTAATGTTCAGCTTCTCTACTAAAGTTTAGTAACCTCAAACTTGCCATGCCCGTGAGCAAAATTATGTCAAAACTTCAATGTCAATAACGCTGGGAACAGGGTTTGTTTGTTTCTTCCAAGACTATTTTGTCAGATTGATTATAACAAGCAGGCTAGCTTATCTTTCATATTTAAAAAAAGAAACAAGATACAGTATTCTCTCAAATTTATTATGCCTTTTGTCACACGCACGCAGTACACGCACGCACACGCACACGCACACACACACACACACACACACACACACACACACACACACACACACACACACACACACACACACACACACACACAGAGGCACGCACGCACGTACACACGCACACAGACACACACGCTCGCACGCACGCACACACATACGCGCGCGCGCGCGCATACACACACACACACACACTCACACATGCATACACACATACACACACGCACGCACGCACACACATACGCGCGCGCGCGCGCACGCACATACACACACACATATACACGCTCACGCACAGTCATTCGGTCCAATTACATTGTAAGAAGAGGGCTTAGCTTATCAGCGTAGTACGACAAATGAAAATAAAGAAGAAATGGTTGTTATTGATTCATGCAAGTAGCGGTTAAGTTGTATTTTAACACACACACACACACACACACACACACACACACACACACACACACACACACACACACACACACACACACACACACACACACACAACCCCCCCCACCCCGTTCACACCCCGCCAATCAGATTTTCACTGAGAAATAACATTCTGCCGTTCTCAGGATAGGGATAGGGTTAGGATCAGCCTTGGGTTATTGCCGAAAGGGTTGCTGAAAGAACCAGAAGATTGAGAGTCGTAAACACGAGGGGGGGGGGGGGGGGGGGGGGGGGGGGGGGGGGGTCAGTAATACATATTTGTGCTGCGTCAGGTCGCCCGAGCCTCGTGTTTCCCTCCTTTTATACCCCCTGGTGCGGTTTCAACTTAGTGTGAATCTGTTATCCTTCCCCTCCCCCCCCTTTATCCTTTTCGGTGGGGAGGAGGGGTTCTGATACCCCTGTAACCCCCGCCCCTCCCCCTCACCACCATCACCACCACCGCCTCTGATTCTACGACTGGTGAACAGAACGGTTCGAGTACTATAGGCCTAGTATAGAGGCACTTCAATAAAAACTGCCTCCCTGCACTCCTTGATAGGGCCTGCATGTTCATGTTGGTGCCAGATGCTGACTGCCTTCAATGCTGGCATGTTTATTATTACTTGGTCGGAAACGCTATTCTCAGCATGCTGGAGATTTTGTTCTAGCCCACTTGTGCCGATACGAGTTGTTCTTGTGTTTGTATGAGGCCGCCCATGGGCTTTTTTCCCCGTCTTCACATATACTCCTAATTCTAAAAGAACTGGAATTGGAACGAGTGCGTGTTTTTTGCCTCTATGTGTGTGTGTGTGTGTGTGTGTGTGTGTGTGTGTGTGTGTGTGTGTGTGTGTGTGTGTGTGTGTGTGTGTGTGTGTGTGTTGTGTGTGTGTGTGTTTGTATGTGTGTGTGTGTGTGTGTGTGTGTGTGTGTGTGTGTGTGTGTGTGTGTGTGTGTGTGTGTGTGTATGTGTGTGTGCATGTGTGTGTGTGTATGTGTTCGCGAGAGTGTGTGTGTATTAACAAAGGTTTGAACATCAAAGACTAATGCATAGGTATATACTTACAGAACAAGAAACTTAGAGACAGAGACACACAGAAGAGAGAGAGAGAGAGAGAGAGAGAGAGAGAGAGAGAGAGAGACAGACAGAGAGAGAGAGACAGACAGACAGAGAGAGAGACAGACAGACAGACAGACAAGACAGACAAGGTGAGACAGACAGAAAGTTATTCACACACAGGCAGAGAGAGAGATACAGACATATAAATCAGGAGCATGAGTGAATTAGAGGGAGAAGCCTACTGAAAATGACAAACAAACAAACAAACAAACATACAAACAAACAAAGACTCTACAAACAAAGATACGCTCAAATTAGCCGTGCTGGCAAAGGTCCCATTTAATTCTCTTCCAAGACAGCAATATCTGATAGTCTGTAAAGCCAGCGCCATACTGCATACGATTTGACTCCAATATTGACGATACGATTGCGACGATACTCTATTCACATACACTCGCGAAATACTTCCGTCTAACAATAACTCTACTATTGTCATACACTCTACTATTCATACACTCTACTATTGTCATACACTCTACTATTGTCATACATACTCTACTATTGTCATACACTCTACTATTGTCATACACTCTACTATTGTCATACACTCTACTATTGTCATACACTCTACTATTGTCATACACTCTACTATTGTCATACACTCTACTATTGTCATACACTCTACTATTGTCATACACTCTACTATTGTCATACACTCTACTATTGTCATACACTCTACTATTGTCATACACTCTACTATTGTCATACACTCTACTATTGTCATACACTCTACTATTGTCATACACTCTACTATTGTCATACACTCTACTATTGTCATACACTCTACTATTGTCATACACTCTACTATTGTCATACACTCTACTATTGTCATACACTCTACTATTGTCATACAACTACTACACTACTATTGTCATACACTCTACTATTGTCATCACTACTATTGTCATACACTCTACTATTGTCATACACTCTACTATTGTCATACACTCTACTATTGTCATACACTCTACTATTGTCATACACTCTACTATTGTCATACACTCTACTATTGTCATACACTCTACTATTGTCATACACTCTACTATTGTCATACACTCTACTATTGTCATACACTCTACTATTGTCATACTTGTCATACACTCTACTATTGTCATACACTCTACTATTGTCATACACTCTACTATTGTCATACACTCTACTATTGTCATACACTCTACTATTGTCATACACTCTACTATTGTCATACACTCTACTATTGTCATACACTCTACTATTGTCATACACTCTACTATTGTCATACACTCTACTATTGTCATACACTCTACTATTGTCATACACTCTACTATTGTCATACACTCTACTATTGTCATACACTCTACTATTGTCATACACTCTACTATTGTCATACACTCTACTATTGTCATACACTCTACTATTGTCATACACTCTACTATTGTCATACACTCTACTATTGTCATACACTCTACTATTGTCATACACTCTACTATTGTCATACACTCTACTATTGTCATACACTCTACTATTGTCATACACTCTACTATTGTCATACACTCTACTATTGTCATACACTCTACTATTGTCATACACTCTACTATTGTCATACACTCTACTATTGTCATACACTCTACTATTGTCATACACTCTACTATTGTCATACACTCTACTATTGTCATACACTCTACTATTGTCATACACTCTACTATTGTCATACACTCTACTATTGTCATACACTCTACTATTGTCATACACTCTACTATTTCCATACACTCTACTATTGTCATACACTCTACTATTGTCATACACTCTACTATTGTCATACACTCTACTATTGTCATACACTCTACTATTGTCATACACTCTACTATTGTCCCCCCCCCATACATACACTCTACTATTGTCATACACTCTACTATTGTCATACACTCTACTATTGTCATACACTCTACTATTGTCATACACTCTACTATTGTCATACACTCTACTATTGTCATACACTCTACTATTGTCATACACTCTACTATTGTCATACACTCTACTATTGTCATACACTCTACTATTGTCATACACTCTACTATTGTCATACACTCTACTATTGTCATACACTCTACTATTGTCATACACTCTACTATTGTCATACACTCTACTATTGTCATACACTCTACTATAGTCATACACTCTACTATTGTCATACACTCTACTATTGTCATACACTCTACTATTGTCATACACTCTACTATTGTCATACACTCTACTATTGTCATACACTCTACTATTGTCATACACTCTACTATTGTCATACACTCTACTATTGTCATACACTCTACTATTGTCATACACTCTACTATTGTCATACACTCTACTATTGTCATACACTCTACTATTGTCATACACTCTACTATTGTCATACACTCTACTATTGTCATACACTCTACTATTGTCATACACTCTACTATTGTCATACACTCTACTATTGTCATACACTCTACTATTGTCATACACTCTACTATTGTCATACACTCTACTATTGTCATACACTCTACTATTGTCATACACTCTACTATTGTCATACACTCTACTATTGTCATACACTCTACTATTGTCATACACTCTACTATTGTCATACACTCTACTATTGTCATACACTCTACTATTGTCATACACTCTACTATTGTCATACACTCTACTATTGTCATACACTCTACTATTGTCATACACTCTACTATTGTCATACACTCTACTATTGTCATACACTCTACTATTGTCATACACTCTACTATTGTCATACACTCTACTATTGTCATACACTCTACTATTGTCATACACTCTACTATTGTCATACACTCTACTATTGTCATACACTCTACTATTGTCATACACTCTACTATTGTCATACACTCTACTATTGTCATACACTCTACTATTATTGTCATACACTCTACTATTGTCATACACTCTACTATTGTCATACACTCTACTATTGTCATACACTCTACTATTGTCATACACTCTACTATTGTCATACACTCTACTATTGTCATACACTCTACTATTGTCATACACTCTACTATTGTCATACACTCTACTATTGTCATACACTCTACTATTGTCATACACTCTACTATTGTCATACACTCTACTATTGTCATACACTCTACTATTGTCATACACTCTACTATTGTCATACACTCTACTATTGTCATACACTCTACTATTGTCATACACTCTACTATTGTCATACACTCTACTATTGTCATACACTCTACTATTGTCATACACTCTACTATTGTCATACACTCTACTATTGTCATACACTCTACTATTGTCATACACTCTACTATTGTCATACACTCTACTATTGTCATACACTCTACTATTGTCATACACTCTACTATTGTCATACACTCTACTATTGTCATACACTCTACTATTGTCATACACTCTACTATTGTCATACACTCTACTATTGTCATACACTCTACTATTGTCATACACTCTACTATTGTCATACACTCTACTATTGTCATACACTCTACTATTGTCATACACTCTACTATTGTCATACACTCTACTATTGTCATACACTCTACTATTGTCATACACTCTACTATTGTCATACACTCTACTATTGTCATACACTCTACTATTGTCATACACTCTACTATTGTCATACACTCTACTATTGTCATACACTCTACTATTGTCATACACTCTACTATTGTCATACACTCTACTATTGTCATACACTCTACTATTGTCATACACTCTACTATTGTCATACACTCTACTATTGTCATACACTCTACTATTGTCATACACTCTACTATTGTCATACACTCTACTATTGTCATACACTCTACTATTGTCATACACTCTACTATTGTCATACACTCTACTATTGTCATACACTCTACTATTGTCATACACTCTACTATTGTCATACACTCTACTATTGTCATACACTCTACTATTGTCATACACTCTACTATTGTCATACACTCTACTATTGTCATACACTCTACTATTGTCATACACTCTACTATTGTCATACACTCTACTATTGTCATACACTCTACTATTGTCATACACTCTACTATTGTCATACACTCTACTATTGTCATACACTCTACTATTGTCATACACTCTACTATTGTCATACACTCTACTATTGTCATACACTATTGTCATCTACTATTGTCATACACTCTACTATTGTCATACACTCTACTATTGTCATACACTCTACTATTGTCATACACTCTACTATTGTCATACACTCTACTATTGTCATACACTCTACTATTGTCATACACTCTACTATTGTCATACACTCTACTATTGTCATACACTCTACTATTGTCATACACTCTACTATTGTCATACACTCTACTATTGTCATACACTCTACTATTGTCATACACTCTACTATTGTCATACACTCTACTATTGTCATACACTCTACTATTGTCATACACTCTACTATTGTCATACACTCTACTATTGTCATACACTCTACTATTGTCATACACTCTACTATTGTCATACACTCTACTATTGTCATACACTCTACTATTGTCATACACTCTACTATTGTCATACACTCTACTATTGTCATACACTCTACTATTGTCATACACTCTACTATTGTCATACACTCTATTGTCATATTACTATTCATACACTCTACTATTGTCATACACTCTACTATTGTCATACACTCTACTATTGTCATACACTCTACTATTGTCATACACTCTACTATTGTCATACACTCTACTATTGTCATACTATTGTCATACACTCTACTATTGTCATACACTATTGTCATACTATTGTCATACACTCTACTATTGTCATACACTCTACTATTGTCATACACTCTACTATTGTCATACACTCTACTATTGTCATACACTCTACTATTGTCATACACTCTACTATTGTCATACACTCTACTATTGTCATACACATACACTACTATTGTCATACACTCTACTATTGTCATACACTCTACTATTGTCATACACTCTACTATTGTCATACACTCTACTATTGTCATACACTCTACTATTGTCATACACTCTACTATTGTCATACACTCTACTATTGTCATACACTCTACTATTGTCATACACTCTACTATTGTCATACACTCTACTATTGTCATACACTCTACTATTGTCATACACTCTACTATTGTCATACACTCTACTATTGTCATACACTCTACTATTGTCATACACTCTACTATTGTCATACACTCTACTATTGTCATACACTCTACTATTGTCATACACTCTACTATTGTCATACACTCTACTATTGTCATACACTCTACTATTGTCATACACTCTACTATTGTCATACACTCTACTATTGTCATACACTCTACTATTGTCATACACTCTACTATTGTCATACACTCTACTATTGTCATACACTCTACTATTGTCATACACTCTACTATTGTCATACACTCTACTATTGTCATACACTCTACTATTGTCATACACTCTACTATTGTCATACACTCTACTATTGTCATACACTCTACTATCATACACTCTACTATTGTCATACTATTGTCATACACTCTACTATTGTCATACACTCTACTATTGTCATACACTCTACTATTGTCATACACTCTACTATTGTCATACACTCTACTATTGTCATACACTCTACTATTGTCATACACTCTACTATTGTCATACACTGTACTATTGTCATACACTCTACTATTGTCATACACTCTACTATTGTCATACACTATATTGTCATACACTCTACTATTGTCATACACTCTACTATTGTCATACACTCTACTATTGTCATACACTCTACTATTGTCATACACTCTACTATTGTCATACACTCTACTATTGTCATACACTCTACTATTGTCATACACTCTACTATTGTCATACACTCTACTATTGTCATACACTCTACTATTGTCATACACTACTATGTCATACACTCTACTATTGTCATACACTCTACTATTGTCATACACTCTACTATTGTCATACACTCTACTATTGTCATACACTCTACTATTGTCATACACTCTACTATTGTCATACACTCTACTATTGTCATACACTCTACTATTGTCATACACTCTACTATTGTCATACACTCTACTATTGTCATACACTCTACTATTGTCATACACTCTACTATTGTCATACACTCTACTATTGTCATACACTCTACTATTGTCATACACTCTACTATTGTCATACACTCTACTATTGTCATACACTCTACTATTGTCATACTATTGTCATACACTCTACTATTGTCATACACTCTACTATTGTCATACACTCTACTATTGTCATACACTCTACTATTGTCATACACTCTACTATTGTCATACACTCTACTATTGTCATACACTCTACTATTGTCATACACTCTACTATTGTCATATTGTCACACTCTACTATTGTCATACACTCTACTATTGTCATACACTCTACTATTGTCATACACTCTACTATTGTCATACACTCTACTATTGTCATACACTCTACTATTGTCATACACTCTACTATTGTCATACACTCTACTATTGTCATACACTCTACTATTGTCATACACTCTACTATTGTCATACACTCTACTATTGTCATACACTCTACTATTGTCATACACTCTACTATTGTCATACACTCTACTATTGTCATACACTCTACTATTGTCATACACTACTATTGTCATACACTCTACTATTGTCATACACTCTACTATTGTCATACACTCTACTATTGTCATACACTCTACTATTGTCATACACTCTACTATTGTCATACACTCTACTATTGTCATACACTCTACTATTGTCATACACTCTACTATTGTCATACACTCTACTATTGTCATACACTCTACTATTGTCATACACTCTACTATTGTCATACACTCTACTATTGTCATACACTCTACTATTGTCATACACTCTACTATTGTCATACACTCTACTATTGTCATACACTCTACTATTGTCATACACTCTACTATTGTCATACACTCTACTATTGTCATACTATTGTCATACTATTGTCATACACTCTACTATTGTCATACACTCTACTATTGTCATACACTCTACTATTGTCATACACTCTACTATTGTCATACACTCTACTATTGTCATACACTCTACTATTGTCATACACTCTACTATTGTCATACACTCTACTATTGTCATACACTCTACTATTGTCATACACTCTACTATTGTCATACACTCTACTATTGTCATACACTCTACTATTGTCATACACTCTACTATTGTCATACACTCTACTATTGTCATACACTCTACTATTGTCATACACTCTACTATTGTCATACACTCTACTATTGTCATACACTCTACTATTGTCATTGTCTCTACTATTGTCATACACTCTACTATTGTCATACACTCTACTCATGCAGACCGCAATAAACGAATCAAATCAAATGTCCGACAGAAAAATAAGATATTATATCAGATTTTTGGGTAAAGGTAAAACCGATTTTTGTACCGGAGACTACAAATATAGTACAAATATAGTGAACGTAATACAAATATAGTGAAATATAGTGAACGTAATACAAATATAGTGAACGTAATACAAATATAGTGAACGTAATACAAATATAGTACAAATATAGTGAACGTAATACAAATATAGTGAACGTAATACAAATATAGTGAACGTAATACAAATATAGTAATACAAATATAGTGAACGTAATACAAATATAGTGAACGTAATACAAATATAGTGAACGTAATACAAATATAGTGAAATATAGTGAACGTAATACAAATATAGTGAACGTAATACAAATATAGTGAACGTAATACAAATATAGTACAAATATAGTGAACGTAATACAAATATAGTGAACGTAATACAAATATAGTGACAAATATAGTGAACGTAATACAAATATAGTATAGTGAACGTAATACAAATATAGTGAACGTAATACAAATATAGTGAACGTAATACAAATATAGTGAACGTAATACAAATATAGTGAAATATAGTGAACGTAATACAAATATAGTGAACGTAATACAAATATAGTGAACGTAATACAAATATAGTGAAATATAGTGAACGTAATACAAATATAGTGAACGTAATGCAAATATAGTGAAATATAGTGAACGTAATACAAATATAGTGAACGTAATACAAATATAGCAAATATAGTGAAATATAGTGAACGTAATACAAATATAGTGAACGTAATACAAATATAGTGAAATATAGTGAACGTAATACAAATATAGTGAACGTAATACAAATATAGTGAACGTAATACAAATATAGTGAAATATAGTGAACGTAATACAAATATAGTGAACGTAATACAAATATAGTGAACGTAATACAAATATAGTGAAATATAGTGAACGTAATACAAATATAGTGAACGTAATACAAACATAGTGAACGTAATACAAATATAGTGAACGTATAGAAAAGGGAAAAGGAAGGACGGAAGAAAGGAAAGGAGAAAAGAATAGGGAAGGAAGGAAGACAGGAAAGAAGGAAATATAGAAATATAGAACGTAAGGAAGTGAGGGAAAGAAAGAAAAGGGAAGGAAAAAACAGGAAGGAAGGAAATAAAGTAATAAAATAAAAACGAATAAAAAAAAAAGGCAAGAAAGAACAAAATATTAATAAAAAAAAAAAAAAAAAATTAAAACAACGGGAAGGAAAACAAGAAAGAAAGAAAAACAGAAAGAATGGAGGAATACATAAAAGACAGAAAAAACGAAAAAAAAATAACAACCCAAACAAACAAACAAACATCAGAATACATAACTAGGTGAATTGGGCTAATAATAAGAGCGTGCTTCCTT
>CM065682.1:33707431-33719931 GCA_017654935.2 Phymorhynchus buccinoides | reverse complement strand
GCATGTCCGCTATTGAGGTAGCTCCCCGATGGTCTGAGGTGGAATCAGCATACAGGGAAATACAGCCCTCCATGTGCCCCGGAACGAACACCTGACAACTGTAATGAATCAACATGATATCCTGGATCTCCTCTTGACACTTAACTCTGGTGACATCGGCGTGGATATCGTTTTAATGGATGATAACACCCGCCATGCAGAACACACAGTACAGACAAGTACTTATAATGTGATCAGCCATGTTTTCTGGCTTAAATACTATAGAACATGGGGCGAAAATGGTAGAATGGGGAAACTCACCAGGGTTTGGGTTTGGGGATCAAGGTAGAAAAAGGGAAGAGGAGTTGACTGCAGGATCACTTGTGAGAGGGACGAAAATGGTAGAATGGGGAAACTCACCAGGGTTTGGGTTTGGGGATCAAGGTAGAAAAAGGGAAGAAGCAAGCTTTCCGGGGTTTGGGTTTGGGGATCAAGGTAGAAAAAGGGAAGAAGCAAGCTTTCCGGGGTTTGGGTTAGGGGATCAAGGTAGAAAAAGGGAAGAAGCAAGCTTTCCGCTCGTAGAGCTTTCATCAGACTGGGAGTCAGTGGGGGAGAGAGACATAGTTAAAAAACCATAGAACATATTTGGGATATAACATGAGATTCCTGAAGCCGGATCACCCTGAACAGGCCGTTAAAAAAAGGAGTGGGGCATAACTCCCCAGCAGAAGGTCCGGAATCTCTACTGTTCCTTGACGAAGTGGTTCAGGGAGTCATTCAGATATCTGGGAACCACACACGTCATTGACATTCCATCATGTGCCAGACCCGTTTACTCCCTACACAAGTCTTAAATAGTCTGGTAAGTTGAAACGAGTAGTTTTCGTGCAAAATGTGTAGTTTTATTAATTAAACCATCAAACAATGTTCACTGAAAATGAGTAGTTAGAGCATTATTTTCAATTTTGAAGAGTAGTAGAGGTCCAAAATGAGTAGAATACTACTCGAAAAGAGTAGAGTAAACAGGTCTGATGTGCTGTTTAACAAATATTATGCACAGCTTTCTACAAAATGAATTGTTGGATCCATAATTATGCTGAGCATCCCCACGTCACATTTGAGAGTAGGTTTGGTTCTGTGTCCTTCCAACTTTTTGTATAGTCACAATCTGCCCTGTTTACATGTCTGTCGCGTTGCCTGATACCCAACAAATAGAATTAATTAACTTTTTATATGAATGAAGCCCATGGAATTCAAAATACGGAATACCTTTTAAGTGATGCAAAGCAAATGTGTAGTAGTATATTATACAAATGAACAAATAAATAAACATACCCATACGCATACACCTCTACACACGCGCTCACACACAACACACACACACACACACACACACACACACACACACACACACACACACACACACACACACACACACACACACACACACACACACACACACACACACACACACACACACACACACACACACACACACACACACACACACACACACACACACACACACACACACACACACACACACACAACACACACACGCAAACGCACACACAAACACGCGCGCGCGCACGCACGTACATACGCATTCACGCACGTGTTGTGTGTGTTTGTACCTGCCCATCTCCGCCCTTGCTCTTCCGACAACTTGTAGATTTTCTACGATAAACACCATCTATGATTACACCACTGTTTCGTTGCGTGTTCGTGTGCTATGAATCCTTCCTGCAGGGTAGACTATTAAACGACCACCTCCATGTCAAAATAGGGGCGTTTGAGTAGAAATGATACATTATACTGATAATGCGTAACGGAGAGAACATAAATCATAGCAAGCACTAGTTGAATTCATACGCATGCTTGCAGATATTCTCTGATAATAACTGCACGTAAACACAAGTGGAAGGCAAACACATGCGCAGATACAATTAATAAGTATGTGTTCACAGACACGCAGACACAAGTTTAAATTCACACACACAGACACACTGGCACAGCTAGACATAGACACACACACACACACATACATAGGCCTACACACATACACACACAAACACACACACAAACACATACACAAACACACACACAAACACACACACACACACACACAAACACACACATACACACACACAAACACAAACACACACATACACACATACATAGGGCTACATACACGCGCGCATTCACACACACACACACACACACACACACACACACACACACACACACACACACACACACACACACACACACACACACACACACACACACACGTGTGCTATATTAACAGGAAATCAAACACACAACAAGAAACAATAGCAGCACAAAGAGCAAGAACAACCAACATACAGCACAGTAGTTCCACTCCATGCATATGTGGCCCTTTTCAATTTGACAAAGCAAATTGCACTTGAAAAACCCCATTGGTAAATGTTTCATTCAAAATACCAACCAAGCAAAGCAGCTGAGGGCCAGAAGTTACATTTTTGTGTTTATTCGACATAAAACAGCATCTGATTTCGGGATACTACAGTTTGCAATGCGGTAAGAGGTAATGCTATGCAATGTAGTGGAGCATGATGCAATGTAGGGCTTATGTCCTGTAGGATTAATGCACAGTAAATAGGTATTCCCATATGATAGCCCTTTGCCTCGCGTAAGCCCAAAAGAACGAGCAATTCCCGAGTTAATTTCACGAGTTGATCTAAGCTGACTGATTGAAACCAGTTTTCTGTCATAGTTTCAAATTAACAGAAGCTCATACTGACACTAATCATGCTAATTGATATCTGCCAACACAAATGTACACCACACACGCACGCATGCACGCACGGCTTAGTATCAAATGTTGTGGAGGGGGGGGGGGGGGGGTAGGGGGGGGGGGGGGGGGGGGGGGGTAGGGGGGGTAGGGGGGGGGGTAAATAACGTTTGCGCGGCAAAGTTTATATGCAATGTCTTTTATTTTAACCCTTTCACCGCCAGCCATCTTTCAGGCAAAAATGTCCATTACATTTACCTGGATAGAGAACAAAATCCATCTGCAGTATTGGGGATTCTTCTGTGACAAAATAAGGTCTATCCTTACTTCCCAAAACTAAGACAATAGGGTCTTTGGATAATAGACCCCAATGTGATGCCTTTTAGTGACATAGGTGTTAAATCATTGTGGAGCTAAAATGCGACTTTGGCGGTGAAAGGGTTAAGGAGAGCGTTCGTGTTCTGACAAACTATTATTGCTGCCCAGAACTTCTAACATAAGAGAGATCTCTGCACTGCAGCGTTTTGATTACGCAACCACCCCCAGGCGCATAGACAGAAGCCAAGAGGCAAGGAAAGGAAAGAGGGTGGGGGTGGGGGTATGAGGCTGGGAACCTTCTGCGAACTCTCTCTCTCTCTCTCTCTCTCTCTCTCTCTCTCTCTCTCTCTCTCTCTCTCTCTCTCTCTCTCTCTCTCTCTCTCTTTTGCTATGTTTCTCTATGTTCTGTCATTTATCTTTATCTCTGTGAACGTTGCAAATGTTGTTGTGTGTATTTGTAGTAACTTCACCCCCCCCCCTCCCCCATCCAACCCCATCGTATCTTCCTATGTCTCTTTGTGCTTTGTAATCACCATATATTTGTTTCTATATTTACCCCCTCCCCCCTTTTTTTCCTTACTTGATACGGGCAGAAAGGCCTAATCAATAAATGTTTTTGGATTGGATTGGATCTCTCTCTCTCTCTCTCTCTCTCTCTCTCTCTCTCTCTCTCTCTCTCTCTCTCTCTCTCTCTCTCTCTCTCTCTCTCTCTCTCCCCCTGTAATCGTCATTGAGAGAAAGAGAGAGAGAGAGAGCAAAGACAGAGAGACAGAGAGAGAGAGACAGAGATAGAGAGAGAGAGAAAGACAGAGAGAGAGACAGAGACAGAGAGAGATGCAAAGGCAGAGAGACGGAGACAGAGAGACAGAGTGAGACAGACGTTAATTAAAACAAGACGGTACTGTTAGAATTTCTGCCAAGTTCACAATGACATAACAAAGTCGACCTGCACTTGTAACTGTTTCATTAACTTTGGCATCAGCTATCTCTTTACTATTCTCATAGTGATTTATGTCTGTCTGTCTGTCTATGAAATCATTGCAGTTAACAAGAATCACGTAATGAGCTGTCAGCTTGCATTCAGCTAAAACAAAAAATTCATTCTCAATAATTCAAAGAGATAAATGGTCGAGATAAATTCAAAGCTGTTTCCTTGGAGTTACCGCTCAGCTTCAGATCCGATTGATTATCAGAATGTAAAAGAAACATGAAAATACACTGAGAGACAAGAAAGAACGAAACAAGAACGCGCGCGCATGCACACACACACACACACACACACACACACACACACACACACACACACTCTCTCTCTCTCTCTCTCTCTCTCTCTCTCTCTCTCTCTCTCTCTCTCTCTCTCTCTCTCTCTCTCTCTCTCTCTCTCTCTCTCTCTCTCTCTCTCTCTCTCTCTCTCTCTCTCTCTCTCTCTCTCTCTCTCTCATACAAACGCTTTTTATTTGATAGAATGGAAACAGATACATCAATCCAAGTGTAATTTGTGATCTATGGTGTCATTTGTAATGTCATAAGTTTATTTTATGTTTCCCTCTATTCTTGGTATAAAAGCATAAATCATGCATGGTTTGTCTATTCTACTTGGTGATTTGAATGATGTGTGCCATATTATATGCAGAAGATTGTGGCATAAGCCTAAATATTACCCATGTGCCATTTAAATCAATCATTGTACCTTTTCCCGCCTCCAAACCATCTCCCCATCACCTTCTTCCTGTATTAGTCTTGTACATTGATGATGTATAATAGTGCTGTGTTATGTTATTTCTGGATATTTATTTTCTTGAATGCTTTGTATTATTATTATTTGTTACGCAAGCGCTTCATTTTTTTGTATATATTTTTGTTAACCTTTGTTTTGCCTCAGGGCTGAGTGTAAAAAAGCAAATTGTATGCTTATCTTATAACCCGAAATAAACAAAATTTCGTTCGTTCGTTCTCTCTCTCTCTCTCTCTCTCTCTCTCTCTCTCTCTCTCTCTCTCTCTCTCTCTCTCTCTCTCTCTCTCTCTCTCTCTCTCTCTCTCTCTCTCTCTCTCTCTCTCTCACACACACTCACAATCAGGACGCTACCTTCTTTATATACGATACATTACTAACATTACCACTGACTATGTGATGCAGACAAGCTATGGGATGTTATTGCAGCAACATAACTCAGGGAAATGCAACTGGGTGACAAAGATTAAAAAGTTGTTGTTGTTTTTTTATAGCAGAGAATGGGTTTGGTATAGTTTGGTATGCAATCAGGAAGAAGGAAATGATAAACGTTTTTCTTTCAGAACTTACACATAGATTAATTTTGTATATTTCAACAGAATTGGCATTCTCATATGGAAGGAAATGATAAGTAGGCTATGACTGGTTTCTTGAAGTTAATAGTAATCTGCAGCATGCAAAAATATTTATTAGTTGTATCACTTAAATGGCATAGAGACATGTTGTGTAGATTCAGAACTAGAACCCTTGGTCTATTTGCAAATAGAGTCTCAAGAATCTGAAATTGATAGTATGCAAGGTATGTGCTATTAACGCTGCTGAAAATGAGTTTCTGTTATACTGACACTGGCATCATTAGTCATCGTCACCGCGTTGCCAACCACTGAACAGTACTAACTACAGGAAGGAATATGCAGATTTCTGACTCACCCCCTAAAATTAACATGGACAGTGCTCGGGTAAAAACCTGTTTCTCGTGTTGGATGAAGAACATCGTCAGTTTTGTTTCACTGACTGGCTCACCCCAGCAGAAGGTCCGGAATCTCTACTGTTCCTTGACGAAGTGGTTCAGGGAGTCATTCAGATATCTGGGAACCACATACGTCATTGACATTCCATCATGTGCCAGACCCGTTTACTCCCTACACAAGTCTTAAATAGTCTGGTAAGTTGAAACGAGTAGTTTTCGTGCAAAATGTGTAGTTTTATTCGTGCAAAATGTGTAGTTTTATTAATTAAACCATCAAACAATGTTCACTGAAAATGAGTAGTTAGAGCATTATTTTCAATTTTGAAGAGTAGTAGAGGTCCAAAATGAGTAGAATACTACTCGAAAAGAGTAGAGTAAACAGGTCTGATGTGCTGTTTAACAAATATTATGCACAGCTTTCTACAAAATGAATTGTTGGATCCATAATTATGCTGAGCATCCCCACGTCACATTTGAGGGTAGGTTTGGTTCTGTGTCCTTCCACCATTTTGTATAGTCACAATCTGCCCTGTTTACATGTCTGTCGCGTTGCCTGATACCCAACAAATAGCATTAATTAACTTTTTATATGAATGAAGCCCATGGAATTCAAAATACGGGATACCTGTTAAGTGATGCAAAGCAAATGTGTAGTAGTATATTATACAAATGAACAAGTAAACAAACATACCCATACGCATACACCTCTACACACGCGCTCACACACAACACACACACACACCCACACCCACACCCACACACACACACACACACACACACACACACACACACACACCACAAACACGCACATGACACAAACACGCAAACGCACACACAAACACACGCGCGCGCGCACGCACGTACATACGCATTCACGCACGTATTGTGTGTGTTTGTACCTGCCCATCTCCGCCTTGCTCTACCGACAACTTGTAGATTTTCTACGATAAACACCATCTATGATTACACCACTGTTCCGTTGCGTGTTCGTGTGCTATGAATCATTCCTGCAGGGTAGACTATTAAACAACGACCTCCATGTCAAAATAGGGGCGTTTGAGTAGAAATGATACATTATCATATAGTAAAAAGCCAACTGTCCGTGTGTGTGTGTGTGTGTGTGTGTGTGTGTGTGTGTGTGTGTGTGTGTGTGTGTGTGTGTGTGTGTGTGTGTGTGTGTGTGTGTGTGTGTGTGTGTGTGTCTGTGTGTGTGTCTGTCTGTCTGTCTGAAACACGAAACGGGCCTTATAACTCCGCCGTTTTTCGACCGATTCGCTTCAAATTTGCTGTGAGCCCTAACGGGGCGATGGCAACGGCAACCGAGGCGGCCGTGTCATTTGCGCGGTTCGGCAAATGCGCGAAACGCGCATCAGACGGCCTTTCGGCGCCCGTAGCTCCGGTGTTTCTATACGCCGCTTCACCTTTTCACGCATAACTCCGCCGTTTCTTAACCGAATGGATTCAAATTTGCTGTCAGGCTTGCTATGGCCGGGGCAACGCCTAGCAGCAAATTTGAAGAGAATCGGGAGAACGCGTCACTCTCGGAGCAGCGCCAACGGGAAACGGGGCCTTATAACTCTGCCGTTTCTTAACCGAATCGCTTCAAATTTGCTGTACTCAGCGTTACCAGTACTTGCCGTTACCGTTACTAGGTGTTACCAGTTTGGTGCATTGCCAGTACTAGGCGTTGCGCTAGTACTGATAATGCGTAACGGAGAGAACTGATAGCCAGCACTAGTTGAATTCATACACATGCTTGCAGATATTCACTGATTATAACTACATGTAAACACAAGTCGAAGGCAAACACATGCGCAGATACAATTAATAAGTATGTGTTCACAGACACGCAGACACAAGTTTAAATTCACACACACAGACACACTGGCACAGCTAGACATAGACACACACAGACACATGCACACTTACACATATATATATATACCCCCCCACTCACCCAACTCTCTCACACACACACACACACACACACACACACACACACACACACACACACACACACACACACACACACATACATAGGGCTACATACACGCGCGCATTCACACACACACACACACACACACACACACACACACACACACACACACACACACACACACACACACACACACACACACACACACACACACACACACACACACACACACGCACACACGCGGAAAGAGAGAGAGGGGGGGAGTATGTTATATTGACAGGAAATCAAACACACAACAATAAACAATAGCAGCACAAACAGCAAGAACAACCAACACACAGCACAGTCGTTCCACTCCATGCATATGTGGCCCTTTTCAATTGGACAAAGCAAATTGCACTTAAAAAACATTGGTAAATGTTTCATTCAAAATACCAACCAAGCAAAGCAGCTGAGGGCCAGAAGTTACATGTTTGTGTTTATTCGACATAAAACAGCATCTGATTTCCGGATGCTACAGTTTGTAATGCAGTAAGAGGTAATACTATGCAATGTAGTGGCGCATAGCGCAATATGCAATGTAGGGTTTATGTCCTGTAGGATTAATGCACAGTAAATAGGTATTCCCATATAATGATAGCCCTTTGCCTCGCGTAAGCCCAAAAGAACGAACAATTCCCGAGTTAATTTCACGAGTTGATCTAAGCTGACTGATTGAAACCAGTTTTCTGTCATAGTTTCAAGCTCATACTGACACTAATCATGCTAATTCATATCTGCCAACACACATGTACACCACACATGCACACATGCGCGCGCGCGCGCGCACGCATGCACGCACGGTTTAGTATCAAATGTTGTGGATTTTTCATTAAAACCCCAACAGCAGATACACAAACAAAATAATGTCTTTAAGCAAAGTTGTGAGTGTGTGTGTGTGTGTGTGTGTGTGTGTGTGTGTGTGTGTGTGTGTGTGTGTGTGTGTGTGTGTGTGTGTGTGTGTGTGTGTGCAAACACGCACGTGTGTGTGTGTGTGTGCAAACACGCACGTGTGTGTGTGTGTGTGTGTGTGGCGTGCGCGCGCAAGCGTGCGCATATACTTGTATGCATGTATGCATGTGCACGCGCGCGCGCGTGTGTGTGTGTGAGTGTGCGCGCGCGCGTGCGGCGCGGATCAATCGATCACATTCATGTCCTCATCACAAACAAGGAAAATGTCCTTTCTGGTACGACCAGCACTCAAACAGTAATACAATTATATCAATCAATCAATCAATCAATCAATCATTCAATCATTCGATCAATCAATCGCTGTAATAGCATTCTCCTTAAAAAACCCAAAAACATTTCCGGCTTTTATGACACAACAGTCACTCAAACATGAATACCTCAACAAATTAGCAACAAGAAAACAACAACAACAGTAACAACAACCACAATAACAGCAACACTGTCATCCACTGTAGCAAACCACATTGAATGACCTCCTGTAACTTTCTTAGCCCTTCCAGTAACCCGTGGGTAGGGGAAGACGAGGTAAAAAGCGCATGGGCGGGTAAGAAGCCCACCACAATTATCTCATGAAATGAAACAAATTTCAGTCTCATTTTGCCCATGAGACGAGCGTTAATGTCTAGCATTCGTCTCATGGGCAAATTTGACTGAAATTTTCTTTATTTCATGAGATAATTGGGGTGGGCGTCTTACCCGCCCATGCGCTTTTTACCCCGTCTTCCCCTACATATACGTTTTGCTTCATATATCAAAATCCATATTTACAATCTCGTTGAAATGTTTTGATTAATTTCATCAATGAAACTTTCGAGCATGAGCTACCCAAACCTCTTGAATATTTGTTGACAAACAACCGAGTAAACTTCTTCTTCTTCTTCTTCGATCGCTCAGACAAGTTTCCTGTCAATTATGAGCACAGATGCGTCATGTTGCCGTTATGCACCCACATAAGAAATAATTAGGCTCAGCATGTCCGCCTTCGGCTGGAGGAAATCTTTTTGAAAGTGTTTCTTGAAAACAAAGGCAGGATAATGGACCGGAAAGGCAGAAAGATAATATATGACAGCAAGCAGAGGGAAAAGGCAGAGTCCCAGAGAGTGACAGATTAGAGAATGTTACAAGCACAGAACCTCCAGATGGTGGGAAAACTATTTATGCAAAAGACCACACACACACACGCACCCCCGGTATCAAGACGGGGGGGAACCGAGTAAGCAAACAATGAAATTGTGATTTAACCCAACCCATTGATTTCACTGCACTCACCGTCAACACAGAGAGCCACAGGAGCAGCAGCGTGCGAACTTCCTCAGTAGCGCACATCATGGCATGGCGATGATAGACAGCTGAGTCAGCAGCCTTTAATATAACCTACTATGCCCACCCGCCAGCCACACACACCCAACACACACACGCACGCACGCACGCACATACACGCACACATTGTTTGTCTGCCAAGCAGCTTTATCAGCTTCATCATCATCATCATATCATCATCATCATCATATCATCATCATCATCATCATCATCATCATCATCATCGTTGTATTTTACATTCTCACACAGCAGACACCCACCCACCCACCCTCACTGCCTTTCATTTTTTGGGGGGAGGTGATGTAGTAGGCCTTGGCCCCAAGATGCTTTTTGGAAGGGCTATCAGTGTGTGTGTGTGTGTGCACGTGTGCATGCGTGTGTGCGTGCGTGCGTGCGTGCGCGCGCGCGCGCGTGTGTGTGTGTGTACGTGTGCGCGTGTGTGTGTGTGTGTGTGTGTGTGTGTGTGTGTGTGTGTGGTGAGAGAGAGAGAGAGAGAGAGAGAGAGAGAGAGAGAGAGAGAGAGAGAGGAGAGAGAGAGAGAGAGAGAGAGAGAGAGAGAGAGAGAGAGAGAGAGAGAAGAGAGAGAGAGAGAGAGAGAGAGAGAGAGAGAGAGAGACGGACAGAAGGTCGTGTCGTGTGTGTGTGTGTGCGTGTGCGTGTGCGTGCGCGTGTGTATGTGTGTGCGAGCATGTGTGTTTATGTGTGTGCGCGCGCGCGTGTGTATGTGTGTGAGTTGCGTGTGTGAAGTTAATCCCATTTAGCCAATCTCAGGAAACTCACAGAATCAAAGGGAGGGTGGTGTGGGGAGACGTGTGAAGAAGGGCGTAAGTGTGTGCGGGGGTTGGGGGGTGGGGGAGACCAGCAGGGTCAATGGGTCAAGAACGTGACCTTTCGAAACTCCAACTTAGACTTGTGATACCCCCCCGTGGGGATACCGGGGGTCGTTTCTATAAATAGTTCCCCCACCTTCTGGAAGTTATGTGCTTGTAGCTTCCTCTAATCTGTCAATCTCTTTGACTCTGCCTTTTCCCTTTGCTTACTGTCATCTACTATCTTTCTGCCTTACCGGTCCATTCTCCTGCCTTTTTTCACGAAACACTTTTAAAAACATTTCCTTCAGCCGAAGTCGGACTTGCTGGGCCTAACTATTTCTTAGGGCAGCATGACGCATCTGCGCTCATAATTGACAGGTAACTGTCTGGGCGATCGAAGAAAAAGAAGAAGACTTGTGATATGTAGAACAAAAAGATATGTTTGACGTCACTGACTATCTCTTATACGGGTCTTCAATCGGCCACCTTCATCAGGTTGAAGATTTTGCCGATATTGAAAAACAAAATGGAAAAATAAGAAGAAAGAAGGGTCTTTCCTGGCATTGCAGTACCTCCAGGATCGACAACTATCTGTATTTATGTAAATGTCCCAATGTCACCTGTACCAGGTCAGAGGAGGTTAAGCGAAATGTTCTTCAAATGTTATAACATGAGGGCCAAGAGAGGGGGCATTCCATTCTATAATCATGTGGCTTGTTTCTTGACACACTTCGTTCTATGAGAAGGTTGACTTGAATGAATTATGTACATTGTATTTATAAATTTGACTCTCTCTCTCTCTCTCTCTCTCTCTCTCTCTCTCTCTCTCTCTCTCTCTCTCTCTCTCTCTCTCTCTCTCTCTCTCTCTCTCTCTCTCTTCTTCTCTTCTTCTTCTTCTCTCTCTCTCTCTCTCTCTCTCTCTCTCTCTCTCTCTCTCTCTCTCTCTCTCTCTCTCTCTCTCTCTCTCTCTCTCTCTCTCTCTCTCTCTCTCTTCTCTCTCTCTCTCTCTCTCTCTCTCTCTCTCTCTCTCTCTCTCTCTCTCTCTCTCTCTTCTTCTTCTTCTTCTTCCTCTCTCTCTCTCTCTCTCTCTCTCTCTCTCTCTCTCTCTCTCTCTCTCTCTCTCTCTCTCTCTCTCTCTCTCTCTCTCTCTCTCTCTCTCTCTCTCTCTCTCTCTCTCTCTCTCTCTCTCTCTCTCTCTCTTCTTCTTCTTCTTCTCTCTCTCCTCACTCTCTCTCTCTCTCTCTCTCTCTCTCTCTCTCTCTCTCTCTCTCTCTCTCTCTCTCTCTCTCTCTCTCTCTCTCTCTCTCTCTCTCTCTCTCTCTCTCTCTCTCTCTCTCTCTCTCTTCTTCTTCTTCTTCTTCTTCTTCTTCTCTCTTCTCTCTCTCTCTCTCTCTCTCTCTCTCTCTCTCTCTCTCTCTCTCTCTCTCTCTCTCTCTCTCTCTCTCTCTCTCTCTCTCTCTCTCTCTCTCTCTCTCTCTCTCTCTCTCTTCTTCTTCTTCTTCTTCTTCTTCTGCTTGTTCTCTCCCTCTCTCTTTCTCTGAATCTTGTTTGTCTATGGATGTTGTAAGGAGAGAATGAGGGAGAGGGAGATAATAAGGGAGGGAGATATAGAAAGAAAGACAGACAGACAGAGACCGGGGCGGATT
>CM065682.1:33699931-33702431 GCA_017654935.2 Phymorhynchus buccinoides | reverse complement strand
CACGTAACTACATACAAACGCATCAAAACAGCACGTAACTGAATAGTGTTTGATATATAGCCTTGAGGTTCGGACCCGTGATTTGAGCGCGCGCGATCATGCGCACACGCGCGCACAGAAAAATTCATGACAACTGTGTTATAGACCATTCATCAAGAAATGTTGTGAAACAAACTGCATTGAAATACATCCAAACTTCGCGAGATATTAGCGATTATGTGTTTCGGGGTTTGAACCCCGTAAGTGGCGCGACCTTGACCTTAATGTAAAACTAAATACATCAGTGGATAGCTTGCATCTTGGCAAACTAGTATACCAAATTTGATGATGATAGACTGAATAGTTTTTGAGAAAAACGGACGAATAGCCGGACGGACGGAGGCACGCCGGACGGACACCGGACGGACCAGACAAAAACAATAGCTCCCCGAACCTTCGGCTCGGGGACTAAAAATACATCACTCACCGTCAACACGGAGAGCCACATGAGCAGCAGCGTGCGAACTTCCTCAGCAGGGCACAACATCATGGTGATGATAGACAGCTGAGTCTGCATGCAGCCTTTAGGGGCTGCCTACACAGATCTCTTAGTAGCTTCCTACCTCATCAACCACACACACGAACTGCTCCCAGACAGCTGCATGATCGTCTTGATCATCCTTCACCACACACGGATCCTCCAGTACAGTGATCAGTGGCCACGTCAGTGGGTGATGTCACTGATGTGTGCACTCGACCTACTGTGCAGACAGTCAAGGAAAGGCTGGGGTGTCGTTATCAAGAATCTCTTCGCTAAAAGAAATTCGCTTTTTAGTTTGATACATTTGATGTTAGGCTAGGTACATTATAGTCACAGAGGCGTATCTGTGAAATTCGGGCTGCTCCCACATGGAGACCGCGACGCAGCCCACTGTTGTTGTTTTGTTTTTGTTTTTTTGCATGCGCTTTTTGTGTGACTGGTGAGGAAAGGAAGGGAGGGGGTAAATGTTGACCAAATGACAACTTTGTCGTTGCCATTGGCTTTAACGTGTGCTAAGTGCATGAGCACACGGGACCTCGGGTTATCGTCTCATCCGAAAGACTCCACGTTCAGACCGCAAGGCCTAGTGTAAAGTGAGAGGAAACATCCCCTGTACCCAGGTTCGAAATCGGGTTTACTTGACACGAAGCGAACGCGCTACCACTGTGCCACTCTACACATGTATCAGTATGGGTTAAGCCCAGTCAGTGAAATTGCCCATTTTGCATAAACGGGTGCTGTGTGCACAATAATTGCATGCAGTCGAGTTAGGTTGGTAGTGTCCTAAAGGCGAATATCAAAGCTAACAGGAGCTGACTTTTCAGTTTGCTAAATTTGATGTAGGCCTATGAATATGCTAGGCACCAGGGCCTGTATTCACGTTGAGATAGCATGAGACTTAGCATCATGCTAACTTAGAAGCTCTTCCAATGTCCTATAGGATTTAATAGGACCTTTGGAAGAGCTTCTAAGTTAGCATGATGCTAAGTCTCATGCTATCTCAACGTGAATACAGGCCCAGGCTTCTCCACTGTAAACACACTGTAGCCCAGCCCACCGGAATAGCGGCTTGTCCCCTCTGTTACCTGGCTGTCATGGTCGGACACGTCAAACGGGCATGCAACATGCGCAATGTCCAGTCCGTGAAGTTGCCCATTGATTTTCATTAGATTTTGATTGATTGATTGATTTAATTTAAAGTCTGTTCACACAATGGTGATATTAGACTTTACATTTTTGAAAAATAATTTCAGTGTGTGTGCGTGTGCGTGTATGTGAATATGTGTGCGTGTGTATGAGTAAGTGTAACACCATGCATATGATTTTATGTCTGTTAATGGAAGGGGGGGGGGGGGGCAGGAATTAATAGCCCCTCAAAAAGTAACAAAGAAAACAAAATCAAAGTTAATTAACTCATGAACTATAATAATCTTGCAATTCCAGAGCTGGATAAGACTGTAGCAATTTTGATCATTTCATGACTGTAAACTACATCTTTTAAAGTTCCAATTTGTGCAACTTGTATCCCAGATAGTTTGACGCGTTGATGATAATCACAGCACACATTCTAAAATAATGTCGCTTGAACTCTATTGTCGTGACCACTTCCGCATTCTACATCTTTAGAAAATTTGGTCTTGCACGAGTTTAATCGAATTATGTAGATAAGGCTAGATCAAGATCTTGAACATAATAATATCATAGATTTTGAAGGAAGCTTTATTTCGGGTTGATCTTCACATTGGATTTTCCATTAGATAGGCAAACGGGGTTTGCCATTTTCATACTCCCTCCTTCCGACCTGCCATCTGGGAAACTGCTGTGGATGGAAAATATTGTTCGTTCATCAACTCACAGAGATCTGTAATTGGTTCAAGCAAATAATAAACCACACATGCAGATGAGTTTGAAATTCTTTTGCAGCAAATTTTTTTTAATAATCTGGAGTTGGAGTCAATAATTGTGTCTTTTAAAGTGTGT
>CM065682.1:33689931-33694931 GCA_017654935.2 Phymorhynchus buccinoides | reverse complement strand
AGCGTTCTCCCATGCGCGAAGTGCATGTTTGGGGGATAAGTATTATAGGAAATCAAAGAATGAAATAGTGAGGCCAAGAGAGGAGATGACGAAATTGAACAAAGGGTAATTACTCTCTTTTTCTAATTAACTCCCCTCCACCAAAGTTGATTATGATACCATTCACCTAGCAGTGCGTGGGTCAGAACCAAAGTGAGACAAGCAAAGCATCATTCTTAAAAAAGAATGTGCCAAGCTCGCCTTTATGACCCTCACTGTGTGGGTGAGGGTCATAAAGGCGAGCTTGGCACATTCTTTTTTAAGAATGATGTGAGGGTCATAAAGGCGAGCTTGGCACATTCTTTTTTAAGAATGATGTGAGGGTCATAAAGGCGAGCTTGGCACATTCTTTTTTAAGAATGATGCTTTGTTTGTCTCACTTTGGTTCTGACCCACGCACTGCTGAATGTGCCAAGCTCGCCTTTATGACCCTCACTGTGTGGGTGAGGGTCATAAAGGCGAGCTTGGCACATTCTTTTTTTAAGAATGATGCTTTGCTTGTCTCACTTTGGTTCTGACCCACGCACTGCTAGGTGAATGGTATCGTAATCAACTTTGGTGAAGGGGAGTTAATTAGAAAAAGAGAGTAATTACACTTTGTTCAATTTCGCTATATAGGAAATGAGAGCGGTTCAATATGTGATGTTCAACAGTGCTGCAGCATAATGGTACAGCTTAGTATTTGTGTGGAAGACTATGACTCTCAAACATTGGGGCAACTGCACTGGCTCCAGTGCTGCAGCCAAAGGGGTTGGTTGGCCTTTGGGGACCTTCTCCAACGCCAGCTGTCCTCACATCTCTTTGGCCGAGAGAGTGGGGGTGTGCCCTTGGCAAGGATCCTTCCACTGTAAACAAATTTGAGCCCAGCCCACCAGAATCGCGGCTGCCCCCTCTGCTATCTGGCAGTCATAGTCGGAAACGACAGAAACAAAGCGTACAAACTCTTTTCTCAAAGTCAAATATTTATGTGTCATGGATGACCTCAATGACTGTAAACTCAGATGTATCAGATTATACTGAGATTCTGTTTTCTGTGTGCATTATAAAGAAAATGAGGTTTTTTTGAAAGGGAATTTTCAAAGTATGCAAAATGTAATAATAATAATATAATAATAATAATAACAATGAATATTTATGGCGCTTAATCTTTATACAAAAAGCCCTAAGCGCTTACAACCATAAAAACAAAAGAATATGAAATAATAGGATGAAACAATACATAAATAAACACACACACCCCGCACATCCCACACCTACACACACGCGGACACGCACACACACACACACACACACGCACACACACACACACACACACACGCACGCACGCACGCACGCACATACACACGCACGCACGCACGCACGCACACACGCACACACACCGGTTCAAAGGATGAGTTTAGAACTACAGGGAGAGATATATTAAGATTTGAAGAGAGCTTGAAAGAAGAGAGGTTGTTTGAGGTTCGTAAGACCAGAAGGGAGGTTGTTCCAAGAAGAGGGAGCCGGGAAAGAAAAAGAGCGTTCGCCAAGAGTTCTAGCTCGGAAACGAGGGATCTGGAGAACGGGAGTGTCAGAGGAAGAGCGTAGCTGTCTGGAAGGAGTGTAGGCCTACATGGTCAGAAGATCGGAGAGATAGGAAGGGGCCAGACCATTCAGCGACTTGTAACACAACAGAGAAAGTTTATACTCGATATGCAGGGGTGGGGGGGTGGGGGGGGGGGGGTGTCTGTAAAAATATAACGGCTGATCTTGATCTTGAAGCTTTTTTTTGTTTGTTCAAGTACTATAATTCAAATGTTGCCAAAATGGTCCAAGGGAAGCAACTCCAGGTATTTGACACAAAAAGCAATCCAGAGTATTGCCCCTTTGACAAGACAGGGGAAGTTGGAGTACTGTAGGCCAAGCTACAGGTGCTTTTGGTAGCACCAGGTTGCGCTGCATCAGTGCTTTCTAGTTTTAACTAAAACCTCAGTAAGCTTCAGAATCATTGATCCAAAAAGTGTTCACTTTTTGTTCTTCTGACGTTTCCATTTATGATTACTATTTGTCAGTCTGATTCACGTTGAGATAGCATGAGACTTAGCATCATGCTAACTTAGAAGCTCTTCTCTATCCCAAAAGTCACTTTTAGACAAAGAATGTTCTCTGGGGGACTCTGCCACACACGCCCTTCAAGTTAAATCCTTTCTAGATAGGACATTGGAAGAGCTTCTAAGTTAGCATCATGCTAAGACTACTGCCTGGAAGAAGAACAAACCATTATTTGTCATGCTATCTCAACGTGAATACAGGCCCAGCTCAGTTTAATGATGTTATCAAGTCTTTGATATTGAATATCCCAAGTCCGCCTTTGTTGATATTTTAGCTGCTGCTGTGTTTCTTTATTAAATCTTTGTGTTTTTAGTCTTTGTTGTAATCTTTATTAAATCCCGCCTTTGTTGATATTTTAGCTGCTGTGTGTTGTCTTTATTAAATCCCGCCTTTGTTGATATTTTAACTGCTGCTGTGTTGTCTTTATTAAATCCCGCCTTTGTTGATATTTTAGCTGCTGCTGTGTTGTCTTTATTAAATCCCGCCTTTGTTGATATTTTAGCTGCTGCTGTGTTGTCTTTATTAAATCCCGCCTTTGTTGATATTTTAGCTGCTGCTGTGTTGTTTTTGTTATTAAATCTTTTCTTTTGGGTTTCAATTTCGACTCTATTTAATTTTGTTGTGAATTTGACTGAACCCAGCAGTCAATCTACGTTTTTTCCAATGCTGCTTTTCTCTTTATCTTGTCTTCTGTCTTCCAAGTTATCTAATTTTATTACTGAGTTTATTTTGTCAATGTTGACGACTTGCTTTCTCTGTCTAAAATTTGGTGTTTTGCTCTTCACGACTTGCTAATGAGATTATAGTCAATTCCTTTTTATGTATTCTGTGTTCCTTTCTGCATTTGTCATCATAGCCAGAAAGATCTCTGTTAATATTCAAAACAAATCTCTTTGCAAAACTAGATAGGTATGGTTAGTTGCATTTAGTTTCTAAATCTCTCTCTATTTTAGTGTTTCCCACTCCTTCATCATGCGCTTTATACCATTCTTTATCTTTCCGTTTTTCGAAATTATCTATTTTTATGAATGAGTTTATTTTGTCTATATTGATACCTTGCTTTGAATATCTTAATCAGCGAAGTTTTGAGACTTCTGGACTCTTTCCACAAGCTTAGTGAGCATCAAGATACCTCGTTCTTCATTCCAACAACAACTGTCCTCAGTTGTCTGGTTTATCAGTCGGATGCAGCATTGATTCGCCACGTCTTCAGTGAATTCATCAGTGGAGCAAGAGCTCGCGCTTACAAGGCTGAGGCCTGCTAACAGGGCCACCACGACAAGAGGCGACATGAGGAAGGCGAGAAGCAGAGAATGATGGAAAAGAAGCAGTGACAGTCGTACAGCCCTGAGTACAGATGCGTATTTCCCCTGGACTTCCAAGCCTTTTATTACATTCATTGTAATCCCTTTTGACGCAAAGTTTGATGTAGTATGATAGGGTTTAATCGGTGCGAGTTTTCATTGAAAGATTAGAAGAAATATTTCACATGGAATAGATCTGCTATTTACTCTGCTACCGTAACTGGCATCTTTATTATCATCCCTGAAACAGTTGCGTTCTTTTTTGTCGTCATCGTCGACATAAAATTATCATCCTCATCATCATCCTCATCATCATCATCATCATCAACAGCAGCAACAGCAGCAGCATTACCACTACCATCATCGTCGTCATGATCATCACCATCAATTTAAGTTTCAAATAAACAATATATGTTGTTTTTTAAAATTAAAAACATTCAGGCTTGTACCTGCCTATCATATACATGGGCTTACCGTTGTGAACGTCTTCATAACTAGAAAGCAAAAATGCATTGCAAACCTATGCTATGTGATAACTTGTTGTCAATGTCCTTTTCATAAACCAGCTGAGTGCATTAAGGAGTCATGATCAATAAGCCTATAGTTAAGATCGGTATGTAACTGTATTTATTACGTTGTAGAACCCAATTTGTGATTTTTTATGCAACGGATAAGATCCTTGTTTCTAAATGACAATCCACGTAGATCCTTTACTCAAAACATAAGACTACAGACAGAGAGACACACAAAGAGACAAGGACATTACAAAGCATCAAAAGAACAAGAGACAAAGCCTTCAAGGCTCACTCGCTTTGTGTTTTAGGAGACAGGTCTAAATGCCAGATCTAAACGTGATAGACAAAAAGGTCAAAGGTCAAGGTCATAATGGTTACGAAGATCATCAATACTAAACATTCCATAGCATCTTAAGCTGGTTTACCTACTTGCCAAATTTGGAGATTGTATCTGCCAGGATGTAACAGATACAGCCAAAACAAATAATTGACGATGTTCAAGGTCAAAGGTCAAGGTTACGATCAAGATGGTAAAACTCACCCAGTATACCATATCACCTTAAGGTAATACATCATCATGCCAAATTTGGGGGACCATAACTGCAAAGTTGTGCAATATATATGACCAAGACAAAAATAATGTGCTAAAGTGCAAAGGTCAAGGTCATTGATTAATTTTAACATGCAATTTATGTTTCTTGAAAGCTTGCATAAACATCCATATGTGTGAAAGTGTGATCGATCAACGCCTTTTAGATCCCGAGAAAAGGCAAACTTTAAAGTTATCACAGACAGACAGACACACAGACATACATACACACAGACACATGTACACCTGGAAAACTGAAGAAACACGGGAACATAGACTCACTTCGTTGACACGAGTGAGCGAAAAGGTGTGAAAAAGTTGCTAAGAATTCATTAATTAACACGGGGCTAATATAAAAACAGTTTGAACAACTAATTTGATAAATGGGATTTTGACTTGATTTAATTCTCTTATAATGGAAAAAGAATACAACGAAATTTTCTTGTGAAAACAATTTAAACA
>CM065682.1:33677431-33684931 GCA_017654935.2 Phymorhynchus buccinoides | reverse complement strand
TCCTTTGAGTGAAGACTGCCCTGTTTTAATCCTGTCATAATTCATCAAAACTTACGTCCAAAGGGATTACAATGAATGTGATAAAAGCTTGGAAGTCCAGAGGGAAGCAGCATCTGGACCCAGGGCTGTACGACTGTCACTGCTTCTTTACCATCATTCTCTGCTTCTCGCCTTCGTCATGTCGCCTCTTGTCGTGGTGGCCCTGTTAGCAGGCCTCAGCCTTGTAAGCGCGAGCTCTTGCTCCACTGATGAATTCACCGAAGACGTGGCGAATCAATGCTGCATCCGACTGATAAACCAGACAACTGAGGACAGTTGTTGTTGGAATGAAGAACGAGGTATCTTGATGCTCACTAAGCTTGTGGAAAGAGTCCAGAAGTCTCAAAACTTCGCTGATTAAGAGATTCAAAGCAAGGTATCAATATAGACAAAATAAATTCATTCATAAAAATAGATAATTTCGAAAAACGGAAAGATAAAGAATGGTATAAAGCGCACGATGAAGGAGTGGGAAACACTAAAATAGAGAGAGATTTAGAAACTAAATGCTACTAACCATACCTATCTAGTTTTGTAAAGAGTTTTGTTTAGAATATTAACAGAGATCTTTCTGGCTATGATGACAAATGCAGAAAGGAACACAGAATGCATGAAAAGGAATTGACTATGGTCTCAATAACAAGTCGTGAAGAGCAAAACACCAAATCATAGACAACACAGAGATCGTGATTGTTTTAAATAACAAGTGTGTCGCCACAGACATGTACGTCCTTTACCTGTTACGCCCCCTTATCTCCCCTCTCACTCTCACCCCCCCCCCCCCCCCCACCCCACATCTTAGCCCCCACCTTCTTGACGTCCTTTGGGTGATACACTGCCACACAACATTTGAGGTTATTTCTTGCTGTGGTTCAAGAGATATCAGACAGAGGGTGACGAAAACGAAAATGGAGAACATGTCTGCCGCTCTGCGACACCCCCAGGGCATAGTTGATGTATTATTGTCTTTCTCTGTTTGCTTTGCAGCCACACATAGAATTTAAAGTGATTTCATGAAGTAGCTCACGAGATATAAAAGGGTGAGAAAAACAACAACGGAGAACGTGTCTGCCACTCGGCGACACCCCCAGGACATAATTAATATGTTATGCACAATGACTTCTACTCAGTGTATTTCGATCACAGACAAAATGTCATGCGAAATATATATATATCTCGTTATGGTTTATTTTTCTTCCAGGCAGATGTGTCTGCAAAGGAGCGTCTAGAAATGCAGTATGTGAGTACACACAAGTTCCAGAGGAGAGGGGACTCTGTACAGCACTCGGCTTTTCGGACTGTGCTGTTTCGCTCCGACTGATGGGGCAATCGTTCGCGCAGGTGGAGTGTGGTATACACAAGCAACTGACCAAGCTAGTGTTTATACATAATTCGTGCGCATCCTGCCACTAGCTAGACATTCAGCTATAATCAATGCACAATGCTAACTTCTGCACTGTCCATCGGCACATCTTCATCCCCACCCCCAAAGGCCGTGTTCTACCATAGACTGGCAGACAAGAGGTAAGGGCTTAGCGGGTGTTGAGACCAATTGGATTGAATGTCTGTAATGCCCTTATCCAGAAGGTATCGCGTTTCAGTCTTGAAGATCGGAGGTTCCAGAACTGTTTCTCTATGGCAATACATTTGAGCCCTGTAAGTGATTGTTTTGTAAACAGAATGCCTCTGGTTTTGTTTATGTCAGATCTGTGCTGGTAGAAACTTACTACCGTGTGTGGCTGCATTTTTCACAGTATAATAGATAGACCATGTTTGTTGAATCACATGTCATGTTTGTTCTGATATGGAAGGTTTCGCTGGTAGAGTGGCTGTTGAAGGTTTGTGAAGGTCTCCTCCGTCTGCATGATCGGCCTGCAATTTGACTGTCCAGTGGTTGTCAACTTGAGCAAGAAGACATTCTACAAGAGAATGGTGTCCTCTTTGCACCAAACTGAATGTCCATAATATAAGCAAACCAGCACTAAGTTAATCCAGAAATAGTAAAAATGTTTGTAAAATAACAAAAATAATAATGTGCTAAAATTATGACTCAAAAATATAAGACATGATTAGACATCGGTCTGCAATCTGCAATTTGACTGCCCAGAGAGAGAGAGAGAGAGAGAGAGAGAGGAGAGAGAGAGAGAGAGAGAGAGAGAGAGAGAGAGAGAGAGAGAGAGAGAGAGAGAGAGAGAGAGAGAGAGAGAGAGGAGAGAGAGAGAGAGAGAGAGAGAGAGAAGAGAGAGAGAGAGAGAGAGAGAGAGAGAGAGAGAGAGAGAGAGGCCGTTTCTTTGTTAGGCATTAGCACCTCTTTAATAATAATAATAATAATAATGGGAATTTATATAGCGCTCTTTCTCACATGAGCTCAGTGCGCTTTACATTGATAACAAGAACATTAAAGGCAAACAAATAATTAATCATTAGAAAGTAAAATAAGCACGATGCCTACACACAACGTTCTCTTACTTCCTTACTCACACACACACACACACACACACACTCACACACACACACACACACACACACACACACACACACACACACACACACACACACACACACACAACACACACACACACACATATACACACACATGCATGCGCACACGCACACTCGCACACAATTAATTATACAAGTAAAATAGTTACAACATGAACATTCTAAGAAGAAACATAGAGACCACATTCACATTCCCAATCAAGTTTGAATACAATACTGCAACTTGAAATAAAATCATACTGCCATCGACATATCAATTACATGACTAATTATAATAGACAAATTTTGCAAAAACAAAAATACCCTTCTACCTCATTGACAAGCATTTAAAGTTTACAAGACGTAGACATTCTACATACAAAATACGAATAATAAAATAATTATAAATAATTTTTTTACAAGATTTCTGCAATAAAACTGACTCCCCCCCCCTACACACACACACACACACACACACACACACACACACACACACACACACACACACCTCACTCACAAACACTAATCAATCATAATATGTCCGAAACAAGTGAGTTTTAAGGGCAGAGCGAAAGGCGGAAATAGAGTCAGATCGAGTTGTGGGAGGGAATTCCATGGAGGGACACAGACAGAAAACGATTTCGTGTGGACCCGAGGACTGAAGACTGACGGCACCTGTGTGTTTCAGAGGCCTGCTATTGTGACCCGGAAAGGCTGACCGGTGCCCCAACAAAGGACTAGCTGACCAGCCCTAGGACATCACCGGACAACGCTCAGTACGTTCACTTTGTTCGTGCATGAGTCAGTCTCTGTCAGTCTTTAAGGCTAATCTCAAAACGCACTTCTTCTCTCAATGCTAATGCTTGTGATGGGTCTGCATGACTGAAGTGTGCGCGGATTAGATGGGAGGAGGGGAACGGGGCATGTAGTAACTGAGTTTGTTTGTTTGTGTGTGTGCGCGTGTGCGTGCGTGTGTGTGTGTGTGTGTGTGTGTGTGTGTGTACGCGCGTATATGTGTGTGTGTGCACATGTGTGCGTTGATGTGAGTGTGTTTGTGTGTGGGGAGGGAAGGATGCGTTTGTGTATACCAATGTGTATATATGTGTGTGCATGTTTGTATATCTACGAGCATGCATGTGTTTGCGTGAGGGTGACGGGGGGAATGCGAACACGTCTGAGTATGTTCGATATGTATGATGTAATCTTGCATGTGGAATGAATTTTAGGTGATGGTGGGAATGCGAACACGTCTGAGTATGTTCAATATGTATGATGTAATCTTGCATGTGGAATGAATTTTAGTTTTGTTAAGCGCCATGAGTAGTTCATCTAGAATGTGCGCTCTATAAATATATTGATATTATTATTATTATTATTATTATTATTGTTATTATTGTTATTATTGTTATTATTGTTATTATTATCATTATTATTATCATTATTATTATTATTATTATTATTATTATTATTATGAGTCACGTTTCGTTTTGTCTCACTGTCAGTCAGATACCAGCCAGAAAATAAAATCAGTGACAACAAAAGCCACCTGTACTTCAGACATTGAGGCAAGATCAGAACTGAAAAGTAAAGATGCATCTAAACGTTCGATTACATCTCCTATTCCTCCATAGGAACTTTTAAGAGAGCACATTGTGACATTTCAAACGACGATTTAAAACAAAGAGTGATAATCCTCATCTCCTGGCCCTGTCATTTCGTTCCCATATTCATTCACATTATTCTAACCATTTAAAGGCATCTACTGATGGCTCTCTGATTGACAATCATGTAACATGTGCTGGGGTTGTCATTTCTGTCCAGACTAAAGAACGAACTGGTGAAGGCATAAAGCTGAAGGACATTATATTTTCACGGCAGAGCTGGTAGCCATTCTTACGGCTCTGCGATACATTGTTAACCTTCATATGATTATGTTTCGAATTCGTTTTTGAGTTGACTCTAAATTTGTCTTACTTACACTAAAATCCATGAAGATTAGAGACAGATCTGACTTAATAATCGAACTTAATCATCTTATTCGTGTTCTCATTCAAAAGGCTTCTATTGTGACCTTCACTTGGGTTCCATCACTTTGTGGCATTTATGGAAATGAACGAGCAGACCGAGTGGCTAGAAGAGGTGCACGAAATATAATCGGTTGTGAAAATATTAACATTCCTGTAATATAATTGCATAGACTTTTAGAAAAAGACATCTGTAATGTAAATTCACATACCGCTTGCAACGTTTCTTTGTTAAATCAATTTTCATGAGAAATTTCTAGTTTATGTTTTAGACTTAGATTTAATTCTTTAAAATGTAAACATGTTAATACTGCAGGATATATATGTGGGGATTAACTGTCAACATATATGTATACTGTTTGACTATTCCCTTTCCAATTACCTGCAAATCCTTCAGTATATGATTTGAAATTCTAACTTCAAATTACTTAATTTGGTCTTATGTATCAAAAATAGTTACTTCACAGTCCAATTGGTGTGTTAGTACGGTTTTCTCCAAACAGCGTCAGGTTTGGTTGTTCTTGGTAACTGATTTAAGCTTTTATTATGTTTGAATTTATAAAATAATATCCGTCTAGTTTTGATATCAATCATTTATAATAATTATTTTATAATCGTCTAAAACCACATTACGTGAACAGACGTTAAATCAAAGTTCACCAAACCAAACAAAACAAACCAGCCAGAAAACATTCCGTCCGTTCACTTCAAGACATGACGAGTTGAGTTAGACTCATCAACAAGACTGTCCTTAACATCCAGGCAGTAAAGATTAGTGATCTCTGGTCATTTGTATTTGAACTCTCAGTGCCGTTCATCGCTCTCTATTTAGCTCTGCCTCTTTGTTCTTTTTTCTTCTTCTGTTGTCACATTTACCAGTGCGTACGTTAAAACACCTGCTTCTGGAAATAGAAGGTGGTCGCTACCACAGAAGAAGAAAGGTCATAGACGTACTACGTGCTTTAGTGCTGCAGCTAAAGGGATCGGTTGGCCCTTGGGGACTTTCCCCAATGCCAGCTGTCCTCAACTCCCTTTGGCCGAGCGAGTGGGGTTGTACCCTGGGCAAGGCTTCTCCGCTATAAACAGATTTTTTAGCCCAGTCCGCTTGGAAAAGCAGCTGTCCCCTCTGCTATCTGGCAGTCATCGTCGGAAACGACAGACAGGCATACAAAAATATGCACGTGTACTGCTGCCACGGGCCTCCTTAGCCGTGTCTGTCTATGGCTTGTTTTCTTGTTGTTAATTGATGTTTTGTGCATGCGGACAGGTCACCAAGACGTAAGCTGTTCGGACATCTAGCTTCCATATGATTCACCACCAGCACCAGCACCAGCACCAGCAACAACAGATAACACAGCCAGACCAACAACATCGGCATTAACATCAATATTAACTACTATTATTTTTGGTTTCCATTGCAAATGTCCTGGAACAATGATTACAAACAGTTCTCCTTTAATTCTGTGAAATGACAGCTATACGTTTGTCTTTCTCGCTTTATTTTGGGATGTATGTATCTATCGTTGTGTTTCTTTCTTTCTTTTTGGTTATCCTGTTGTGGTTTTTTTTGTTGCCTCCTTCTCTTTATACGAGCTAGTGTTTTGTCTTGCTGCTGTTGAAGTTGTTGAGTTGTCATGTCAGAGCCGATGATGCTAACTAGTTTTACGTACATGTATGCCAACTGGATGGAATAAAACTATCACGCAGCATTGGATTGTTTCTGCCTTTTGTCGCTTTCTTCTAACCTGCACTTTATCTTCGCTGCCTTCATCTTCACCACCTCTCTCTGCCGGTCTGTCTCTGTCTGTGTGTCTGTCTGTGTGTCTATCTGTGTGTGTGTGTGTGTGTGTGTGTGTGTGTGTGTGTGTGTGTGTCTCTCTTCTCTCTCTCTCTCTCTCTCTCTCTCTCTCTCTCTCTCTCTCTCTCTCTCTCTTCTCTCAACACACACACACACACACACACTCTCACACGCGCTCTCTCTTCAATCACTCACACACACGCATACACACACCCGCCGTTCAATCACCCACCCCCCCCCCCCCCCCCACTTCTGCATCTACTCTCTGGGATAGTGCGAGTGAAATACATTTTAAGCAAATAAGTTGGTTGCATGAAAGAGCTATAAAACTAATTCTGCAAACAATCTACCGCCATAACAATAAATGACTACAAATCACCAAATATACTACCATTTGAAGATATACTCTACTTCAATCAATGTGTTTGTATGTGTACAATATAGACCCTAGTAAATGCCAAATCCCCCTTAAAAACATTCGAAGCGTTGGTGTCAATACTAATCGACATGTACATAAGCTTACCTTTACTCTGGGGGAAGAGTTTGGAACAAATTACCATCATCTTTAAAGGTGGACCCTGACGGATGCGTTTTTGCCAAGAAACACGTCGATACCACCAGAAAGACAGCCTTTTCAAGGATCGGAACACTCACTTTGCTCTGGTTTCCTAGAAATTAAACCGTCAAAACGGCGATTCCTCCTTGGCGGAGATACCGGAGAGAGTAGCCATTTTGGATGGGGTGGGTGGGGGTCACTCATTGTGGTTGAAGCGTTTTCTTTTTTTTGTAGTGCAGTAAAAAAAAGAAAAAAAGAAAAGGGAGCTATTTCCTTTGTTGTGAGCGAAACTCCTTTAGATAAACTGTATAACATTTAAAAATAAAAAATTAAAAAGGCTTGTATTGCGAAAAATTCGTGCAAACGATTTGGCGGCCATTAGAAAGAGACGGCAAACGCCTTCTCTTTGGGTGAAAAAAAATTGACTTCCAGCACCTCCGCCAAGGAGGAATCGCAGGATTTGACGGTTTGATTTCTCGGAAATCAGAGCAAAGTGAGTGTTGCAATCTCTGTAAAGGGTGTTTTCCTGGTGATCTCGACGTGTTTCTTACAAAAAACGAATCCGTCAGGGTGCCCCTTTAAAGTCACTCACTCTGTCTACC
>CM065682.1:33667431-33672431 GCA_017654935.2 Phymorhynchus buccinoides | reverse complement strand
GAGAGAGAGAGAGAGAGAGAGAGAGAGAGAGAGAGAGAGAGAGAGAGAGAGAGTGAGAGAGAGAGAGAGAGAGAGAGAGAGAGAGAGAGAGAGAGAGAGAGAGAGAGAGAGAGAGAGAGAGAGAGAGAGAGAGAGAGAGAGAGAGAGAGAGAGAGAGAGAGAGAGAGAGAGAGAGAGAGAGAGAGAGAGAGTCTCACCCTTTCTTGCAGCTGCAGTAGAGGCTCACCAGCACAATGATGAGAAGCAGAGCGAAGATGATGCCCCCTATGAGGGCTGCTTTCTTATACTCTGCGAAGAACGCTGTAAAAAATAGTATTTTCCAGAGATTAAACATAGACAGAGAACCCTCTATCCCTAAAATGGCCCGCAACTAGGCCTACAATCCGGGGGACCGGCACCACCAAGACTACCACAGGCGGTCCAAACAGTAACTAATACCTATAACAAAAGAAAGAACTGTGTGTGTCTGTCTGTCTGTCTGTTTGTTCGCCATGTAATAATAATAATAATAATAGTACATTTATATAGCGCTTTACCTCAGATGAGTCCAAAGCGCTTTACAATCAATTATTCATCAACAGACAACAAAAACAACATTCAAGAGTGACACCAACCACCAACAGCGCATATACAAAGCAACTCTCTCTCTCTCTCTCTCTCTCTCTCTCTCTTCTCTCTCTCTCTCTCTCTCTCTCTCTCTCTCTCTCTCTCTCTCTCTCTCTCTCTCTCTCTCTCTCTCTCTCTCTCTCTCTCTCTCTCTCTAACACACACACACACACACACACACACGCACACACACACGCACACACACACGCACACGCACACACACACGCACACGCACACACGCACACACGCACGCACACACACACACACACAATTATTGGCGCCAACTCGTTCATACCCCATTCGGTAAGCCACAGCAACCGAGCCGCACGGACTGACCTCATACACCAACACACATACACAAACACCCTCACACACAACGTACGCACGCAGACAGACACACAGACACGCACACAGACACACACACACATTCGTGCACACACAACCCACAAAACCAAAATACACACAAGCACACACACATTCATGCTCACACACATGTAACGCCTGCATTGGCTAATGGTGATTACTTTGTCTATATTTTACTCATAATATTTTTGTTTGTGGCACAAGCACACAACCTATAACTCACTTTGTCGGTCTGTCGGTCTGTCGGTCCAAAATTGTCGCACATATTGTAAAAGAGAAAGAAAAGTACAGACAGAAAAAAATACTTGGGCATAAAGTAACATTTCAGTTGTCATATCTACAGTCCTGAGGTATGGAAAGAATTGTATATTGAACAGAGCACATGAATCTTCATTTTAAAGCGTACAAAATAATACAGACACTGCAACAGACACGACGAGTATGCAGTGCTTCTTTCGATGAGTATAAGTAGGATAAATAGTTTTAAATGTTTTCCAAAAGATATAAACAGTTGCGAAAAGGTGCAGAGATAACATTCTGGTTTACAGATTAAAATTATTGAAAAGCCAGGGGAGGCGACTCAGTGTATGCAATGATTGGGGTGGTAAAAATAGACTGCTGCCACAAACGATTGCGAATCCGCGCTTGTTTTTATACAGTGTTTCTGTTACTAATATGACTGCATCTCATGAGAATGCCATTGAAGTTTCTGGGTATTGCCGATAACAGGTTTCCTTATGTGTGCCACTGTCGTAATTCTGTGCCATCTCTTTCATGTGTATGTTACATTAATCTGAACAAAATAATCAACTTATCACTTTTTGATTTATTTTTCCTTTTCATTTATATTTTGATATGAACTGATCAAATAACATGTGTTTTGTGCTGGATAAAAAGCGCTATATTAATATTCGTTTATTATAATTATTTATTCATATATCACCTATCCAGTACACCCTCTCCCGCTGGGGCTATAGGCACCCCCCCCCCCTCCACATACAACAGATAGAGACAGACTGACATACAGACAATCGGACAGACAGATAGATAGACAGAGCTTGCTTACTACCTAGATAAAAGTAAGCTGTTTTCTTTTCACATCGGTGACCCTCGTACCACTCTGGGCATCTGGAACACAGAAGACCAAGCTCATTTGAAGCCAACCTCTTCTCCTCGTCAACACACACCGTGTAAGGTAAGGGCCCCAAGCTGTGTCCGGGCACAAAATAAATCTGTCAAAAGCTTCAAAATGAATAACGCGACACAACTTGCAAAGACTACACTGAATAGACAATACCATTTTCTATATTCCTGCTAACTGTGGTCTCATCATTCATATAGTAAAAAGCCAAGTGTCCGTAACTCCGCCGTTTTTTGACCGAATCGCTTCAAATTTGCTGTGAGCCCTAACGGGGCGATGACAACACCAACCGAGGCGGCCGTGTCATTTGCGCGGTTTGGCAAATGCGCGAAACGCATATCCGCCGGCCTCTCGGCGCCCGTATCTCCGCTATTTCTGGACGGATTTGGAAGGTAGATGACCGGGGACGGTGACTATCTGTGTGCCAATCCGGAAGCAAATCGATTGGTAAACGCGCGCAATATACGCCGCTTCACCTTCTTACAAATAACTCCGCCGTTTCTTAAGCGAATTGCTTCAAACCTGCCGTCAGGCTTGCTATGGCCGGGGCACAGCCCAGCAGCAAACCTGAAGAGAATCGGTAGAGCGCGTCACTCTCAGAGCAGCGCCAACGGGAAAAGGGGCCTTATAACTCCGCCGTTTCTTAACCGAATCGCTTCAAATTTGCTGTACTCAGCGTTACCAGTACTTGGCGTTACCGTTACTAGGCGCTACTGTTACTAGGCGTTACCGGTACTCGGAGTTGCGCTAGTAATGCACTACAATACAACGCAGTACACATTGCACTACACACTCGAGAACAGCAACATGTTCCTTCTCAATGAAAACTTCCAACGATAAAACTTGGTTGGGGGGTGGGGGTGCTAAACTGCACCTTTGCCGATCATTCTACCTCTCTAAGTAACAAACAACTAATACCAGAACAGCCTAAGCTACCAATTCGCCTTGCTCGGTGCAGGGGGGGGGGGGGGGGGGGGGGGGGGGGGGGGGGGGGGGGGGGGGGGGGGGGGGGGGGGGCACAGAGAGCACAGAGAAGCGAACACTGGCTCTAACATCAAAGCTTTCTCAGAATCCTCACTCACTGCTATACATCAGATTGTGGCGGTACCATAGCCGAGGTTTAACCGAGGCGTGGTTGCTGCTACACCTATATGCATTGTTAATAAAAAATCGGGATTTTACTGGTGTTGCACTGCCTCCGGGCATTGCCTCTGTATTGTTCCCACCATCTTTGTATCTACAAATGTCCCATCATTATGTGTCTGTTCCAGGCCGAGAGGACGTAAAACACCATTTTTCATTCATTCCTCACTCACTGGCAAAACGGGGATCTCAGCTCGCCCAGATCCAAGGCGTAGCACTCTCCCTTCACACAGGCAGCCTGTGCCTTCTCTCCCTTGCTGCACGCCACCTGGTGAGACGCCAGGGTTGGAGATGGCTTATCCCCTTCCTCATATTCCATCCCCAATTTCTCCCAACTTTCGCGTTTAGGCCTTTGTTTGGGTGGTGATGGTTGTCCTCCAGGCCTTTGTTTGGGTGGTGATGGTTGTCCTCCAGGCCTTTGTTTGGGTGGTGATGGTTGTCCTCCAGGCCTACCTGGGTTTCCTTGGCCTTGAGAGAAATAAATCAGAACACAATAAAAAACAAACGGGGGAGGTAACGTTTGACAGATCTCTCATCACCATTGCCATTGAATTTCAAACATGCTGAATGTCAGGCAACATGAGTACTGTCTCTGTTCTTTCTTGTGTATGTTCGTTTGGTTTTTTGTTTGTGGCACAAGCCGCAAACCTATAACTCACTTTGTCGGTCGGTCGGTCCAAAATTGTCGCACATATTGTAAAAGAGAAAGAAAAGCGTGCCACAAACGATTGCGAATCCGCGCTTGTTTCTTTGTAAGTAGCCTATCCAGCGATGTTTCTCTTTCCCTTGTGTGCATCTTCATTTATTTTAGTATTGCTTTTAGTATTGCTGCCACACATAGCATTGTCATTCATTCATTCACGCCTCTCTCTCTCTCTCTCTCTCTCTCTCTCTCTCTCTCTCTCTCTCTCTCTCTCTCTCTCTCTCTCTCTCTCTCTCTCTCTCTCTCTCTCTCTCTCTCTCTGTCGTTTGATGGCGACTGACAATGACAATTTGACTCGGCAGTTGGGTTGGTTTATCTTCAAAGCCTTACAGATTAGAAACAAAATGAAAACAATTTAATTGTGTATGTGAAATATTTTGCACCTCCTTTAGCATAACGAATTTATATATTTAAATCATTTTGTTTTCCTATTGTTCTGCATGATGATGTATGCCCCCCCCCCCCCCCCCCCCCCCCCCCCCCCCCCCCCTCCGCCCCTTCAATTATGAAAATGTGTGTTGATTTAAAAATTGTCAACTCATGATATGGGCCAAGGCCTGAATCATTAACCATTCGCATTATTTAGTAGTAGTAGTAGTAGTAGTAGTAGTAGTAGTAGTAGTAGTAGTAGTAGTAGTAGTAGTAGTAGTAGTAGTAGTAGTAGTAGTAGTAGTAGTAGTAGTAGTAGTAGTAGTAGTAGTAGTAGTAGTAGTAGTAGTAGTAGTAGTAGTAGTAGTAGTAGTAGTAGTAGTAGTAGTAGTAGTAGTAGTAGTTCCTGTATGTTGTTGTTATTATTTGCTATTAATGTTGTTGTTGCTGGTGATCATTTGTCTTCGTTTTTATGTTCAGTTGTAGTGTTGCTTACACGAAGGATAATATTATTTAGGATCAAGGACAGAATAAAAGAATAGGCCCAGCCAAAACTATCAAAGTCGGAAGTCTTTTTCTCGTACACTCTCTCTCTCTCTCTCTCTCTCTCTCTCTCTCTCTCTCTCTCTCTCTCTCTCTCTCTCTCTCTCTCTCTCTCTCTCTCTCTCTCTCTCT
>CM065682.1:33659931-33662431 GCA_017654935.2 Phymorhynchus buccinoides | reverse complement strand
TAGAGTACAGAGTAGACAGTGACAGAGTAGACAGTACAGTAGTATAGTAGTAGTAGAGCAAGAGAAGAACTCATTGCATGGTGCAGTGTTTCTAAACCACGCCTACCCATTGGGCTTTCTGGGAGAGTTGTACTGTGTGTGACGAAATTGTCAATGTGTCACTAGCCAACCAGTATGTTCGCACCGGTGCAAAATACATGTACGTCGAAAAACTACCGGTATAATACCGGTAATACCGGTACGGAAATCCGTATAATTACGTACCTAGATCCACCACAGAGCACGTAAACGATCCAAGGGAACTCACTATGTATTATATAAAAATAATAGATCGTCGGTGAACTAAGTAGCTTCCCCTGTTTGTGTTGCCATTCAGTCATATGGCTGGTACCCACGTGTCGTCATATCCGGCCACAAGTAGCGTGCCATATTATGGGAGACCGCCATCTTAGTCAGTAACTGAGTTTTGTTTGAAAAATGCCAGATCGATGCTGTTTACACACAAATATGACTAAGATGGCGACACTTCCGTTGGATGCGCACGCAGGTGGGGGGGAGCCATTAACGGTCTTTGGAACTAATTGTGTTCGTCACATGTTGTGGACCATTCGGCGTCTTGATGCGATTGATATCTTTCTCCTTTAAGGGGAGTAATTTACCTAATCATGGGGAACTGTGTGTTTGTGTGTGTGGCTGGTATGTGTGGGCCCAAGTGTATGGGAGACCGCCATACCCAGTAACGTGTGTGTGTAGTGTGTGTGTGTGTGTGTGTAATGGGGGGGAGCCATGTGTGTTTGTGTGTGTGTGTGTGTGTGGTGTGTATCTTTCTCCTTTAGTATCTAACCTAATTCAATCGGTCAAACAGGGGAAGTTACTCTACCACCAGGTAGATCCCCAGCTCTCGCCTCGTGTGTTTGAGCAGACACACAGCACTTAGAACATCGTGCGTCATTCTAAAATTGATGTCGTTTATAATTGTACGTCACGTTTTGCAAGTGTTATCAGTTTGTGGCCGCTGGCCACCCCTAATTTTTCTATTAAAAAAAAAATGTTTGCTAGTCGCTGACTCGCATCCTGCGGTTTCAAGCTTCGACGCCATTGTTGCATTGTTGCTATGGTATTTGACCGAGTAATGGAGGTAATCAACTCTAATTTTCACGAAGTGCTCTCCCCTATTCCCCCCCCCCCCCCCCCCCCCCCACCCCCCCCCGAAAATCGTCAATTGAATGGCACGCATTACTGTTGACCTAACTTGTCTTATTAGTTTGATACCTGGAATGAAGCTATGTAGAATTGCTCATACGCCTTTGCTAGCAGGCTTACTACATGATGCCATCATGAGTGTGCTTGAGAATGAATACATAATTTGTGCGAAAACATCCCACTGCGGGTAGGGATACCGGGGGGATCTTTCGGTGCAAATAGTTCCCTCACCTTCTGGAAGTTATGTGCTAGCAGCTTCCTCTAATATGTCACTCTGTTCGACTCGGCCTTTTCCTTTTATTACTGTGATATAGAGCCTACTATTTTTCTGCCTTATCGGAATCATTGCCCCATTCTCCTGCTTTTTGTCCCTCTCTGTCTCTTCCAGATGTCTGTTCTTCTGTTGGCTCCTGTCTCCGTCTCGTGTCCTTGAATGCAGCTCTGTCTCCAGTCACAAACTGTATCTTTCAGCTTTCTCGACTCTAGTTCACTCCTCTATCATGTGCCGTTAATAGTGTGGCCTGGGCGTCTTTAAGTGTCCATCAGTGTGAAGAAAGTTGGTTGCGAAAGTGTACTGTAGATTATGTCATTCATTATTTGGGCGTGATTGAGAAATTGACTGAGGGATCAGGGAAGGGGGGGTGTTGGTCAATGTTTAATGTATACTTTTTGTTCATTGAGTTTACTATTCATTTTAGTGATTTCTGTAAAGCGCTTAGAGCTTAAAGATTAGGCGCTATAAAAGTTGTCTGTAATAAATAAATAAATAAATAAATTATCCTGCTTTTTCCCCCCTGAAAACTTATTCCAGATAATGTTCTTCTATTAGCTCCTTCGAAATCGGAACGTGTTGGCTGAATGCAGCGAGGGCTCCAGTCAAAACTGAAAACAGCCCCGACGTATAGTTCACCCAATATGGCCGGCCATATGGCCTGACAACACAGAAGAAGAAGAAGAAGAAGAAGAAGAAGAAGAAGAAGAAGAAGAAGAAGAAGAGAAGAAGAAGAAGAAGAAGAAGAAGAAGAAGAAGAAAAAAAGAAGAAGAAGAAGAAGAAGAAGAAGAAGAAGAAGAAGAAGAAGAAGAAGAAAAGAAGTGAAGAAGAAGAAGAAGAAGAAAGAAGAAGAGAAGAAGAAAACTGAAAAAGTGAAGAAGAAGAAGAAGAAGAAGAAGAAGAAGAAGAAGAAGAAGAAGAAGTTTGAAGAAGTAGGAAGTGGGTTTTTTTAAATGTATAAGGCTGGAGGGTGAGGGTGAGAATGAAAACCAATGCGGTTTAGTGTTCCTAAGTTTAATACAATG
>CM065682.1:33652431-33654931 GCA_017654935.2 Phymorhynchus buccinoides | reverse complement strand
TATAGCGCTGAATTATTTGCTATGCTTATGTCCTTGGATTTCCTTTTAAGTTTTCCTATAAATAACAGACACATCTTAATATGTGTTGATTCTAAAGCAGCAATGTATGCTATTATGTCTCCCAATTCATGTATCCGACTTGACATGATAATTGAAATTAAACATATAATACACATTCTTTCCTTGAAAGGCATCACCATTACTTTTTGTTGGGTGCCTTCTCATTGCGGAATATCAGGAAATGAACGGGTAGACCAAGCTGCAAAAAATGCAGCTCAAAATAGTGACGACGCAGTATCAATTAATGTTCCTTTAGATCTGACAGAATGTTTCTCAATTATAAACAAAACTTCTCATGAAAATGTCAAAACTGAATTGATGAACTCAGACGTTCAATATTATAATAACTGTATTAAATCTAATGTTAGAGACAATGAGAAAATATCACACAAACGTGTTACTTTCTCGTCCAGGGAGATTGAAAGTCTAATCCATAGACTACGTTTGAATTCATTTAAAACAAAATACTGTATTAATGTTAAATGCATGTGTGGTGAATCCTTGAGTGTCAGTCATTTACTGATTCATTGTCCATTAGCAAGAGAACTTTTCAAGAATTCGGGTATTGATGGTTTTATTGATGAATCGACGCCATTGTCTCTACCCAGTATTCTAAACAATTATTCTGTTCTTGATTCAGTTTGTAAATGTTTATTAAGTAGTTCACTTAGTATTTATCTTTAACATTGTTCATTTAGCGGTTATATTCTTTATAAAAAAATGTTTTTTGGGGGTGTGTGTTTTTTGGGGGTATGATTAGGTCTGCATCACTATCCTATCGCTTACTCTAATGCTTACACACATTTACAGACACACCCACTCACACTCACCACACCAACATCAAACTACAATATATTGTCTGAATCACTTTTAGTGGAAGGACGTTAAACTGAAGAACAACAACACACACACAAACACACTCAATTCCCTGAAAACACGAACAATATTGTTGTGTGTGAAAACAGTCCCGTACCCAAACCTGCAAAGAAAACAAAAGCAGTTTTCTACAGTGTGTACAGTAGGCCTACTTAGGTGCAAATCGAAATTACGAAAGAACAAAACAAAAAATATATAAAACGAAACGAAACAACCAACCAACCAAACAAACAAACAAACAAACAACAGAACCACATAAAAAAAATTTAATACTCTTATTTCTCCGAAGCCGGAGTGTGGCTGCTCACGTGGCGGGGTAATCAAAAACGGTCACCCACGTAATGTTCTCATCCCTAGCTGGTGCATTTGTAGCATAGTGTTCAAATGCGTCGGCTGTTGGGATGATCCCTGGAGGAACGACAACAACAATACTCTTATTATTATGCCAGTCCTTCGTTCCCGACAATGACTGCCAGATAACAGAAAGGATAGGTACCTTTCAGGCGGGCTGGGCTAGAGTTTCTCATCGCATTTCTCTACACTATGTGTGTGTGTGTGTGTGTGTGTGTGTGTGTGTGTGTGTGTGTGTGTGTGTGTGTGTGTGTGTGTGCCTGTGTGTGTGTGTGTGTGTCTGTGTGTGTGTGTGTGCGTGCGTGCGTGTGTGCGTGCGTGCGTGCGTGCGTGCGTGCGTGCGTGCGTGCGTGCGTGCGTGCGTGCGTGCGTGCGTGTGTGTGTGTGTGTGTGTGTGCGTGCGTGTGCGTGCGTGCGTGCGTGCGTGCGTGCGTGCGCGCGCGCGCACTGACTTATCTAACGACCAGCCCAAAGCGTACTGAAAACCAAAACAAAAATCAAAACAATAAAGTAAAGATTCTTCATTGCGTCCCCTGTACTATGACAACATACTGGAAATCATCAGAACGACGGTAGACAGAGTGAAATGAATAGGTGCCATAACTAACTTTGGTAAAAGGGAGTTAATTACGAGAAGTTCCTTCCCCTTATTCATTTCACTATAATCCTCTCGTTTAGCCTCACTATTTCATATTTGACAGTAGAAAGAGATTAAAAGGAAATGATTATGAATACGGCAAGAACAACACATTCTGGAAGGAGTAAACAAAAGAGAAGGAAGATGAGGAAAATGATAGTAGGGGAAGACGGGGTAAAAAGCGCATGGGCGGGTAAGAAGCCCACCCCAATTATCTCATGAAATAAAGAAAATTTCAGTCAAATTTGCCCATGAGACGAATGCTAGACATTAACGCTCGTCTCATGGGCAAAATGAGACTGAAATTTGCTTCATTTCATGAGATAATTGGGGTGGGCTTCTTACCCGCCCATGCGCTTTTTACCCCGTCTTCCCCTAACGAGAAAGCCAGGGGGTGAAAGTGTACGCTCCCAAACACGAACTGCATTTTCTCGCACCCCTATGTCATTCAAGTGCCCGTGTACGCGACTCTTATTTATACTAACACAAGATTATACATCTGTATCGTTAACAAAATCGGGACTTTCCTGGAGTTGCACTGCCTCCGGGCATTGCCTCCAGGATCGTTCCCACCAT
>CM065682.1:33644931-33647431 GCA_017654935.2 Phymorhynchus buccinoides | reverse complement strand
ACAGCGTACACACGCGCATATCATAATGTGATCAAAGTGGGGAAAATAAAATATTTACTCTCTGCGTAACAGCACATTTGGCAAAACAGTTAATATTCACCTATAAATTCTCGACACGTCGCGTGCAATTCCAAAGCCATACCAAATTAGGTTACATATCACCACACCTCTGCCCCTAGCTCCCCTCACTTAAAAAAGGATAGGGGGTGGGGAGGGGGGGGGGGACAAGGGGGGGGGGGGGGGTAAGTGAGATTACAACAAAGTAAAAAAACAAAAGAGAATAATAATAATGAGGACAATTTATATAGCGCCCATCCTACTAGGGGAAGACGGGGTAAAAAGCGCATGGGCGGGTAAGAAGCCCACCCCAATTATCTCATGAAATAAAGAAAATTTCAGTCAAATTTGCCCATGAGACGAATGCTAGACATTAAGGCTCGTCTCATGGGCAAAATGAGACTGAAATTTGCTTCATTTCATGAGATAATTGGGGTGGGCTTCTTACCCGCCCATGCGCTTTTTACCCCGTCTTCCCCTATGTAGGCTACAGGGCGCTTTACATAAAATTGAAATGGAATAAAAACATGAAACAAAAATCCTATAACACGAGCAGACAAAACAATAGCGTTCAGACTTCGTTTGGCCAATAACCTGACATTACTGCAAGATGAACACTCAATACATTAGTTCTTGCTGCCATGAGGTACAAATGTGTGGTGTTCCTTTGATTAAATAAAAAGAAAGTTCAAGTAGGGGAAGACGGGGTAAAAAGCGCATGGGCGGGTAAGAAGCCCACCCCAATTATCTCATGAAATAAAGAAAACTTCAGTCAAATTTGCCCATGAGACGAATGCTAGACATTAACGCTCGTCTCATGGGCAAAATGAGACTGAAATTTGCTTCATTTCATGAGATAATTGGGGTGGGCTTCTTACCCGCCCATGCGCTTTTTACCCCGTCTTCCCCTATCACTGGTAATGAAAACATAGTGGAATGCTTTCTGAGGCTTGTGTACATTGTTAACATCAAAGATTGAAATAGAAGTGCTAAACGTAAGTGAAACGAAAGCTGGAAGAGTGATGAAGAGAATTAACACGCAAAACGTGGTTTGGATTGAAAAAACATGGATTTCGATAAGTTCTAGACTCAGAAATCGCTGTTCCGACAATACTCGGAATTAGACCCCGACTGGCGTTCTCCTGTTCCGAGTATACTCGGAATTCGTCCGCAATGAGTTAAACATCTGAGTCAACTCTTTGAATCAAGATTTAAACACGAAGTAATCAAGGTCGTCTTCAAAGAAGTATCAATGAATATGAATGGGTTTCAAATTAACGGTTGGTTTGGGGGAAGAGAGAGAGAGAGAGAGAGAGAGAGAGAGAGAGAGAGAGAGAGAGAGAGAGAGAGAGAGAGAGAGAGAGAGAGAGAGAGAGAGAGAGAGAGAGAGAGAGAGAGAGAGAGAGAGAGAGAGAGAGAGAGAGAGAGAGAGAGAGAGAGAGAGAGGGGGGGGGGAACTAATTGTACTCTTGGAGTGGCAACTCGTATAAATAAAATAGTTCCGATGGATTAATAGGACGAATGTGGTTGATGATGATAATTATATTTTGTAGTAAAACTCCATGTTAGGTTTACACATTAATTTATAATAAAGTTTTTAAAAAAGAAGGGAAAAACACAAAGACACGAGCAAAATAAAAACTAACAAACAGTAAAAAACAACAAAGGGCATCGCCGAGCGGCAGATATGTCCTTTGCCGGTTACGCCCTGTACATGCCACGCCCTCTACCTCCCTTCCCCCCTTCACATCTTCGGTCCCCGTCCTCCTTGTGACCTCTGGGTGATACACCTACACACCCTTGACTGGGTGCAAATCGTTTTGGTGGGGTGCACACGCTTAACACTGAGACATGTCTGCCACTCGGCGACAATTAAGCCCCACGTGGCACATTTTGTGCTAGGATGTCTTTTACGTTTAGTATTAGACCCTCTCCTTACCGGGATGTACACCCCTAATAACTCGGAGACATGTCTGCCGCTCGGCGACATTAAATTCCCACGTGGCATAATTTGTACTGCAATGTCTTCTACTCTTCTTTTTACACCCCCGAAATTTTTTTTGGGGAGTGACAGTATTTCACGAGATATAGTAGGGTGAAGAAAAACGGAAACATGTATTTACGAAGGATAATTTATGTGCGAATGTGTTATACACTTAGTGTCACATCCTGACACAAAATTGGAAGGGATTCTGTCTTCTCGATACAGCTTGGACAAGAAATATATAGCGCAAAGAAGGAAAGTTCGGTTTTCAAGGTCACACCTCAAGGTCAAGGTCAGCATGGTGATAATGTATGCTCGGATATGTTCTACTCTAGGTTATACAGTACCACACACAATATGAAGCGCTTTTGTCAAGTACAAATGTGACAATTATGGTGAACACCCAATTTTTATACCTCTACCACTTTCAAGGTATACCGATCTCCCTGACCTTGACCG
>CM065682.1:33637431-33639931 GCA_017654935.2 Phymorhynchus buccinoides | reverse complement strand
TACATTTTACTCAACCGAAACATGACTGCACATTTTTTTACACCACAATCTTATAGTCTGTAAATGCTGTTTGAACCACTTGAGATAAAATCAAAACAGAACAATATTTATCTTTTGACGCAAATTAGAAAATCAAAAGCAAACAAATAAAAACAGAATAAACTTTTCCACGTTCCATAGTACGTGCAGGGAGCTCGCGGTTTAAAAACAAATCGAAGTTTTTCTCTCTGTTGTGGGCATAAGGCAAACACAAAGTTTCAAACATCATTAATCCCGTAAGCTCACAAAACATGTAGTGTTGTTAATCAAATGGCGACCAATTGTGTGTGACTGCGATATGCCTAATGCTATGGGTTTTTTCTTATCGGAAACAAATATCGACAAGCATCAGAAAAAAGGAAATAGGGGAAGACGGGGTAAAAAGCGCATGGGCGGGTAAGAAGCCCACCCCAATTATCTCATGAAATAAAGAAAATTTCAGTCCAATTTGCCCATGAGACGAATGCTAGACAGTAACGCTCGTCTCATGGGCAAAATGAGACTGAAATTTGCTTCATTTCATGAGATAATTGGGGTGGGCTTCTTACCCGCCCATGCGCTTTTTACCCCGTCTTCCCCTACGCATTGATATTAATCATAGCATTCACCATTTTCGATCAAAACAGATAAAAACATTAACAAACGAAAGGTTTAATTTCCGTAAAAAAGCATAGCGAGAAAAAAGTATAAGAGTTAATTGTCCTTTTTCACTCTTATGGGCATATAAGCATAATAAAGTAATGAAACCATTTTTCATTTAATAAGCATGTGAAATACTGTTAACACAACAGTTCCTGTGTTTTGCGTTTCTCTTGCGACGTAGACAATGGCATGTGGTAAACAAAAGGAACATAGCAATACAATGTTTTTTAAATTTCAATATTAAAATCAAATACGGTACAGCAATCGAGCTGACAACACAGTTGCTAATGGCTTTCTGGTAATGACAGAAACGTGTTTTGGTCAAAAGTCGTGCGCATGAACCTGCTTTCTGAATATCACGAACGTCTAGTATTAGTAATAATAAAAGAAAATGTGAGGTTAAAAGGACACATAGCAAATGTACTTCATGTGTGTATCCTAATATAGATAACAAAAAGATAAGGAATGTGGGGTTTAGTCATGTTGATGAGTCACCCTTCCCCAGTGCAATATCACCCTTCCCCAGTTCCATATCACCCTTCCCCAGTGCCACATCACCCTTCCCCAGTGCCATATCACCCTTCCCCAGTGCCATATCACCCTTCCCCAGTGCCACATCACCCTTCCCCAGTGCCACATCACCCTTCCCCAGTACCATATCACCCTTCATCAGTGTCACATCACCCTTCCCCAGTGCCATATCACCCTTCCCCAGTGCCACATCACCCTTCCCCAGTGCCATATTACCCTTCCCCAGTGCCATATCACCCTTCCCCAGTGCCATATCACCCTTCCCCAGTGCCATATTACCCTTCCCCAGTGCCATATCACCCTTCATCAGTGCCATATCACCCTTCCCCAGTGCCATATCACCCTTCCCCAGTGCCATATCACCCTTCCCCAGTGCCACATCACCCTTCCCCAGTGCCATATCACCCTTCCCCAGTGCCATATCACCCTTCCCCAGTGCAATATCGCCCTTTCCCAGTGCCACATCACCCTTCCCCAGTGCAATATTACCCTTCCCCAGTGCAATATCACCCTTCCCCAGTGCAATATCACCCTTCCCCAGTGCAATATCACCCTTCCCCAGTGCAATATTACCCTTTCCCAGTGCCACGCACTCACCACGCTGCAAAGACGTTGTCCCCGTTCTCACCACGATCTCACTTTTCCCACCCTGTTCTTGCTACGTGTGTTTAGAGAATGTTCAAAATGCGGGTAGCGAAAACGCAGCCTACCAGTTACACCTGACCACGCCACGCTCAGACACGCTCTTACTACGCTACACCTGACTACGCCACGACCACGCCACGATCAGACACGCTCTGGCTGTTCTTCATTCCTTATTTCAGACGAAGAACAAACGAGTGCTAAACAAACTCGTTTACTTTATTAAAGCTATTCTGAAGGAATTTTTACATTTCACACAGCTTCTATGGGTTGACCAGTATGGCAAAGGTCATGAATGGCTATTCTTGTTGACGGGGCTGTGTTTGTAACCTTTTGGGTTTTTTATAGTATAGTATAGTATTCCTATTGGTTGTGTATTTTTAATCTCATTGGATGATTTGTTTTTGCGTGTGTGTGTATATGTATGTGGTGTAGGAGACATTCTATACCGCTGTATTTCTCCAAAATTGTTGTATGGTAATGTGTTTTTTGCATAATGTTACCCGTTGTAGCAATTTCATGTACCCCCTGGGGTGGGAGGTTTTTGAAATAAAATGACTGACTTTGACTTTGACTTTGACTTGACTTTGACTTTGTGGATGACGTAGCGAGAACGTGGTCTGAGTGTGACGGGGATGTCCATCCC
>CM065682.1:33619931-33632431 GCA_017654935.2 Phymorhynchus buccinoides | reverse complement strand
CAGCCCGTTCACCACCGCTGGGTTCTCTGTGGCTGGCACCATCTGCAAAACAGACAGACAGAAACAGAGGCGTAAACCCTCACACGTGTGCGCATGTATGCACACGATGCACGCACACGCATGCACGCGCGCGCACACACACACACATACGTACACACACACACACACACACACACACACACACACACACACACACACACACACACACACACACACACACACACACACACACACACACACACACGCAAACGTAGGCCTATGTGCGCATGCATGCATAATGCTACACACACATGCGCGAATAATAATGCACAGGCACGCATACGCAGCCGCACGGGTGTGCGCACACATAGGCTACATATACACACGCGCGCTTTCGCACACACGCGTGCACACAAACACACACATATGGATATAACGCACAGTTATAGCGCACGCACACAAACAGCATTTTATACACCTCACACACACACACACACACACACACACATGTGCCCACAAATCACCCACATAGTCACAGTAAGCACACAGACTCACACAATACACACACACACACACACACACACACACACACACACACACACACACACACACACACACACACACACACACACACACACACACACACACACACACACACACACACACACACACACACACACACACACACACACACACACACACACACACACACACACACATACACACACATACCGGTTCTTTGATGAGAGGCTGGGAGGCAGTGACGGTACGTTGTGCCTCTTGCACCCTTGCCGCTCTTTCTTCCTCTCTCTTTCGTCTTTTTCTGCCCGTCATCATCATCATCATCAACAACAACAACAACAACAACAACAACAACAACAACAACAACAACAACAACAACAACAACAACAACAACAACAACGTTTTTTTTAAAAAACCCGTTTAAACCCACAGCAACAACGTCATCATCATTATCATCATTCAACATCATCATCGTAGATCGTCGCCGCCGCCGCCGTCGTCATCATCATCATCGTCGTCGTCGTCGTCATCATCATCATCATCATCTTTTTTTAAAATAAATTATATAGTATTTATATAGCGCCTTTCTCCAAATGAATTAGACACAACCATGAACCATTCTACATTCATACACAACCATGTACGGGGGGGGGGGGGGGGGGGGGGGGGGGGGGGGGGGGGGTCTCAGAGAAAAAGCTTTCTGAAACAGATGAATGAAAGTTATGTACTACGTCCACTCGGCTGCAAAGCAGCACGTATGGGACGAACCATCAACCAACCTGAGCAGACCCTGGAGGTGCTGCAATACCAGGTCTGATGTCTGAAACAGATGGGTCTTCAGCTGGGTTTTAAACCAGAAAGGGTTGATCAAAGAATGAAATAGTGAAACCAAGAGAGGAGTTTAACAAAATTGAACAAAGGGGGAAAACTCTCTTCCTAGTTAACTCCCCTCCACCAAAGTTGATTACGATACCAATCACCTAGCAATGCGTGGATCAGAGCCAATGTCAGACAAACAAAGCATCATTCAGAAAGGGTTGGTTGGCTGGTGACGGAGATGGACATGGAAGAGAATTCTACCCAGACAGTGGTGACACAAAATCCGATGCTGCGCACAAAGACTTTAAAAGCATTTAAGGTACCTTTAACAGTATGGTAGTGGAAGATCGGAGTGAGCGATACGCAAAGTATGCATGGAGAGCACTAGGCGAAAGGGTTTGCTCGCAATGACGAAAGACAAGGGCTGCAAACTTGTATTGGAGGCGAAACTGGACTGGGAGCCAGTGCAGCTCCCTCGGGAGTGGCGTGACGCTCTCGTCGAATGAGAGACAGAGATACAGAGACAGGCATCTCGCTTACACTCTGGCAGAATGAGACGCACTATTCTAAATTCGCTGCTGAAGACGTGCGGCATTATCATCAAACACCATCATCACCATAAACGTCGTCGTCATCATCGTCGCCGTAGTCATCATCATCATCATTTTCATCACCATTTTCATCATCATCGTCGTCGTGGTCATCATCATCATCATAATCACCAGCAGCAGCAGCAGCATCGTTGTTGTTGTTTTCGCTATCATCATCATCTGTATATGTCAACCATGTTGATTGGCATTCGTTTTGCCATTTTTTAATGTTTATCTTTTAGGAACATCATAAGACGTAGTGACATTTATCATCTTTAAAGCTAAAGTCGCACATGTGTGTGTGCGTGCGTGCGTGCGTGCGCGTATGTATGTGTGTGTGTGTGTGTGTGTGTGCCTGTGCGTGCGCGCGAGCGTGCGCGCGCGCGTGTGTGTGTGTATGCATGCGTGCGTGCGTGTATGTGAGTGTTAGTTTGTGTCTGTGCGTGTCTATGTGTTTGTGATTGTCAACACCGATGATGATATCAAGAACACCATCACGTAAGCGCTGTGCTATGTATGCTTTGTTTGGTTTCATGTTCAAAGCTAACGTCCACATCCACACTCTCTGACAAGCACACATGAGTCATGAACAAACAACACCGCAGACTAGCAAGCTGTCAGACCTCCTCTTCACGGCGCAGTAGACGACGATGATAGTCACGATGATGATGGCCACCACCACCCCCGCTGCTATGCCCGCTTTCTTCACCTCCCCTGCATACAGAACTGAACATACACGCACAGACAGACAGACAGACAGACAGATAGCAGATATGCACAAACAAACACACACACATATGCGCGCGCGCGTATACACGCATACATGTACACGAATGCAAGAACACACGCACACTCACACACGGACAGACATACACATGCATGCACGTACACGCACAAACACACATGCATGCACACATATACAAGAACGCACACGCATGCATGCACGTACACGTGCGCGCAAAGCACACATACACACAGACACACAGACACACACACACACACACACACACACACACAGACACACACACACACACACACACACACACACACACATACACACACACACACACACACACACACACACACACACACACACACACACACACAGACACACACACACACACACACACACACACACACACACACACACACACACACACACACACACACACACATACACACACACACACACACACACACACATACATACACACACACACACACACACACACACACACACACACACACACACACACACACACACACACACACACACACACACACACACACACACACACACACACACACACACACACATACAGTGTTAATAAAGGTTCACAAACCATCTAAAAGCTATCTATGTGACTTTTTAAATAGAAATAATAATAGTCCTTGCAAACCATCGTACCAGTACTATTCACTTTTAGATCGATCAATGTTTGCAAACAGCAACGTTAATATACATGTGTTAATTACTGTAGCCAAACGTTGAGAATTCCATAACTACAAAACATCAAACCCAATATTAACGTATGGGTTTTTTTATGCCCCAAACGCTCCACTCCATAACATTGAAGTTCAATTTGAACATAGGAAGACAAAAAAAGGTTTTACTTTTAGTTACGTGTTCCAATGTATATGCATAAATGAATAATATGCATATCCAGGCAGAGTAGTCTTAAGTTTTACCAAAAAAAATTGTTTTTCATTTATCGTCTTTTTATCTTTTTGAAAATTTATTCTAAGTATATTACAATCAATTTCCTTTCTGTGCAAACCCACCACCTATTATTTTTAAGCTGTATCTATATATATATATATATATATATATATATATATATATATATATATAATATACATATATATATATATACCCACAATTACACGCATCACCAGAATTTGCAATTGAGGCAGATTGTGTCTAGGCTACTAAGATTGCCTTAGACGACAATTGTTTAAAAACACAAACATACACATTTTCACAACATTGCTGTGACATCAATGAAACAGTCGAGAAGCCTACAATAAGCAAATGCGATTCAGGTTGTATCAATGAGAAATAGGCCTACAATAAGCAAACAGAAACAAAGTCATGAGAAATGAGAATGGTTTTCTACAACTAAACAAAATGGTCTGATTATCAAAATGTATTGAATATGATAGTGGTCATGATGGTGATGATGACGACGACGATGATGATGATGTTAATGATGACGATGATGATGATGATGATGATGATGATGATGATGATGATGATGATGATGATGATGATGAAATGACAGGAATGATAAACAGGTATAGCAAAAGCTGACATTTACGAAAACATGAACCATAACCATCCACACATTCACGCACGCACGTACACACGCACACAAAAACACACGTATGCACGTGCACGCACACACTCGCGCGCGCACACACATACACCTACACACACACACACACACACACACACACACACACACACACACACACAATACAAACAGACAGAGAGAGAGAGAGAGAGAGAGAGAGAGAGAGAGAGAGAGAGAGAGAGAGAGAGAGAGAGAGAGAGAGAGAGAGAGAGAGAGAGAGAGAGAGAGAGAGAGAGAGAGAGAGAGAGAGAGAGAGAGAGAGAGAGAGAGAGAGAGAGAGAGAGAGAGAGAGAGAGAGAGAGTAATAAAACATCGACAATGAACAATAATGTGCAAAACACACGGAAGAAAGTCAGTGCCCGATGTACCTATGATACGGCTGATAGACTATGTGATCATCACTGAAGGTGGAGATGTTAATGATAAAGGTTGGAAAAAAAGGACAACAACAAAAGCCCCGAGTTTACTTTTACCGAAGAAATCGTCCGACAATTGCTCACATCTCGAACCCTCGTACAACTCGGGACATCTGAAAGATTAAACAAAAACCAAAAACAACAAAACTACACAACACAGAATCAATCTCAATCTCAATCAATCAATCAGTTATAAATCATTCCATCAGTCATCACATGACAACTGACAGAGCAAAACAATCAAAACCACACAACACAGAATAAATATTAGTCAGTCCGTCAACCAATCATCAATCAATCAATCAATCAATCAATCAACCAACCAACCATTCACTGGGCCATTGACTCCATCCCTGACTTATCGATGTACTCATTCAACCATTCGATTGTTAATTGCGATGATTGCTTAAAATAAAAAAGCAAACAAACAAACACAAACTGTTGAACGAATATTGAAGACAGTTTGGTGACACTTAAGGGCCAGCCACACGTCCACTAAAATCCTACGACTGTACTATGCGATTCGATCACGTGATCTCGATGCGCCAATCACATTTGTTCTTGGGGACCATGGGATCGAATCGTATCGTACAGTCGTGCGATTTTAGTGGACGTGTGGATTAAAGGGGCCCCTCACACGTCCAATTTCAGTGCTACGACTATCCGACTGTGACGACGCCTGTAAGGTATGGTTCTGATAAAACCCTGCTGTCTAAAAAAATCTGATAAGATTCTACTATTTTCGTTCCCTATATTTATGTAGACAACAATGCGCGCATACGAGAATGTCTGACACAGAATGATTTTTAAAAAAATCAGATTTCGCTTATTGGGGACTACAAAATTCGATGGCTTGGAGTCAAAACGGACTATCTTTAGATAGTCCATTGACGTATTATTGGATTTATTACAAAAACTAATAACTTGTATCAAACAATGACTGCAGAAATATAAAAAGGGGGTTTTGCTTTCATATTTCAGCAGTCCTTTTTTATACAAATTATTAGTTTTCGTAATAAGTTCAATAATATGTCAATGGACCATCTAAAGATAGTCCGCTTTGACTCCAAGCCATCGAATTGTAGTGAAAGAAACTAGCAAGATTTCACCAGATTCAATTAGACAGAAGTGTTTCTTGAGAATCATGTCTTACTGATGTCATAGTTGGATAGCCGTACTATTGCAGTTGCACGTGTGAGTCAGTTATGTTTGAAATCATCCGTGAAACATTAGATTGAATACATCTGTCGGATACATTGTTGTTGGTTTTATAGAATTACTACTACTACTAGTAGTAGTACTACTACGTGTGTGTTTCTTGAGAATCATGTTTTACTGATGTCATAGTTGGATAGCCGTACTATTGCAGTTGCACGTGTGAGTCAGTTATGTTTGAAATCATCCTTGAAACATTAGATTGAATGCATCTGTCGGATACATTGTTGTTGGTTTAATATAATTACTACTACTACTACTACTACTACTACTACTACTACTACTACTACTACTACTACTACTACTACTACTACTACTACTACTACTACTACTACTACCACCACATCACCACCACATCACCACCACATCACCACCACTGCTACTACTACTACCACCACCACCACCACCACCACCACCACTACTACTACTACTACTACTACTACTACTACTACTACTACTACTACTACTACTACTACTACTACTACTACTACTACTACTACTACTACTACTACCACTACTACTACTACTACTACTACCACCACCACATCACCACCGCATCACCACCACCACTACTACTACTACTACTACTACTACTACTACTACTACTACTACTACTACTACTACTACTACTACTACTACTACTACTACTACCACCACCACCACCACCACCACCACCATCACCACCACTACCACCACTACCACCACCACCACTACTACTACTATCACTACTATAGTTCCAGACTCACAGGCAGGACACGGTGCGGCGCTCCCCGCCCAGGTAGATACTGTAGCACTCCCCGTTCAGACACGCCGCCTCCTTCTCCTGCTCGAGGGTGCACTTTTCCCGGTGGCTCTGCGCCCCCGCCGGGGTGGGGGTGGCCCCGTGAGGCGGGGGCGCCGGGGAGGGGGAGCTGTGGGGGCGGGGCTGAGTCCTGGCCGGAGTCCTGCCGCAGGCGTCTGATGATGAAATGATAATAGTGATAAAGGATGGGGGGGTGGGGTGGGGGGGGGGGGGGTGAGGGGGGGGGGGGGTGATTAGTGTGTGCGGGTTTGATTTAAATGTAAACAGGGTTGGTCGTTCTTTCTCTGTGTCGAATGAATAAGGTGTTATCATCATTATCCTCGTCGTCGTCATCATCATCATCATCATCATCATCATCATCATCAACAACAACAACAATAAAAACATAAACATCGTCGTCTTCGTCATCATCATCACCTTCATCATCATCATCATTATCATCATCATCACCACCACCACCACCATCATCATCATCAAGTTTGTCATCGTCATCATCATATTCTTCTTGTTGTTTTCCTTTTTATTTCTCATTCAGTTTTATGCCATCCTCATCCTCCTCCTCATCCTCATCATCATCATCGTCGTCATCATCTTCGGCGTTACCATTTTCTCATAATTTTTTATCATTCAGTTTTATATCGTCGTCATCATCATCATCATCATCATCATCATCATCATCATCATCATCTATTTCTTCATCTAATTTTTCTTCATCATCATCATCATCATTATCACCGTTATCATGATCACTATCATCATCGTCGTCGTCAATGTCGTCGTCATCAGCAACAGCACTAGTCTAGCAGCGGTAGCAGAATCATCATCAGCAGCAGCAGCATCGTCGTCGTCGTCATTGTCGTCGTCGTCCTTTTCGTTGTCATCGTCTTCATTCCCCAATAATCCCCTTCCTCCTTCTTGTCCTCCCCATTATCATCTCGTCGTTGTCGTCGTCATCGTCATAACCATCGACTGTTATATTAGTTGTAGAATTAGTGTGTGTGTGTGTATGTATGTGTGTGTGTGTGTGTGTGTGTGTGTGTGTGTGTGTGTGTGTGTGTGTGTGTGTGTGTGTGTGTGTGTGTGTGTGTGTGTGTGTGTGTGTGTGAATGTGTGTGTGTGTGTGTGTGTGTGAATGTGTGTGTGTGTGTGTGTGTGTGTGTGTGTGTGTGTGTGTGTGTGTGTGTGTGTGTGTGTGTGTGTGTGTGTGTGTGTGTGAATGTGTGTGTGTGTGTTTTAGCGTGCGCATGAGCTTGTGTGTGTGTGTGTGTGTGTGAGCGAACGCCTGTGTGTGTGCGTTCCGCTGTATCTAAAGGAAACAGGCAGAACAATGCAATTGTGGAACAAGCGACAGAGACAGCAGTGTCAGTAAAGTGAGATGCACGTGGATATTGTGTTGGAAAACGAAGACCGTTACACCAAAGCACCATTCCCTTCACGTTCCCCCGTGTTCACGACTCAGTTGGTCCGCTAACACTCATTCATTATATTCCACATCCTTCCGTGCTTTTCGTCAATGGGATGTTTAGAAGTAGTTGTCGTACCTAGCCCTTGCCACACGGGTGGTGTTTCATTTAGAGGCCGTTTGTAAGTACTTTGTAAGCATAGTAACGCGAAGCTCATTCTCTCTTTCTTTCTCTGTAACATTCTCTCTCAAACGCGGGGGGCAAAACCATACCATAGAATTCTGCTTGTTGTTTGACAGAGGAAAGTTGGGCGACCAGAAGTAATTATTATTGTTATTATTAGTATTATTATTAGTATTATTATTTAAATTATTATTATTTAAATGCAAATAAGAATAGGGGAAGACGGGGTAAAAAGCGCATGGGCGGGTAAGAAGCCCACCCCAAGTATCTCATGAAATAAAGAAAATTTCAGTCAAATTTGCCCATGAGACGAATGCTAGACATTAACGCTCGTCTAATGGGCAAAATGAGACTTAAATTTGCTTCATTTCAAGAGATAATTGGGGTGGGCTTCTTACCCGCCCATGCGCTTTTTACCCCGTCTTCCCCTATATAATTTTTCACATCTTTCATTTTCAAAAATGTACACTTCCTCTTTTCAATCAGGTCATCAATTATTAGTGTTGGAAGAGGGTCAGTCCCAATGGTCACCAACATTGTAGACACACTCACGTAAAGAGGAAACAGGAGCATGTTTCTTTGTTTTTGTTGTAGTGTTGGAAGAGGGTCAGCCTCAATAGGAATTGTTCGGAAATAATTAAGGGGAGTAATTTCATGGTGTGTGGGAGTGATCTTGCCTAATTCAATCGGTCAAACAGGGGAAGTCACTCTTTCATCAGCTCTCGTAGCCTATCGACTCGTGTGTTTGAGCAGAAATACAGCACTTAGAACAATGTGCGTCATTCTAACAAATTATGTCATTTCTATTTTTACGTCACATTTTGCAAGTTTTATCAGTTTGTGGCCACTGGCCACCCATAATTTTTCTTTAAAAAATGTTTGCAAGTCCCTGACTCGCATCCTGCGGTTTCAAGCTTCGACGCCATTGTTGCATTGCTGCTATGGTTTTTGACCGAATAATGGAGGTAAGCAAAACTAATTTTCACGAAGTGCTCTCCCCTAGATTTGTTTCCGAAAATCGTCTATTGTCACCAACATTGTAAACACACTCACGTAAAGAGGAAACAGGAGCATGTCTCTTTGTTTTGGTGGTTGTTGTTTTTTGGGTTGTTTTTGTTTGTTTGTTTCTAACATTGTGTGTGTGTGTGTGTGTGTGTGTGTGTGTGTGTGTGTGTGTGTGTGTGTGTGTGTGTGTGTGTGTGTGTGTGTGTGTGTGCGTGTGTGCGTGTGCGTGCGTACGTGCGTGTGCGTGCGTGCGTGTGTGTGTGTGTGTGTGTATGTGCGCGCGCGCGCGCGCGCGCGCGTGTGTGTGTGTGTTTGTGTGTGTGTGTGTGTGTGTGCGCGCGTGCGTGCGCGCGTGCGCGTGTGTGTGTCTGTAATAAAGTGTTTAATTAGGTGTGCGTGTATGTGTTGGAAGGCAAACACGTCCTAATATGGAATCAAACCAATGAAGAGAGGAATTCTTGAGGTCCTTTCAGGGATGCAAAATTGCGTGTAATCCAATCTGCGCAATCGATCTTGTGAAATCGGCGCAATTGAGTAAAAAGTCAACTAAAAATCGGCGCAACTGACATGCACTGGCTGCTATACTGTTCCTTCCATCTTTTCACCTCGGTACGTTTCAACTGCGCTGATCATAACGAACCGCATACTCAATTGCGCCGATGTGAATTGCGCGGATTTTGTCTCATCGATTCCACTTACCTACAAAGTTGTGTAGCACAGGGCCCACCAGAGCCGAAAGGAAGATGTGGTACAGTGAGTAAGGCATCCTGCTTTGCTCAGTTCGTCACAATGTACTCCGAATGCAACAGACTTCTTTCTGAAATCACAAGAAGGAGAGAGAGAAAACAAAATGATACAAGTACCAAGGAAACTCCACCAGCTTTCAAACAAAATGAGAATCACACAGAGACGTACACGGTATTGGGACACAATACACGATTGATAAAAACAAGAAGGCGAAATACAAGTACCAAGGAAACTCCACCAGTTTCCAAAGACAAAGAGAATCACACAGAGATCACGTAATCGGTATAGGGGCACAATATACTATTGATAAAAACAAAGATGATGAGAATTACAAAGAACAATACAATAAAAAGATGTTTAGAGTTATTTGGTGGACAGAAAGAAGGGGGAAAAACAAACACGAAAAGGGCGGTGGAATGAAAAGGCAGAATAAGAAAGCAAACTACACGGAAGAAGAAGAAGAAGAAGAAGAAGAAGAAGAAGAAGAAGAAGAAGAAGAAGAAGAAGAAGAAGAACAACAACAACAACAACAACAACAACAACAACAACAACAACAACAACAACAACAACAACAATAGCAATAACAACGACAACAACACTCACAACAACAACAACAACAACAACAACAACAGCAACAACAACAACAACAATAGCAATAACAACGACAACAACAACAACAACAACAACAACAAACAACAATAACAACAACAACAACAACAACAACAACAACAACAACAACAACACAACAACAACAACAACAACAACAACAACAACAACAACAACAACAACAACAACAACAACAACAACACTCACAACAACTACAACAACAACAACAACAACAACAACAATAGCAATAACAACGACAACAACACTCACAACAACTACAACAACAACTATTACAACAAAAACAGCAACAGACAAGCGTGTTTGGGGATCACATCAGCCTTGCGAATACACACACGCGCGCGCGCCTACACACACATGTCGACATAGACCCACGCATGCACAGCAGATACAGAATGATACAGGTGCCCCTGCCTGCGTGTTCACGTGAAGTTTTCTCTCCCAAACTGTCTTGCCAATATCTAACTTGATTTTTTTGCTTAATTAAAAACGAAGAAGAAAAAACAAACAAACAAAAATAAACAAACATTGCGTGCTTAGCCTACCTAGGAACATCCTGCCAACACTTTTAATCACTCGTTCTAGGCTTATAGGTCAACAACAAAACAAGCGCGGATTCGCAATCGTTTATGGCAGCGGTCTATTTTTACCACTCCAATCATTACATACACTGAGTCGCCTCCCTTGGCTTTTCAATAATTTTAATCTGTAAACCAGAATGTCATCTCTAACTTTTTATATCTTTGGCAAAACATTTAAAACTATTTATCCTACTTTTGCTCATCGAAAGAAGCACCGCATACTCGTCGTGTCTGTTGCAGTGTCTGTATTACGTATGTTTATTATTTTCTACGCTTTAAAATGAAGATTCATGTGCTCTGTTCAGTATACAATTCTTTCCATACCTAAGGACTTTATTGATCGTGGCGGTACCATAGCCGATGAGGTTTAACCGAGGCATGGTTATCGCTACACCTATCTATATTGTTAAAAACTCGGGACTTTACTGGTGTTGCACTGCCTCCGGGCATTGCAGCCAGTATTGTTCCCAACATCTTTGTATTTACAAATGTCCCATATGTGTCTATGACCGAGAGGACGTAAAACATCATTTTCATTTTCATCATACCTAAGGACTGTAGATATGACAACTGAAATGTTACATTATGCCCAAGTATTTTTTTTCTCTTTTACAATATGTGCGACAATTTTGGACCGACCGACAGACCGACAGACCAACAGACCGACAAAGTGAGTTATAGGTTTGTGGCTTGAGCCACAAACAAAAAGGGAATATCATTGACCAAGCAACGAAATTATAAACCATCGTGTATATCACAAACATTTCCAACTCCACACCAGGAAACACAGCCTGATGAGCAAACTCTCCCACGGCGACTTACCAGACGTCTAGCTCACTGACCCTTCTCTGCCGCTCACGTGATCTATGACGTCGACACGACTTGTCCAGCCATGGGTCCGTTTCACTAGGGCTAACGTCACGTTGCGCTCGCCGCTCAAATCGGCAAAAAACGGTCTAAGAAACACCCTTCGTTGGCCGATAATTCGTGTGGCGTTTTGTTCTTGCCAAACACCGAGCAAGCGGCGAACTATCCGGGACTATCACGTGACTTGTAGGGGGTGAATGCATTTCTTGTTGTTGATTGGTCCATTAAAGTTTGGTTAAAATAATGCTTTTTTTAACCAGTCAGTCAAGAGCTTGTAATATTCTTCCACAAACGTTTTCTAAAGTGTTTCTCAGGCCCCTTTTGGCGTAACAGTTATGCGCGCGGCGACTGTTGTGTGTGTGTGTGTGTGTGTGTGTGTGTGTGTGTGTGTGT
>CM065682.1:33612431-33617431 GCA_017654935.2 Phymorhynchus buccinoides | reverse complement strand
TTTCAAAGATAGCTCAGAGTCAATATGAAGGCCGAGATCACGAACGCACGACATAAACGTAATTTCGGTGGAACAAAGCTCTATAGAGGGTGGGAGATTTTGAGCATGATTTTGTCGAGCAAACTGGATAGCCTCTGTTTTATCATCATTCAACTTAAACTTGTTGGTTGACATCCAATGTTTGATGTCAGAAACACAGTCTTCAAGTGTTTGGACAAGTTGGTGGTAGTTTCCATGTATGTCAGAATGTTCGAGCTGGGTGTCGTCGGCGAAAATTTCGTGCTGAACAGAATGTCTATTAATTATCTTGGACAATGGTGTTGTGTACATGATAAAAAGTACAGGCCCAAGTACTGATCCCTGAGGAACGCCAAAGTCAAGAGACATTTTAGATGACTGCACATTTTCAATGAGAACAAATTGCTTTCTATTGGAGAGATATGATTTAAACCAATTTAGTACGGTGCCGCAAATGCCAAAGTCAGTTGTCAAGCGTGTCAGTAGAATCTCATGGTCTATCGTGTCAAATGCTGCTGATAAATCAAGAAGAAGGAGAACAGATATTTTGTCGTCGTCAAGGGAAGTCAAAATGTTATTTAAGATACTAAAAAGAATAAAGCCCGTAGCTTGCTTCAAATGTCACAAGGTGGCCGGAAGAAGAGGCAGTGGCTATTCACAGAGACGCCTCTGTGACTATAAAGTACCTAACACCTAATACATGAACGAATGAACAAATGGAATGAATGAATGAATGACTGATATGAATGAATGAATGAATGAATGAATGAATGAATGGGGAAAATGGCACGAACCAATTATTAAATTATGCCGATGAACGAATTAAAAACAAATGAATGAATGAATGAATGAATGAACGGACGAAGAAACGAATGAATGAATGAATGAATGAAAGAATGAATGAATGAAAAAAATGGCACGAACCAATTATTAAATTATGAACGATGAACGAATTAAAAACAAATGAATGAACGAATGAACAAATGAATGAATGGATGAATGAATGAATGAACGGACGAAGGAAGGAACGAATGAATGAATGAATGAATGAACACTCCAGGCAGACGGAGAAGAAAAACCAACAACGTACAACTGACAAGAACGAACGAATAAAGGACCAGCCACACGTTAACTAAAATCGCACGACTGTGCGATACGATTCGATCACGTGGTCTCCAAGAACAAAATAATGGGATTCGCCCTTCAATATCACGTGATCGAATCGTATCGTACAGTCGTTCGATTTTTGTGGACGTGTGGCTGGCCCTGAAATCAGCAGACGAACAAACGAAGAGACCAGCAAAAGAACTAACGAATATATATTTTTCAAAACGCATAATCGAACCCTTGTCACGGACTATGATGTACTAATGATTGCAAAATCGGAAGCAAGAATAGCCTGTTCTTCCGGCCACCTTGTGACATTTGAAGCAAGCCACGGGCTTTTTTGTTCTCCCTGTCATCTTTGGAATTCTCACATTTCGGACTTCTTTCTTTACAATAATTATTGTCCATCTTTGTTTCTTTACTTTTCTTTTGTTTATAGAAGTGTTCGGTCCTCCTGGTTCTGCGGTTTTTTTCGGTCGGGTGTTCGGTCCTCCCCTCTTCGCCCTCTCTCTCTTTCTCACCCTCTCTCTCTCTCTCTTCTCTCTCTCTCTCTCTCTCTCTCTCTCTCTCTCTCTCTCTCTCTCTCTCTCTCTCTCTCTCTCTCTCTCTCTCTCTCTCTCTCTCTCTCTCTCTCTCTCTCTCTCTCTCTCTCTGTGTCTGTCTGTGTCTCTCTCTCTCTCTGTGTCTCTCTCTCTCTCTATATATATATATATATATATATATATATATATTTATAGTATTAGTTATGTATTGCATGCTTAGAACCAAGGACAGAATGGAAGACTAGGCCCAGCCTAAATTCTTTTCCTTGTAAAATAAAGTTTCTGAGTTCTGAGTTCTGAGTTCTCTCTCTCTCTCTCTCTCTCTCTCTCTCTCTCTCTCTCTCTCTCTCTCTCTCTCTCTCTCTCTCTCTCTCTCTCTCTCTCTCTCTCTCTCTCTCTCTCTCTCTCTCTCTCTCTCTCTCAGGCGTTGCCTAAAATCTATATCCTTGGAAAATAAAGTTTAAGTTTTCAACTCTCTCTCTCTCTCTCTCTCTCTCTCTCTCTCTCTCTCTCTCTCTCTCTCTCTCTCTCTCTCTCTCTCTCTCTCTCTCTCTCTCTCTCTCTCTCTCTCTCTCTCTCTCTCTCTCTCTCTCTCTCTCTCTCTCTCTCTCAGGCGTTGCCTAAAATCTATATCCTTGGAAAATAAAGTTTAAGTTTTCAAACTCTCTCTCTCTCTCTCTCTCTCTCTCTCTCTCTCTCTCTCTCTCTCTCTCTCTCTCTCTCTCTCCCCCCCCTCCCCCCCCCCCCCTCCCCCCCCTCTCTCTCTCTCTCTCTCTCTCTCTCTCTCTCTCTCTCTCTCTCTCTCTCTCTCTGTCTCTCTCTCTCTCTCTCTCTCTCTCTCTCTCCTTTGACTTTGAGCTGTGTTCAGCAATATAATACTTGGTGTGTAGGTTTTTGTTCCAGTTTACATTGCTTAGTAAAACACATGCGAAGAGGGGAAGTATTGTTTTGTTGCTTTTGTAGGCTACTATGTGATGTGTGGATGATAAAGGGCATTCTCCTGACAAATGTCCACTGGTTTTGTTGTTTCTTGTGTCAATGAAATAATGTCACTTTGCACCCCCGTGTTTTGTTTTGTATGGCGTGTCTTAGGTTTATCGAAAGTGGACTGATTTTATGACATGCATAACATTTATTGATGTTTGTAGATGTGAATTTGCGTTCTTCGTAGGCATACTATTTTGTGAAAAGGTAAATGTGCGAGTCTGATACGGTTGGTCTGGTGCGCGAGTGTGTGCGAGTGTGTGTGCGTGCGCGCGCGCGTGTGTGTGCGTGCGTGCGTGCGTACGCGTACGCGCGCGCGCGTGTGTGTGTGTGTGTGTGTGTGTGTGTGTGTGTGTGTGTGCGCGTGCGTGTATGAACATAATGTATGAGTATGTGCATACGGCACCTATTTATTGACTTTCATATAATTATATATATATATAAAATACAAAGAGGAGAATCAGATAAGTACTTACGATGACATCGTTTTTTGCTTCTTGCCTGCAACTGGCAATGTTCCTTTTAAATACACCTGTATTTACCAGATTAGATTGAATAGCATACATTATTTTTATGCACACATTCTGATTTTATACCCCCCCCCCCCCCCCCCCCCCCCCCCCCCACCCCCCCCCCCACCCCCGAAAAAAAAATGATTACCTGTTTTCCACATGTTTACATTAAATTTCGTATGTGTACGTTTACATTTTTAGCATCTCTTGACATGACAAAGCCACTATGACTCATAACTTGACTCTCGTTTGGATTTACAATTTATGACATGCCAGTTTGTTTTTTATTGTACATTGGCATCCACACGTGATACTTGCGCACTTGAGTGGGCACCTGTTGTCCATTCTGCAGTGCATATTTGCTTATATAGCCTTTTTTTAATGTATGTTAGCTTACTAGTATGTATTTGTTATCCTTTTTTACTGTTTTTTTTAACCTGGATCCGATAAATAGAGTAGAGTGGCTCAACGTTTCCAGCACTGTGTGGACTTATGTGCTATAGGGTGCAATGATGGAGGTGCCATGTTATGAATTGTACTGTATGTTTTGTTGTTTACAGGTTGTTGAACGTTGGTAAGATATATTGATGAGTGTTTTGTACTAAGTGGTCGAACTTTACGCGATGACAGTCCTGAGATGACCGTAGCTGTTGACGGGACTATAATGGAAAAAACATCGTTGGATTTTGTTTATGGCCACGATCGCAGAGTATTGCTGCTTATACATACAACAAAGTAACTCTCGCCTTTTATGATCGGCTTGATCAGAGCAAAGGCAATTTGCTCGACTCATCTCAAGGCACAAGTTAGCATCCCTGATGATATTACGAACCTATGAACTATCATGATATTACGAGCCTATACGAACCGTTATGATATTACGAACCTACTTGATCAAACATGAGTGTCGCCACTCATCGCAATAACGATTTAGGCGACATTGCTACATACAGCCTACGTCAAAGAACAGGAAATGAATCGTGCTTACACGTACATACAGCTCGCCAAGATGACTTCATATCTGAACAGATTAGCCTTTCCCCATTACTTCTTGCTCGGGAAAGTCTTCAATTTCCTAATTCCACCGAGATTCACCTGTGTTCTCTCATCATCGCAAAGTCCTTATCAATAATCCGATTCGTGGGCGAAGCTGAAGTCTTCTGCCTTATATCTTACTCACCTCCCGCCCCTCCCGAAACAAGCTCTTTCCACGTCGGTGGATGAGAGACCGAGGAGATAAGCTGGAAGTTCATCAGCCTACTGCCCACTTGGCCTGGGGATTCAATCCTTTCGCCTGGTCAGCTGCGACCAATAGATGCTTCTCTGAAAGTGACCGTTGGCTCGCCGGAGCAGAGATAATGCGTTGTGTGGAGAAGGATACTCGTTTCATGTCTGGACTATATTGATATTTTTTATATATATGTTACGCCCAATCCGCCAAATTGCCTATTTCATGAAATGGGCAAAATGCTTTGCCCAATTTATGAAGTAGATCATGTATATGACAGTTTTGAATCCCCATTCACACAGGTATTGATTAAGATTGATTCAATGGTATCACACTTTTTTACATTGTATTTGCACGCCCATAATGCCTCCCAACTCGACCAGATGCTAAGCTGGGGCATGCCTGAGCCACATGTTGAATCAAACGTTTTATCAAATTAAGTCTGAATAAAATCATTTTAACTCATCTACAGATGAGATTTATCATTCGTTTGAACCAATTCTTGATCCATGTGTGCTAATGAACAAAAACTATTTTTCATTCATATTGCTTTTCTCAATTGCAAGCTATAAATTGGCTATTTCACGAACTGGGCAAACCATTTTGCCC
>CM065682.1:33599931-33607431 GCA_017654935.2 Phymorhynchus buccinoides | reverse complement strand
ATATATATATATAGAGAGAGAGAGAGAGAGAGAGAGAGAGAGAGAGAGAGAGAGAGAGGGAGGGAGGGAGGAGAGAGGGAGAGAGAGAGAGAGAGAGAGAGAGAGGGAGGGAGGGAGGGAGATAAAGCAACAGAGAGAGACAGAGACAGAGACAGACAGACAGAGAAAGACACAGAGACAGACACACACACACACATAGACAGAGAGACAGAGACAGACAGACAAAGACAGACACAGACACAGACACAGACAGACAGACAGACAGACAAAGACAGATACAGACACAGACACAGACACAGACAGACAGACAGACAAGTAAAGAGACAAAGAAAATAAGACAGAAACGGACAGAGAAACAGACCGAAGGACAAGACACTACAGAGAAGGGACCTATTAGTCTATCAGCTCAAACAGCCAGCAGGGAAAGCCCTAGTGCCTGCCTGGTGACCTGCCCCCGGGGTGAACTCGGCCTGTCCTGGTGATCAATATTAGAGGTGGGGGGGAAAACCGGTTTGAACCGAAAAACCGGTGCTAATCTTTCGCGGTTCGAAAAACCGGTTCGAGTTGCCGTGAACCGGGTTTTTTAACTGCAAACTGAAAGTAAGTTTTTCTTAGAATAACGCATTCTTTTCGAAAAAAAAACCACTGATTCTCAGCGCAGATTGGGTGTTTGTAAACCAAGAGTAGCTGTTTCTAGTTTGTGGTGGTGTATGGCTTTGACTTTGACTTTGACTTTGAGTGTTGAGTTGAGTGTGTGTGTGTGTGCATAAGTCATAAGTTTATTTATTGTGTGTGTGTGTATGTGTGCGTGCGTGTGTGTGAATATTCTGACAAATATGTGTTTGCATAGGTAAGACTAGTGATGAGACTAGTGGTTAAAAAACCGGTTCGATGAAACCTAGTGGTCATCGTGGTAGATGGACTAATGGGCCTTTGTGTGCTAAGTATGATCAAAGCTCCAGTGATGGTCACCCTTTAATTAATTACCCCCACCCCCACCCCTGCCCCCATCTTTACTGATATCATCCACAGTAATAACCCAATGACCTGCCTGACTGCACTTCCCAGGCTAATAAAAGTTAACAATGAGCGATTCTGTGAGCCAAACGGGAGATCACGCTCCCGGATGATAGTGCTTTCCTTTTTTTTCAAGTAAGAGGCACGTTTGTATATTTGTTTGCCGCGCGCGCGCGCGCGCGAGCGAGAGAGAGAGAGAGAGAGAGAGAGAGAGAGAGAGAGAGAGAGAGAGAGAGAGAGAGAGAGAGAGAGAGAGAGAGAGAGAGAGAGAGAGAGAGAGAGAGAGAGAGAGAGAGAGAGAGAGAGAGAGAGAGAGAGAGAGAGAGAGAGAGAGTTTTTCGTGTTCCTAAAAAACAGCTTCTAAATGGAACGCACCTGGCGTGCTAAGGACGATACCTTCACCTACACCACCCATCAGCGGTGGGAATACGTACTAACGTGGAATGTACACATCGTCCTAACGTGGAATGTACGGTAGGGCCTAACGTGGGGAAACTCCCGTCCGTCCTAACGTGGAAAATACGTTTCATCCTAACGTGGAAAATACATTTCGTCCTAACGTGGAAAATACGTTTCATCCTAACGTGGAAAATACGTTTCGTCCTAACGTGGAAAATACGTTTCATCCTAACGTGGAAAATACGTTTCGTCCTAACGTGGAAAATACGTTTCGTCCTAACGTGGAATGTACGGTAGGGCCTAACGTGGGGAAACTTTTTCCACGTTAGAACGAACTGTATTTTCCACGTTATATTCCAGGGACCCCAAATTGAACAGTAATCAGTCTCTTTTTCCACGTTATACCCCCCCAAAAACACGAAAGAAAGAAAATTTGATAAATACATTAATTGGATAATAGGCCTAATAATTGCATGCACATGGCTATTTTCCTATGACCACGATTCTGCAATTGAGCTGCACTAAACCGAATCAATGTTGTGAGATCTGTGTTTACAAGGTAAATGGTCACAGTGTTTACTCTCTCCCTGTATCTCTTTTTTTTTAAACTGTAAATATGGTGTTTAGCATCCCCCAAACTCCTCAAGAAGCAGTCGAAAAACTCAAGAATGCCGGTGTCGAGCTTCAATCATATACTGTCAATTTCATACGCACACACACATATACGTATGCACGCACAGACGCGCACACAACACGCATTCGCGCGCGTACGCACACAAACCCTTGAAACCCAGGAATGTTGCCATGATAGGCCCATAGAGACATTCCACGTTAGGACGAAAGGAGCATTCCACGTTAGGCCGAACAGGAGCTTTCCACGTTAGGCCCAAGGGGACATTCCACGTTAGGACGAAATGTACATTCCACGTTAGGCCGAAGGGGAGTTTTTGCCACGTTAGGCCCAATGGGACATTCCACGTTAGGACGAAATGTACATTCCACGTTAGGCCGAAGGGGAGTTTTGCCACGTTAGGCCCAAAGGGACATTCCACGTTAGGACGAAATGTACATTCCACGTTAGGCCGAAGGGGAGTTTTGCCACGTTAGGCCCAAAGGGACATTCCACGTTAGGACGAAACGAACATTCCACGTTAGGCCGAACAGGAGTTTTCCACGTTAGGCCCAAGGGGACATTCCACGTTAGGACGAAATGCACATTCCACGTTAGGCCGAAGGGGAGTTTTCCACGTTAGGCCCAATGGGACATTCCACGTTAGGACGAAATGCACATTCCACGTTAGGCCGGAGGGGAGTTTTTCCACGTTAGGCCCAATGGGACATTCCACGTTAGGACGAAAGGTACATTTTTCACGTTAGGCCGAAGGGGAGTTTTTTTTTTTGCCACGTTAGGCCCAATGGGACATTCCACGTTAGGACGAAAGGTACATTTCACGTTAGGCTGAAGGGGAGTTTTGCCACGTTAGGCCCAATGGGACATTCCACGTTAGGACGAAATGTACAAGACGCCATTTTTCTTTCCACCTTAGGCCGATTTTGCATGTTTTCCACGTTAGGACGAACTGTATTTTCTACGTTATTCCAGGGACCCCCATTAGCCACTTCGCTGTTCAACTTTAAAGAGTCTGTTCCTGCTTCAGAAATTACACACACACAGAGACACATACACACAGACACACAGACACACAGACACACACACACACACACCACGCGCGTATACTATACACGTGCGCACACACAGTCACACACACACATACTCTCACGCGCGCTCGCACACACGCGCGCGCACACGCACACACACACACACACACACACATACTCTCACGCGCACGCGCACACACAACACACACACACACACACACACACACACACACACACACAGACAGAGAGAGAGAGAGAGAGAGAGAGAGAGAGAGAGAGAGAGAGAGAGAGAGAGAGAGAGAGAGAGAGAGAGAGAGAGAGAGAGAGAGAGAGAGAGAGAGAGACAGACAGAGAGAGACAGAGAGACAGAGACAGAGACACGCACAGACAGAGAGAACGTGATATGCAGAGACAGACAAAGAGAGACAAAGAAACACACGGAAAGAGACTGTCACAACAGGCCGAACAGGCTTACAACAAACCAAAGTCTATTCTTCCACGCAAACAAAAGGCGCAGCAGCTAACCTTTAACAACACACAGGGCACCAGCAACGCTAACACGAAAGCAGCACTTTGCAAAATCGATCACATTCTCTGTAGTATACATCGCACGATGTGACAAAAGAAAACCAAACCAGAATATTAAAACAACACTGACTGTCCGTGTCATAGTAGGCCTTATAATTATGATTCCGTTCCTGTCTCAACTTTTCAAAAACTCATTGTGTTTCTGGTCAAGGTCAAGATAATACTTTTACCGTGTTTCTTTTGTTCCAACATTGCCAGTCTTTGCGTCTGGCAAGAAGAAGAATAGCACTGAACACTGAACACTGAAAAACTTTATTTAACAAGGATGAAGATTTTAGGCAATGCTTATTCTTACCATTTGTCCTTGGATGAAACAAAACAGTTAGAAGAAGAAGAAGAAGAAGAAGAAGAAGAAGAAGAAGAAGAAGAAGAAGAAGAAGAAGAAGAAGAAGAAGAAGAAGAAGAAGAAGAAGAAGAAGTGTATAATGAAATGATGTTTGGAGGCAAACACATAAATCCTTAAATAAAAGAAGAAAGAAAATACTGAGCTTCTGACGAGTTCTTCATTTTCTTTTGAGTCAATTTAATATACAACAAAAAGGTGATTTTTCCCCCATATCAATTCCAATGCGTTCCCTATCATACGATGAAACGTATCTCTGAAAAGGTTTTTTTTCATATCTAAGCATAAAATAAACGCATTTTCTATCAAGCTTCGATTTGGTTGGGTTTGTTTTTTCTTAAATCTTGATACTGCAATTTGTTTTCCCTCTTAACCACACCAAGATTCAGCTTTAATCATTCAAAATAATAACCCAGACAAACATACCAAGAAACCAATCAACTTAAAATTATTAATTAGTCATCATACCATTCATACCATTTTAGGAAGGATGTTCCACTTGTTCCATACAGAAGAACATAGGCCAGCATTGGTGTATTAAAATGAACCTAGAATTAAAACATGTTGTGTTTTGTTTTTAAACAAGAAGCTATTTAACCCTTTCACCGCCAGCCATGTTTCAGCAAAAATGTTCCATTAAATTTACCTGGGTAGAGAACAAAATCCATCTGCAGTATTGGGGATTCTTCTGTGACATATATAAAATAAGGTCTATCCTTACTTCCCAAGACTAAGACAATAGACCCCGAATTTGATGCCTTTTAGTGACATAGGTGTTAAATCACTGTGGTGCTAAAATGCGACTTTGGCGGTGAAAGGGTTAATATCATTGCCATATATATTAATATGTTGTTCTCCTAAAAGTAGTGTTCAGCTTGTAAACGAGTGTCCTCTCGCAAAGCCTATACTAAATACCTCACGCCACCAGGTTTGCAGCTTACAAAAGGCAGCTTCCCTAAACAATGTTAGTCTGTTTCTAACACGGGAAAAGCACAAACAAACAAATTGGATTTGGAGGGGGGTGGGGGTGGGGGTAAAACAATCGATGGTACAAAATGAGGTTGCCTCTGCTAGCTTTGACATTCTGGGAAATCTGTTCTTAGGGTGAAAAAGCCAGAAGATATTGTCACACAATGAATACGGAAGAAGGACAGTACCATCAGGCTTTCACCACACGTGTTGTTTTTGTTGTTGATGATGGTGTTGTTGTTGTTGTTGTTGACTGTACTTTAAGCAAGAAGCAGCCCCACCCACCCTTTGTGTCGGTTACTTAGGTTTGTGCCCCCGTCTCTATGTCTCCCCGTCTTAAAGACCCCCCACGTCACGTGTCACATTCCCTCTTATGCTTGGAAGATTTCTTAAGATTCCTTACTAGCTATAAGAGGGAAAACACGTACAAAAACGTGATTTTGACACGTGACGTGCGGGGTCTTTAAATCTCACCGTTTCTTTGTTTATCCTTCTTTGTATTGTCTTCTTCGATCACTCAGACAGTTTCCTGTCAATTAGGAGCACAGATGCGTCATGCTGCCGTTATGCGCCTAACTAAGAAATAATTAGGCCCAGCACGTCCCACTTCGGCTGGAGGAAATCTTTTAGAATTTTTTTTTTTTTAAAGGCAGGAGAATGGACCGGAAAGGCAGAAAGATAGTAGATGACAGCAAGCAAAGGGAAAAGACAGAGTCAAAGAAAGTGACAGATTAGAGGAAGTTACAAGCACAGAACATCCAGAAGGTGGGGGAACTATTTATACAAAAGATCCCCCGGTATCCCCACGGGGGACTTTGTTTATGGGCAGCGATTTAATGCTAATAAAAGAGATGATTTTGACCAAAAGAACACATGCTTGTGGCAAAAGAAAAGACCATCTAACCCTAACCCTATCCTTAACCCTAACCCTATCCCGAACCACGGAAAGAACCAAGAAATAGAGCAGGAGGGTGTAAATCTACATATTTGCCGAGAAATCGATGTACAAAGCCATGCACTTATACTATTTTTTTGCTGGAACCATTCCTTTTTTTGGTTGATAAATTTTAAGTCTTTGTTTATCCTAACTCTAACTTATGCAATGTCGTCTCTATGTCTCCCCGTCTTCAATCTCTCCGTTTCTTTGTTTATCCTAACTATAACTTATCCAATTTCGTCTCTATGTGCCCCTGTCTCTATGTCCCCCCGTCTGAAAATCTCTCCCTTTCTTTGTTTATCCTAAGTCTAACCCTATCCCTAACCCAAACACTAATAATCCCTAACCCTTGTTCCTCACCCTTGTCCTTATCCTAATCCGAGGGGACACATAGAGACGGGGACACACAGAGACGGGGACACATAGAGACAGAAGCAAAATGAGGGTGACACATAGAGATGAAGGCACAATGATGGGGTCACATAGAGACGGGGAGCACACAGAGACGGGAGCTCAATGAGGGTGACACATAGAGACGGGGCACAATGGGCACAATGAGGGTGACACATAGAGACGGGGAGCACACAGAGACGGGAGCTCAATGAGGGCGACACATACAGACGGGGCACAATGAGGGTGACACATAGAGACGGGGCACAATGAGGGTGACACATAGAGACGGGGCACAATGAGGGTGACACATAGAGACGGGGCACAATGAGGGTGACACATAGAGACGGGGGCACAATGAGGGTGACACATAGAGACGGGGACACAATGAGGGCGACACATACAGACGGGGGCACAATGAGGGTGACACATAGAGACGGGGCACAATGAGGGTGACACATAGAGACGGGGCACAATGAGGGTGACACATAGAGATGGGAGCATAATGAGGGTGACACATAGAGATGGGAGCATAATGAGGGTGACACATAGAGACGGGAGCATAATGAGGGCGACACATAGAGATGGGAGCATAATGAGGGTGACACATAGAGATGTGAGCATAATGAGGGCGACACATAGAGATGGGGAGCATAATGAGGGTGACACATAGAGACGGGAGCATAATGAGGGTGACACATAGAGACGGGATCACAATGAGGGTGACACACAGAGACGGGATCACAATGAGGGTGACACATAGAGATGGGAGCACAATGAGGGTGACACATAGAGACGGGATCACAATGAGGGTGACACATAGAGACGGGATCACAATGAGGGTGACACATAGAGATGGGAGCAAAATGAGGTGACACATAGAGATGGGAGCATAATGAGGGTGACACATAGAGACGGGAGCATAATGAGGGTGACACATAGAGACGGGAGCACAATGAGGGTGACACATAGAGACGGGAGCACAATGAGGGTGACACATAGAGACGGGAGCATAATGAGGGTGACACATAGAGATGGGAGCATAATGAGGGTGACACATAGAGACGGGGAGCATAATGAGGGTGCCACATAGAGACGGGAGCATAATGAGGGTGACACATAGAGATGGGAGCATATTGAGGGTGACACATAGAGATGGGAGCAAAATGAGAGTGACACATAGAGACGGGATCACAAT